>VXAX01001524.1:659747-943590 GCA_013399835.1 Leptocoma aspasia | reverse complement strand
TTCTTTTTTTTTTTTTTTTTTTTTTTTTTTTATGGAAACACTGAAAAAATGTGAAACCTTTGTCAGTGCTTTCTTCCTGTGCTCTAGAAACCATAAAAAATACAGCTTTTTAAAGCTTTGGAGTACACACATGCCCTCAAATAAGTGTTAAGCAGTTATTTTTCCCCATGCAGTTGTAGAATGTGTTGCAGATTACAGCCAAGCACAAAAAAATAACTGTCTTGTAGATTGTGCTGTAGATACAGTAACAGTTAAACAGTGGTTTATTGCTTACAATACAGCAATTACTTCAGTGTCAGAAATCTTCCCAGAACCTCAAGACAAAGCTCCTTCTTTACCTTTTCTTAACGTAACCTCTTATGTGATTATTCCTGGGCTTTTTGCAGCCATATCACAGCACTACTTTATGTGTGCACAGCTTCCCCTCCATGCCTGGAGCCAATGGAACAGGCTGTTCGCTCATGCACTCCCTGGGCCTGATCCAACAAGCCATGAGGTCAGGAGCAAGACTTCTCTTGGCTTCCCCAAACTTTGGATCAGGCCTCCTGCTGCAAGCATTTTGTACTGTGGCATCTATGCCTCACCTCCTTTCCTCGTGAGCATCAGCACTGCCAGAGGGTCAGAGTAACAACTTTCACTTAATGCTTCAGAAAACAACCCCCAAACATTTTCTTTTTAAAGACGTCCCTGAAACACTTTTTCTCACCTTTAAATAAAGGAAAATGTGCCTGTAAATGTCTCAGTCAGCATACACTTCTCTCCTCTACTAAAGTTTGCCAGATATTCCATTTCTGTGCCTCCCTTTTTATTTCAGATTTTCTGGTTAACCTTGGAACTGTTTTGTGAGAAATGGTGTTAACAGTACCTGACATATGAGCATTGGGGCTTGCCATAACACTGTGAGAATAGCTGCTGCCAAATTTTATGACCTCCAGGGCTGTATGTTTAAAATCTTGGTATATGTAAACCAAAACAGTGTGTCTTTACATCAAGCAAAGGAAAGTGATAGTTATATACACAGTTGAAAAGCCAAGGGACTCTGTAGGTAATGAGAGAACAAAAGGATGCTTCCATGAACTTGGGCTACAAAATACAAACCTCAGGTGCTTTATGTTCCTCTTTCGACTTCTCTGTGGGGTGCAGGATTTTGGCTGTGGCTTGGATGACCTTCACATGGTGTTGGAAGGGAAGAGCAGGTCAGCAGGTGTCTACTGGGCTGCTACACTGCCTTCTCATCTTTGCAACAGGAGGCTTTGCCTTTTGGGAGAGTTGGGGTGGGTTCTTTGGGCAAACAGGTATTGCTTGAGGAAAATGGGCATGTTTCAGAGTACAACAGGTATCATTCTGTTGTTTGGCTTCGAGCACCTGTTGGAAAGTGACAAATTACACTCTTTTTCCTTTTGATATGTATAGCCTAGCTTGCCTATTAATGTGTAATGTGCTTTCCTAATATAGCTTAGGGAACTCTTTATAAATTATTGTTCACACTGTATATGACAATACAAGTTGTATTTATACAGATCTAGTCAAAGCACTGGAGCAATTAAACACCTACTCATCACATAATGTGTTTTTCCTGTCTTATGGTGCCAAAAAAAAGGTGTTTGAATTTATGTAGAGATGCTCTTATTTTCTCTGAGCTAATGGAACTTGCCTGCTGCTATTTTGGAACACAGTCATTATGTATTCTTAGATATCTCTATATTTAAAGCCCAAAGCAGGTATTGGATGTTGTTACAACTTGTGGAAACTTGTATGTTTAGTGTGATTCTCCCCTCTCCCTTTGGTTTATTTGTGGAAAGAGATTGTTTCCAGAAGAAAAGCTCTAATAGTTAGAGGCTAATTGCCATTAATTGAAATTGTATTTTTTAAGAAGGATGTGAAAAAAACACTGTGAATAAGTTTGCTAAAGTTTTCCATTAGATGGTGTAGTTTTAATGGTTCAGTAGGTATTCTATATTTTCCAATGCATATTATGATTTGAAAAAATTACTGTTAACACATTTGTTTTCCTATTTAACCTGGGAAAAGATAGTGAAAAATTGATAGACAATACTATTGAAAAATCTTTAAAATAATTTTTAGCAGAGTCACACAGATTAATTCTTTGACTTATGCAGGTGTCAGAATATGACAAATTGGATGTGTTTGTGGGATGCTAGTGTGTTCACATGACAATGCAAATATGTGTGTGTGTGTCTCTGTACATTTTCCCTCGGGTTTAATCTACTATGTACCCCAAAGGTGGTGTGCTGTTGCTTTCTGTAAATTAGAATTAAGGCCCTGTGTGTGTGTATATATATAAAACAATTGCTTTAATGCTCTTTGGCCACATTACAGGCATTCCAAAGTTTACTTCATTTGTATTCCCCAGACCCCTTCATGCCAGAGGAAAAAATCCAACCAGAAGAAAACAAATTTTTTATTTCACTCCTACGAAGCTTAGTCTCAAAATGAGCCAAAGGAGCATTTCTTATTACTTATTTTACTGTTCCTACAAACTGAGATGGCTGTCTCTGTTTAGGAGACCTCTTTCCTCTCATTAACTCAGAAAATAAGTGCATCTCATGATGCTTTCAAGCACTTTTTTTTTTTTTTTTTTTTTCTTTTGTGGGGAGTGGTAAATCACTGAACTGTTACAATGAAGTTAAGCAAAAAGCGTATCCTATGATGTTGACAGAGACATGGCAGCAATGAAATGCAAATGAAAGGAGGAACTCATCAGTACAAGAGAGAGGTGTCCTGTGCTTGGGAAAACCGTTCATTTGCTTTTAATTTATCTAATGACAGCTTTGCAGTGTTAAAAAAAGCTATTTCCAGTGTGCTCCTCTCTGCAAATGAAATTGAAATAGGCACAGAAGACTTGACATGAACTGTAGTAAAACTTGACTTGCTTAAACAGGATTTTGTGTAGAGTTAGTGAACCTTTTGGTCTTATAAGGCATTGTGGCAAACTTAATGTAGTTCAGGAGCTTCAGGGCTATTAATCTAATTTTTTCTTTTGACCCTAGATGGAGGAGTATTGTGATGTGACTCAGGAGATAAATTCAGGAGCGTAACTTTGTGACAAAAGCCTGGGAGGGAGGGTCATCTTGTCTGCTTCATCTAGGAGATTTTTGCCCCCTGCTTTCATTTTGGATCAATCTAAGTGAAGTCACTAATTCAATAAAGATGCTGACGAAGTAAACAGTCTTCATCATTGCAGCTTAATCTGGCAAATCAGCTCCAGAGGTTTGAATGCACTTCTGCTGGTGAATGGATGATTATTTGATGCCATCACAGCCAGAAAGAGAAGTTAGTCTGATGCAGCTGTTTTTGCTGGGGTCTTATTTCTGTCAAATTTGCCTTTTTTGGGAGGCACAGCAAGGACTTAGTTCTGTTTCTCAGCTTTTGTGTGGCACTGCAGGAAGGAAAGCTCAGGTGGCTACAGTGATGTACCTTTGACTTCTGCTCAAGATCTGTGCCATGAGAGGGGTCATGACCAGCTGGAAACTGGACTTTCCATCTGTAGCTGTGTAAGTCTCTGCTGCTGTGTGGTACATCCTGAGGTCCTGAGCTCAAGGTCCATTTTCTGAGATTTTCCAGGTACATATGTACACCTGTCTTTAATGCAGAATTACAGCGTAGAAACTGCCTTTTGAAAAGATCTGCTCAGGTCATAAATCTAAATGAACAGTGAAGTTCCCCATCACATCATTTGATTAAACAAATCAGAAGAATACACTACTTCAAGTTACCCTTGAAGTTTCCCTCATGGAAACCCTAGAGAAACAACACTTCTAGTTGCATTAACCAGACCTTCCCACTCCCCATACCCACAACTGGAAAGCCTTATAACTCTTTTTTTTTTTTATATGTGTGCTGAGGAATCATTAGCCATCTGTCTGAAAATTTTCTGGTATCAAAGAAACTACTTATTTGAATAAGGCTGAATTATTACATAATACTGAGACACTTCCTATTTCTTCATTCTCACATACTCTGAGATGAGAGATGCCCTGTTTTTATCTCTTTCTTTGCAAACAGGTTATCAGTCTTCCAGATAGATTGGTCACTCACAAATCTAGTGGTTTTTTTCCTTAGTAATTTGCTATAAACTTTTGAGTTGCTTTTCAGCTTGCAGATAGAATCAATTGCTTTTTCTAAGTTCTTAAATTCAAATAAGGTTTAATCAAACTAGTTTAATACCTCTTCTGACTTGGGTTGAGAAAGGTAAGTGCACTGGGTAAGACAGAGCTTTTAGTCTAGGAAAAGGTTTCGGGAATGTGCACCCGAGGTGTTCCTGTGAGGAGCTAGTTAGGGTCCAGCGTTAGCCAAGCTCCCTCCTCTGCAGGACTGGGCATTTCTACCTCTGAAGGCAGTTTTGTCAGATCAAAGGAGGGGAAAAGCTTTGTTTGCTGGACAGTAGGAGATGCAGAAGAATTCAGAGGTTGCAGTGAGTGCTGGACTATACACAGGGCAGTGTTGTGCCAGAAAAGCAGTGAAGCTGATACGCTGACAGGATGCTACTGCGTAGAAACAAGGAGTCAATATTACTTATATAACCTAGTATGAAAACACCTCAGGTCTTCTGCTTTCCAGAATATGCTGAGAATAGGAAGCAACTCAGAGCAAAGACAAAAGTGATTCTAGGCCTGTTAAACAGTCTTGCTGATAAATGACATTAGGAGGCCACTAGAGTTACCTCATTAAAGCAAATGTGAAGCAGCTACTTGATCCTGCTCACACAGAGAGTAAGATGTTTGGTATTACTGGGTGCTTAACCTCACAGGCAATTATTTGGAGATCCAGTGCTGAAAACTAAACTTAAACAAATTCAAACTAGAGAAGAGGTGCAAATTTTTTTAAGTAAGGAAAATTAGCATTTAAGCAGCTTACCAAAGGAAGTGAAAGATTCTCCATTTCTTGCAGTCCTTAAATCAAGATTGGATGCTTGCCTAGGAGATATAAATAACTACTGGCTATTTATACAGCTTGATGTAAGAATCACTGAGGGAAGTCATATGGCCTGTGTTATATGGGACTTGGTTATACAAGAAAAAGGAGAATTCCAGGTAATATTAACTATATGTGCATAATTGTTGCTTATGAAGTTACTAAATACAGCAACAAAAACATGTTTCTTCTTCTGTAGTCATATTTTCCTTGGATTTATGCATGTATCAGTTAGAATCACTGATGTTTCTTTCAGTTTTCATCCACAAGCTTAAATAATACTAGCTATGTTTTTTTATGTTTTGCTCTGTATGAAATTAGGCTGTTATTGGTGGTTTTGGTTTAGCTTCCAGATTCTTACACTAGCACACTTCATACTAAAGCATTTGAGTCATAAACACTGAGGTAGTGTTTAACAAAAAAAACCCCAACAAAACAATCTTGTTTCCTTTAGAAATTAAATTTAAAATTAAAATTTTATGTGGAAATTCAAAACACAAAACTGATTTTATATTTCCTTAGGTTATTTAGAAAACCTGGATTAACTGTAGTGTGTATATGTAGTATCTTAGCCTACAGATTTCACATACATATATCTACATAAAGAGAAAAACACTTAAGATGTTTTACCTGGGAGGACCTGGAGTGAGTGGTGAAGGTGGTGAGCACCTGGTTTATTTCCAGGTAATGATGTTAGAAATTAAATTCTTCTGAAACTGTAAAAACAGAAGGCCTACAGAAGTCTCACTGGTTTTAAAAGCCTATCCTAATAATCCCAGAATTACCAAGACAACTACGATAAAAGAGCTAGTCTTGCATTTAAGTTACAAGCAAAGTAATTCCGTTTGAAATTTATAAAACCTAACTCTTAACTTCTGTAAAGACAACCTTTCCAGAAGTACTTTGCCAAGGCTTAGGTGTCTTCAGCCATCTGTAATGGATTACTTTCTCTTACTGTATTTCAGCAAGCAGGGTGGTGGGAAAGCCTTAGTGACAACGACACTAATGCAATAGGCGTGATTTTTTTCCCTTTCAATTTATTTTGGCAATCTTGCAAGAGGGGGGAAGCAGATCTAAATCAGCTACTGCAGCCTCGAGTGTGCTGAGTGCGCTTTGATATCCTCTCTCTGTTATGTCTTCTGTAAGGTAATAATCGCGTGGGTAATAAAAAGATGATTAGGATCATGCCCAGCTTTTTGATGTGCTTTATTTTCCAAAATTGCTCCATTAGGGGTGGTGGGCACGGTAAAAGTTGGCAGAAACTGTGCCTGGGCAGTGGAGGCCCACAAGGGATGAGGAGCCCCTGGCTCTGGCGGGCGGTGTTGCTGGACAGATGATTTGAAGCAGCGGCTGCTGCGCTCACAACCAGACACTTCAGCCAATCCATCACGGGGCTCTCGGGCGCCCCGCTTGTGCAAACTTGAAAGGTTAGGGCAGTAAATAGTTTATTGCCACCGAGGCCTGTGGAACATTGATCACTGTTGAATTCCCTCTGTTTAGATGTGACTTCTTTTGAAATGTGCTCTGTAGGTTTAGTCTGAGAGCAGGATAATTGCTGCGAGGGCTGAGGGCTTGAAAGCAGACACTTCTACAGCCAGAGCGCAATAGGCTGCCAAGACAGACTGGTGTGAAACATTACAGCATTATATTTTCTTAATTCTCAGGACCTGAATGAACAAATAAGAAAGACTGTTTTTTGAGGCATGGAAGGGTAAAGTCATGTGGAGTTTTCCCATTTCGTACCTATTAATAAAATCCCTGCTATAGTCCTATTTCCAACCTCTCTGGGGTGCATGCTGCAGTTCAAGGCATCTGATGGTTCTCCTTAGCCTAGTGTGGAGGAGCTCCTTAATTGCTGTGCAATTAGATTTTCTTCAGTGTGTGAATTGATATGGTAAGGTTACACTCCAGAAAGTACTCCTGCTCATGTAGCTGTATGCATTTTTCATAGCCCACTTTTGTACAGGATTCTTACTCTCACCACTGAGTTTCTGAAACGTGGTGGGCAGTATGCTGTCAATACATAGTGTTGGTTGTGTGCCCAACCAGCTTTTTGAGTGTCACGTTCTGCCAATCTGTGATCTAATGACTCCAGGCTTTGGACCCATATTGACTAATTTCTCTAACTTGAGGGAGGGTTATGGGTTTGGGAGGGCAGATTACAGCAGCAGTTTAAAAATATACAACACCACCAATTGTATGTTCTTAAGCTTTTATGATCATATGTGATGATATGACAGTGTATGCCACTTTTTTGGTAATGGTATTCTCCTTAGAAAGGTGAAGTCTCATGAACTTGGACCCTGATCCAACCACCAGCTTCCCCTGGATGAAACCCTGTGTCCACGGGGAACTTCTCAACTTTGCTCCGTCTTTGTATGCACTTGAGGTTCAAAATTGGCTCTGGTTAAACTGAGGTTATTTATATTTACATTATTTATTTGTTTTTCAGTAAAAGTCAGATAAAGACACATAAATAATAATACAGATAAGAAATTTTAGAGAAATTTGAGCTTGTTGAGCTATTGTTCTGTAGCATATTGCATATGAATATAGATTTTAAAGAGGAGTTGCAGTCTGGACAACATGCTGACAGATGTGGAGCTGTTTATCAAAGATAATATCTGTAGTCTTTTGTTCCAAAACCAGAAATGTTATCTCAGATTGCAAAGAAAGGGAGATGAAAGACATTTTCATACATCATAACTGTAATTTTGTAATAAGCTCAGATTAATCCTTTTTTCAAACTATACTAGGATATGGTAAATTAATTCCAAACCCTAATTTTAAATGTATGAATTGGTGTGACTCTTGGGGATGTGCAGAGCTGAGAGTTGGACTCAAGGATCCTTGTGGGTCCCTTCCAACTCAGCTTGTTTTGTGATTCTGTGGATATTTTGATACAATTTTGAAGAAAAAGAAAAAATCCAATAATAAAAGTTGAATTCCTGTATTTAACAGGTTTCTATAAAGTTCAAGACTATGCACTTGAGGTTCTAAGTGCATAGTGCCTAAGACTAAGGCAGTAAAGTGAGAAGGGAAAAAGAAAAACCTGGTGAGCAGTCAATCAGTTTCTCTGTATGTGGCCTTAGTCTTTACTGAGAAAACAGTACCTCAGGCTTGCCAGCTGTGAAATTTTTAGTTCATCTTTACCACAGAGCACATCACATTTTTTACTCGTTAAGACAGGGGTGTGAATGGATGATGGATGAACTGTAGACTCATTGTGTTAGAAATACCTATTTCGTTTTAAAAGCTCAGCCCCTCCTTGTCAAGGCAGTCATTCCTTCTTGTAACAATAGAAGAAACATCATGAAGTCATAGTTCAGCTACAGTGAAAGACTTCATTCAAGGATTTGATGAATAGCAAAGGGAAATGTGAAAAAAATAATGTGACAGCTAAAAACCTTTTGTTATCCCCTCCTTTACTGTCTTGAACTGTAAAATTTTCTATATATTTAAGGTTAGGTTATTCTCAATGTAGGCGGAATAATTTTCAGCTGAGGAAGGTTTTGAGGATGAATTTGCAGATTTTAAAGAGACAAAGAATTAATCTGAACTAAACCTTATACTGTTAAGGATGTGCACTTTAGAGCAACTGTTGCATCACATCTGCTTCTTAAACAGCTTCAGTTTTACGATTTCCAGGGAAGAAGAAAATAATAAATATTTGAAACAGAATTCTGAGATGCAGTATATATTTGCACTACTGTGTGCTGAAATGTCTTTACATACAATTTTATGAGCATGCTAGTTTCCCAGATACTGAATTTCATACACATACATGAATTGGACAGAGTTTGAATTTGGAATTTTGTGGGAAGCTATAATTTCAAAAGTGGTGGTGGTTGTTAAATGTCAATAGGAACTAAATTCTTGGGGCAGTGTTGGGGATATACAAGACTCCTAGGACCAGGTTGCTGTAATTTTGGCATGGTATTTAATTCGATCTCATACCTGTCTATGGTAAATTCCTGTGATGATACATTGCACTTGTTGAACATTTGCTCTTGTTGAACAGAGAGCCAATAGTATCAGTTCAGTAAAGGGAATCAAATATCTGTGCATTCTCTCACCTTTATTCTTCCACCAATAAACGATGGAAGAAAATGCATCGTTTATTTCCTCTTTCTGCAGAATAAAAATGCCCTAAAATATAAATTAAAGTAAATATATTACTAGGCTGACACATCGCTACACTTTACAAGCATAGTAGCTTAGTTTTCTTCATAAATTTGGCAATCTTGTAGCATTAAAAAAATGCCTTCTCATTTCCATACAGCAAAGATGTAAGTAGATACCAGTTAATTTGATTTGGATATATATTGGCCAAGTCTATTTACCCTAATCTGAGCATTTTCTGTATGGCCAGTATAGCTAAGAAATCTAAGATGGTTTGATTCTCACTTTTTTCCCTCAATAAAACACTTCCTAGCATTATTCCCTTAATTTTTCAGGAAGAGTTCATATTTTTACAAGATAATACAGAGAGTATAAGACTTCAGTGCTCTCTAATGATGTCTTCTAGCACCAGAAACAGAAAAAGAAATTCCTAGGTGCATGCAGGTGTGGTTGTCAAGCCATGTTGCTGGTTTAGGAGTAGCACAGTGTATTTGAATTTTCTGAGTAATAGTCTTTGCAGAATAAATTTTAATCACATTTTGTTTGTTGTGTTTATTAATCCCATTACTGTATTAACTGCAAGCTACTAACAAGTTTGGTTTATGCACATATGTGGATTTTTTTAATGTGTATTTACCGTATTGGCTTTTCTTTACCTTCTTTTTCCTTTTTCATACTGACATGAGATATGGTGTCTCTTTACTCATGCTGTTAGCTAGCAAAAATCAAAAATTAAGAAATCTTAATGGTTTGATTTTAAAAGGTTTACTAATGTAAACTATCAATCTTTCATTTCTCATACTTAGAAATGCACCTCTTGCCCTTTCCTTTTCCTCCCACCCAACAGAGGAGCAAAGGAGACCTTGAGGGTGTGGTTATCATGAGTTAATTGCAGCCCTGAGGGGTTTGAGACACTTGGGTGCATTTCATACCTTTTAGCTGTCCAAGGATGAGATTTTCACACGAAGGCTCCACCCCACGGTATTTTACTTTTTATTACATAAATCAGTCTGTGTGCCTAGGGATCATTTATCATTTCCCTAATATTTACCAGAGTACAAACAGTACTGTTCCAGTTCCATTCAACCTCCTTATTTCTCCCTCCTACTCCTGCTTAAAAAAAAAAAAAAAAAGGTTGGCAAGATGCTAAAATTGTATAATGGTGGTTCTGTATTTAATGCAGAAATCATACATTATCATAAAAAACTTTCACCCTTGAGTACTGTTTGTACTTTTGAGAACATGATATATAGCTGACTAGTGCACTTAGCAACGATGACTTCATTTAAATCTTTCAGTTTCTGAGAAAGGGATTACTGCCTAGAACCTAACTGGTATGAAAAATACATACTTTCAGATGCAACTGCAGTTAATATCAGCTTAAATTTGTATGTGGAGACAGTACTCTTGCAACATGAGAGGTGTTAAAATCTATAGGAGTGGAAAGTGAAACACTTGCTGAGGTTTTGCTTTCATGCCAAAACTTTTTAATTTTTTACCAATTATAGAATTTTTCATCACCATTCACTATTTACATTTTTCAGCCTTTGCGGCCCAGCTTCTTTGGTATACTAGTGATACAGGATCAAAAATTAACTAATGTTTCCAAACTCCCATGTGACACTTTAGAAGTTTCCTCTCTTTCTCTGGCAAACAGGCAGCACCAGTTTGTTTCTGCCGGCGTTTTGTGGTTTTTTTGACAGAACTTTTTGCGTCCCAGATGAGGATGCTCAAAGCCCCAGAGCAGCTTGGGGTCAGCACACTGGAAGTTAGCTAAAACTCCTACTGCAGCCACGAGACATAGCGTTCCTAGCTGATCTCAGGGTCGTGTGCAATCATGGATCTTAACTTGCGGTATGTTTTCATCCAGATGTACTTCACAGCTATTCAGCAGGTTTCCCTCATGGATAATCACTGCCTGTGCAGCAGGGCTCTCTCAAGTGGTCTGTGGAAGCTCTAAAGATTTCCCCTTTTTGTATGTGCATTTTGTGGGCAAGTTAGTATCATGACATCTTCTTTGGCTTAATACTATGTGATAAAACTTACAGACTGAACTTGATTTTTTTTCTTGTCTTATGGACAAGCTCTAGAAACACAGATATTTTAGTTTCAGTTAAATACTTGTGAATACTGCTTGCTTGGAAGGACATGGAAATTGAGTATGCTGTTTTATAGAGGCTTGCAGGCATGCAGAGAAAATATGTTTGGAAGGGAAGACAGGTTGAAAAAAATCCTGAGATAGATTTACATGACTCCTTATACATTTATCTCTCCTTGAGATACCCTGTTGGCATGTGCTTGTGATCCTGCCATTTCTTGACTGAGATATCCATGAGTCATTCAGAAAAGAAAAAGCATGATTGAAAAGTGCTAATTGAAATAAAATATTTGCATACAATAGGGACATGGCATCTGCCTGAGCTATACATTCTTTTAAAACTGAACTGCAATCATTCACAATTTTACAGACTTCACCTTATGTGTCAAGTTTGATGTTTCCACTGATCATGTCCAATGACTTGTTCAGTACATTTGGCAACTTGGTCTTGTCTTACACAGTGGTTTTCCAACATGCCTCATCATGAGGCTGCCAAGTTCACTTTGAAAGCTGACAGAGCATTTTATACATTAGTCAAGTCTTACTCAAGGCTGCTCTGAGAGGGCCTTTTCTAGCACCTCAAGTGCCACCCTATGGTACAGATGAAGAGAAGCTCTGTATTGTAGAGGTCAGTATGGTCTTTTGTCACTTCTAGCACTGCTAGGGACAAAAACTGCAATGCTTTTTTAGTGCATAGTCAGGGTCAATAAAGAAATAGTGGTTGTTCCTAGGGGCGAGAGGGAAAACTCACAAACTTGTTGAATTTTTGTGATTAGGTGACTACCATATTCCTTTTTCATGAATGGTTTACCTTAATGTTCAAGTGAAGAGCAGCTATTAGTCCTTTTCTCTGTGTCAGAATCCAAGAGATAGGTGAAAAACAGGGCTGAGGTTAGGGTTGTGGGTTACAGGATACAAATCAGTTGCAATGTTCTGCTTTGATTTACGATCTCCATGGCTCATGAGTGCCAAAGCTGCCTTTTAAAATTTATGCCTATACATTGTTTTCTAAGAGTTGTAGTGAAGAGGCTTTAGTAGTCCGTAATAAATGGAAGAATAAAGTAGGGCAAAGGGAATACTAGCAGAAAAAAACAACAGGCTGATTTATTCTCTGAGAGTATCATCCTGCTTGTTCAGTAAAGTTTAACCAGACGGTCTCATCCCTTTAAGCTCTCTGCCTCTTGGCCTTTTCCCCCTTACCTCCACGTACCTGTTGAGACACATGTTTTCTTCAGATTTCATCCCATAGGTTTCTCCCTAGCCAGCCACCCACATCCTTTTAAGACAGATGAGATGATTAAGTAGAACATTTTATGTGGGGGATTGCCTTGGAGTTCAGAGTCCTCACTGTCACATGGAAAACAGCAGTGTTCTCCCTGAAAGGATGCAACTGGAGAAGATATAAGGCTCGTGGTTTCCAAAGTACTGTAACCACATTAAAATCTGAGCACTAAAAGTGGGAATAATAGGGTATTCCACTCCAGTAGCTTCCTAGACAGGATGAAGAACTATCACAGTCCACTTTGAGGTATGTAATTACTACTCTGAGTTTACTGAAAGCAGTTTCTACAGGTTTATTACATCATTCACAACAAAGCCATCATCAGCTACTGTATTTGTGGATGCTATTAATACCCATATTTTGAAATTAATCATACGTAGTGCCTGTACATGCACTACAGGCATTAGAGCATTAGTGCTCCTCTGCTAGGGTTCTCCCACTTTAGCATTTCAAGGTGTGTGGGTGGTTTTTTTTGGTCTGTTGGTTGCAATTTTAATAAATTTGAAACATTCGGTGGTTTTGTTTCAGGGCTAGTGTAAACCTCAGACTCTTTTATTTAGTTAAAGAATGTTTTAAAGTATTTTTAAGTAGCTGTTCCCAAGAACAAGTAAAAGGAAAAGAATGCTGCTGGGTTTTGGAATTGTCCTTTCTTTGAATTAGATTTCAGAGTGAAATTTCACAGATGACCTTATGCATTGGAAGGAAAGGCAATTATTTGGCCTGTTCAAAAAAGAAAGCTGAAAAAACCAAACCCTGGTGACTTATTTCTTGACATGCTCTTGCATGTATATTCATTTTCCCAGTCATTCCTGATGAAGTACTGGAGCAGGACCAGGGAAGGTGGCAGCTGTGGGAGCACAACTTTTGTCAGTACATACCTATCCATCCAAATTTGCACCATGCAATTAGCCATCCCAATTTAATTCTTAATGCACATGCAGTAAAATTGGAAAAAAAAAAGGCTTGGGCATTAATTGCATAGAATTCTGAGGTATGCTGAAAGAATTCTAGCTAAAGAAGAGTTGTGTTGTTTTTAATTGATTTATGGCAAACCAGAAAGTAGAACTAGGTCTGTGGAGATGTAACCCTAAGAAGCATTGTAAGTGATGGCAGATAAAGGGAAAATATGGACTTATTGAGGAAAGTGAGTAGACAAGAATAGGACTGAAGTGATAGTGTTTGTTTAGAAAACATGTTTCTGTGGTACTTTTACTATTTTAAGAGTAAACTGAGTGCAGAAATGGGGCAGACATCATTTGCCTTCTGAGATGGAGCACTTTCTACTCTTTTGCCACACAGATGCAGGTGTTGGACTCTGAGCTCTGAACTCCCCTCCCTGGGTACTTCAAGGCTGAGGCTGTTCCCTAGATGGAATCACAGCGTTGTTAAGGCTGGAAAAGACATATAAGATTGAATCGAAGCACTAATCTAACACTGCCATCTTCACTGCTAAAATGGGTCCCCAGATGCCACATCTACACATATTTTAAATGTGTGATTCCACAATTTCCCTGTTGTGCCCAAGACAGGAAGTAATCACTTTTTTCTCTGTATGTGTGTGTATGCACATGCATATTCATTTCCTCAGAAACTCATGTTCTCATTTGTCTCCCTGAAGTCCTGTTCTGAAAGCTCCTCCTCGGCTGAAGCACCACAAGCTGCCACATGTGGCCAGAGCTGAGGTACCTCTCTGCCCTGAGGCTGTGATGATGATGGTTTTTGAGTAGCTGACTATAAAAGAGAGCTAAGATAAGTTGCTTTATCTTGCATGGTTTAAGAGTGCTTCCAGACAGCATTACCTCAGCTCCACAGTGAAATGATAACCTGTTTTCTTGCACTGACTTGGCTGTGTCTTGGCCCCTGTCAGGGCCCATATTCATGGGCAGTCTCCCTGATTGGGTTTATGGTCTCATTAATGAGTAATACATGCACACTGATGTAATTAATTTTTTTTCTTGGATCATCCCTGTGAAGCAAGGAAGCTCCTTCAACCCTTAGTTAGCTGTTAGCAATTCTTGTTCAGAGGAGGAGAAAATTCCTTTAATTTTACAAAATTAAAAATCACAGATATTTCTGTAGAGTAAAAGGTAAAATCTTTTGTTAATCATTATAAAAAGTGGAGTTTTAAATGACGTATATATCATATCTCTATAGATGCTTCATTCGAAGTGTACACAGCCTTGTCAGAATTAATTATAGGACTTCAACAGCAGTCAGTGTTTCTCTTTCTCATCTTTTTATCATGAGCTGTGCTGCATCAGTTACTAGTTGGATATAGCACCGAAAGCCGTCCCAAAGGAATGAAAAGTACAACTTGGAGAACTGGGTAGACAATTGATAATGTGGATAATGAGTGGACGGGGGGAAAATTAACAAAAAATATTTTTTCTTTAAAAAAAAGTTTATGAATCTATAGCAAGTTTTCTCAAGTTTTCCAAAATCAATTTAAATGATTCTACAAAGGATCTGCATAGCTTCAGGATTTTTTTTTCCAGATTAAATGCCCTTAAGGTAAAAAAACCCTGCTCCATAGTAAAATATGTCAATTCCATTTATGAAATATTTTTTTATTTTGTTATGAAGGGAGAAGTATTTTTGATATGTTAGAGGTATCTGAGAAGCTGAATTTTGAACTGCTTTTGGGCTTTCTTTAACAATGCCATTTAGAATAAAGAATTGCAGTCTGGGAAGTAATCTTCAGTGATAATAAATGCTGAAAACATAGCTTTTCCCTGGTTGAAAAGTCAGAACTTCTGACAAGCCCCATAAACCTAGGGGTGTTTTACCTTATGCATTTGTAGGAGGTACAAAGAGTCAGGCAAGGTCATCATTTGCAAAGTTTTGGGTTAATTCTAGCTCCTAGGCAATACAGAATTCTGTCAGTATTTGGGAGGGTCCATTGTGTTAAGATGTGTTTTGCAGTCGTGTTGGCCAGGAAGGCAAAGAAAGGAGAGATTGTTGTTAACAAAGCTTCGCCGTACTAGATTATTCCTTTATTCAGTGTCTATCTAGCCATCCATTGAAAGCCTATCAAAATCACATAGCAGATAGATGGTGAAGGTCTGGTTGCTCTTTCTATGTGTTGGGGTTCTTTTTCTTTCTTTTTTTGCTTGTGGTGATGCTTTTATCACTACTGTGAAAAGCATCTTTCAATGTGTTCTGAAAGCATCAAGGAAGCAAGGATGAAAGTTTTTAAAAAAAGCTTCAGAAGTAAAAAAAAAACCCCCAAAGTTATAATTTAGTTGTCATGTTAGAGTTTTAAATAACCTGTATGTTTTAAATTAATGTCTTTATATGTGAAAGTGAGTAAGAATGGTGCTAGTTCTTTGGAAGTGACTGCATTCCCTGCATGGATGTTATTCATAGTTCTCTATTCCCCTGGTACATATAAAGCAAAATGAATTGGCTATCTTTTTACATCTCCCTTTGAATGTTCTCTAGTGACTCTGCAAGTTGCCCCTTTTTGTCTTTCTATTAAGTAGCATTTAAAGCTTCTGGCACAGCTGGACTTCAGTATGTAAGAAAGCTTTTAGGGTATTACAATGTCATTAGCTATTGAAGCTACAATATTTGAAACATCGAAACCCATCCTGACTTTGCTGCATGGGGAATGTGCTTAAAAGTTTGGGTGTGTATGTGTATTGTTGAAGCTATCCCTGAACAAAATCATGCTGACAATGAATAAAGAATCAACGCTGCTTTTTCAAAAGCTTCTTTTCTAATCTCTGTAATTTGAAACTGAGGACTTAGAACAGTGGGTCAGAGATTGTTCTGCAAGATAAATCCCTTGCATCACATAACCCTGACAACTCCCCAGTTCCATCAAATTAATAACAAATGGATGAGAAGGTAAGCAAAACTAATGGGGAGGTTACATTTTTGTGACAAAGGTTTATGGCCATACTGAATCTCATGTACTGTGATATCCCTCCTCCTTTTCCTCCTCTGCTTTGGTGTTTTTTTTACTATCAGATCTGAGCATTCCTCTATCTGAAGCTCTTCTCTGGAGGAGATATGATGAATAGCAAGCTGAACTGCATGTCTCCAAAAAGCTGCTGTGAATAGCCCTCTACTTTTGTAGTAGAAATCACTGACTGTTTACAAGGCCAGGCCTCATTCTTGCACACTGTACATCCACGTTCTGCTCCTTGGGTGCTGCTACATGTTTGAAGATTGAAACACGCTGCTGTAATCCCATCTCCCTCTCTTCTTGAAACTGTGCAATAATGGAGTTTGGCAGCAATGACTGAATGTCATCTGGTCTGGCTCTTCTCACAAAGCAGGACCAGCTTACAGCAGGTGGCTCAGAGTGATGTCTGTTTGAGTTTTGAGTATCCCCAAGGGCGGAGACGCTACAGATGGAAATGCCAAAGCCTCTCTGCACAACCTGTTTCAGTGTGAGGCCAGCCATCTTGTGAACTCTTTTTTTTTCCTAATACCTAATTGTAATTTCACATGTTCCAACTTGTGTCCATTGCCTTTTGACCTGTCTCTGGGCAACTCCCTTTTAATCCAGTCTGTTACATTCTCTTGATTCATTACAGAAGATAGGTAATGAGCAGAAGAATAAACAATTTGCAAGTTACTTCTGTTGGAGATCTGGTCCAAACACACCTTTGAATCCAATGGTTAAGACAACTGTAAAAGATGTAGGAGACTTTTTTTTTTTTTTTAATGGAGAATGGCTATTCCATTTGAAGGATTGTGGCATCAAAATTTTGAAAATAATAGGGAGCTGGTAGTTCTTCTATAGCTCTTAGCTGGTCACACATAAACCAGCAGGCTGCTTTAGAGGCAAAGGTGAACATGATGACCTCAAGAGTTCAATTTACAACTGCACCTGCGGTTTGCCAGGGAGGAATCACTTGCTAAAGAAACTGAATAATGAATCCAACTTTCAACCCCTTACTGATAGAGGGCCAGATAAATATGCAACTTTACCTACTCAAGGAGTGTTTCTTCATGCTTATTCTCTGCTTTGGGTTTATTTTATTTTTCTCTTTTCCACCCAAGAAAAAGCAAGTAGCAGTTTTTGCTCCTGAGTGGGAAAAGGGAACCTATTTTAGTAAAGCCAAGTTATTTCTCTTTAAAGATTATTTCAGTAGGTTTGCATCAAGAACTTGAAATTTAATCTGGAGGAGAGTTATAAGGAAGACTTACCCAAGATGAGCCATGAGAAATTGCTGTATGAACATACACTGTTCATACAGCAATTTCAGAATGTGTTAGGGGGCTTCCTGATCCTGGGACAGAGCCACAGTGAAACTCCACCATAGGACCAAAATGTAAGCACTGGTAGAGAAGTAGAAGAATAAGCACTGGTTTTATTGACTGTGCTGCTTATTCCTTTGCTTATCAAATAACTTGAAAATCCATGTTACCCAAGCTCTCTTGCTGCAGCAATATTGTGAATATCTCAGGCTAACATAAATTTTAGGAAACGATGTTGACTTCTGCTTCCACTTATAAAATCTTTTCTTTGATAGTCTCCACTTGTAATCATGTCCAAATACTCTAATTTTATACATATCACTTTATTTTTTTTCCTGTCTTGCTAATGAGACAACAAGGAAATAAATGGGAAAGAAGATAAATCTACAAAGGCCGTGTTCATTTTATCCAGAATTTCAGTCACTACTTTTTAGTCTGTTTCTGTTTAGCTAGGAAATTGAATAGGGCTTTAAGATACCAAGACTATTGCTTAGTAATAAGCACTTTAGAGCTATTGAATTGATTATTTTTTTGTATAGCAAAATATATAATTGTTTGGGGGATTTTTTTATTTTTCAATTAGTTTTTTTTAATTGAGTGAGTGGACAAGCATTCATTGAGTTACGAGGTTGGGGGAAGAGGAAATGTCACATTCTCTTAGAAGCTTACCTGACATTTTCTTTCCCATCCCCTTAACACAGCTCAGCTCCCCAGTTACTTTATATTTCCTAAAATCTCTAGGATTTTTTTTTTAATGTTAGGACTTTACAGGAATTCTTGGCCCATAGTCTGTATTAGGTTTAGCAACTGGATTCTTATGCTTTACATGCCTGTTCCTAGGGATTGAGCAGCTTGTTTACTGAGATGATATAAGTGATCCCAGTGGTTTTTATTGGCATGGAAAGGCACACTGAATATTCAAAGCAAACAGAATTGATTTTAAAGAATGCAAAAAAGTAACTGCTGTGAAACTTGTGAGACTTGAAATATTTCTGAGCAGTTTTTCTGCTTTGTGATTTGCTTTTCTGATGTAAACCTTTTTTAATGACCTGATACACATATCTTCTCCTTTGATAAACCTAAAGAATCTACCATTGATTTTTTCAAAAGAGCAAAGACGCTTAAATTGACATTACAGTTAGGTTAGCCACCTCTCCTTTTACAGTGAAAGAATAATAATTTGCATTTATATTATCCTGTTTCCTCCTGGGGCTTCACATAAGCTTCCCTCTTATTACACCAGCCTCCCAGAAATCCCATCTTCTGAAACTGAGAAGACTGTAAGGAGGAGATGAAATTTCAAATCATTAATTATATTCCTTGCATAGAGCATTGAAGCACATTCTGCTAGCACATGCTTTTTTTGATTGAAAACTAATAATTAAAATGATCACAGCTTGTCTGTTGGATTCTTCCGAATGACAAAGCAGAGATGAAGAGTCTCACAAAGCCAAAACTATGTGTGCACTAAATTGATAACTTTCAGAGTATCACCATTGCTGACAACACCACATTGGTCAAAAGCAAATATTATTAAATCTATGGTCTTGTATATAGTGTTTATAGACATGATAGGAATGTGGTCTTGTGGAGGGTAAGACCCATATGTTTCCATTTAGATAATTTTCAGTAAACTTTTAAATCTTGTTGAAGACCTTGCTAAGCTTGGTTTTGAATGATCAGTTGGGAAACATTGTATTTAAATCATTGCCCTATTAAATTAATATCTCTTGTAGAGATTGAATCTGGTGATTATAAAGAGAAATAAATTGGAGGGGGGAACACAAGAGTTCAAATTCAAAAGATAGAAACCAGTTCACAAAACTCATTCTGATTGTAGCCACATGAAAGGAGAGACATAATGTAGTACAGTGTATTCATATTGTGCTTGCAGAAGTGTAATAACTAATGAAGCTATGCTTTCTTCGTGAAACTTTTATCACCCTATGGTAAGCCTTGCTGTGGAAATTTTTTCTTGCCTGTGTTTGAAATGTACTATATTTGGGATGAATCCAGCAAAAAAGATACTCAGTATGCAGAATTCCCATGTACATAAGGAGTCCATTTGCTTTTCAGTATTCTTTGAGGAAATTCTGCAGGGTGTTCAGAACCTGAAAACCTGGAGCTTGAAGTACTTTTGTCAAGTGTCTCCTTATTTTCCTTTGTCCTCTTGTAATGACACACTTATCACTATCCACTGAATGGAATAAATAGACATATCTGAGAAGTACACTTTTATAGCATCTCCAGAGATCAACAATGACAACTGCAAAAGCATGGTGTCCCCATTGTACATGGGAAGTGAGTGTCAAGGTCACTCAGATTCGCATGTTCTGAGAAGACAGTTTCTGTTTTGTTGGTATGCCATTATTTCCCTTTGGCACAAAATCTGTCCAAAGATGCCAAAGTATTGGATCCATTACTTCAATACTCTTTAGGAAAACTTTCAGATTTAAAGTTTCTGCCAGGTAAAGAAGCTTCTTTTCCTTAGTGCAGTCATTACAAAAACTCCATGCTTCCTTCAAAACAAGTTGTAGTTGCAGGTTTTACACTCTTGTCGAGGGTAAGAGATAGTTCTGGATTTTTGAGGAAAGAATGGAGCATCTGTCTTATATAGGTCAATTAAAAATGAGTGTGTGTAAATAGTTTCTCCAAAGCATGACCAAGAGCATCTCTGTTATGTTTTCTGCTCTGAATCACCACTGTCTTTATTGGTGTAGAGGAAGGCAATCTTCCTAATTCAGGCACTTAAGAAAGTTGTCATAAATTAGGCAGTTTGAAAACTCTCATCTGTAGGTATTAGCTGAGCTCTTTTTTTCCCACTAGATAAATGTTTAATCTTTCATCAAGTATTACTTGTTTTTAGCCTTTATACACCTACCTTTACAATAATATCCATGAAGTTTTTACTCTTTCAGGTAGTCCCACAGAGCTCAGTGAAGGTTATTTGTAAGAGTAACATCTATTGAGTCTGGTTCTATATTTGGTTTCTATAACTCAGTTCTTTTTTGTGTGTTATGCATGCATGTACTTTTCTCTTGCACATCCCTCTTAATAAAGCCCCTGCTTTTTTTTTTCTTTTTTTCTTTTTTTTTTTTTTTGGTTTTGTTTTTTTACCTTTTTTTTTAGCTCTGGTCTTTCTGCTAGTCTTGCACAAAATAATGTGTATAAGTGGAGGGGAAATATGTTGTAAGGGATAAGTTATCACCTTATCTTGCTCTGCCCTGATTTATTTATAACTACTTAATTTATCTAGTATTTTATAAAACCCTTTTACATTTTTAACTTTGAACTAGAATAAAATTAACATTTGGGTTGCTTTCATCTGTATTTACAATGTTACTGCCCCTACCTTCCACCGGGTCTCTTAACAGTCCAGAATTTTTGGTGTTGGGTGTTTTAGTGGATAAAACCATTTTTAAAGTTTTCCTGAATGCCATTTTTGTCTAACCTGCACTCCAAAGTGAAATGTATTTAATGATCTGAGTCCTGACCCTGGTGAACAGCAGTCTGCATTACAAAACAGAGACAGAACTGGTGGTTTCTGCTTGGGGACACTCAGACCCAGTCAGAGTGGGGGCACAATTACCTCACACCCCAGGGAGTGTTTTCTGAAGGTGAAGACTGAGGTCATTCATCAGGCAATAGGGAAAACCATCTCTTGTGAAACTGGCCTCTGCACCAGCCAGAGAGAGCATTTCCCAGTGCTGCTGCTGTGGCCTCGTTGCTCCCTCTGGTTAAGAGGTTTTATAATCTGGGATCTCCTAGACTGCCTGAGTTACATGTGCCATTTACTTTGTAGTAGAATTTGGAAGCAATGATTTGCCTTTCAAGGTGATGTTTTTTAGCAGGTTTTGTGGAAACAATACCTTAACATGGGTAAATTCATGATTCTGTTACAGATTATGTGTTTTGCTTTAATTGGAGAGCTGGGACATGTGCTTAATATACCAGTTTATGTTCATTAGTACGTTATTGACTGTACCATCTACTCATTAAGATGCTTTCCTGAGAGTTACTCTGACACTGAAGTTGAGAGACCTTAAGTGGCTGTCATCTTTGTGCCAAATGGATTAAAGCAAAAAATGCACAGCCCTTCTTGGTAGATCAGTGCTCAATTTCAGCTGGGTCATACCAGGTTAATAAGACAAAATATCAGGTTTCTTTTTGTGTTTTTTTTTTCCTCTTTCAGTTAAAAAAAAGAAAAAGTAAGGTTTGGTTTTGTTCATATCTTTACCTATTTCAGCTCAAAACTGTGTGTGGACCTTTTTATTTTGGAGCACAGTAACACAATTTATATAATTTCATAACTGTATTAAATTAACCATAAGTGAAAATTCAAATTAATCAAATTATTTTTCCCATCTGCTGTATAAATAAGCCTTAAACCTCCAGTGGTTACTGAATAGGGGAAGTGGCTTAACAGGAGGAATGAATACAGGGCTATCAGTCTGAATCAGCCAGAGGGGACATAGGTAAAATAATTCTTTGGGTCAGGGCCATGAAGGAGGCTGCTCTAAAAGCCCATTCCCCTTTACTTTTTATACCATTGGCAGTATAAACAGGGAATGTTTTTTCAAAAACTGGCATAAGGAAAATCCCTGGGTTGGAGAGAAGATGTAGAAGGAAGGAGGAACTTGCTGCTGGGATGGGCACTGGTGGAAAAACAGTCTTCAGAGTCCAGGAACTTTGTTGGAACCTCCAAAAAAACAGCCTATACCACCAAAAAAAAGAGTGAGCTCCTTTCTGAACATGTTTTCTCCTGTCTGCAGATTGGGGTAGTCACAACACACCTCTTACCTTCAGCTTACTTTTTCCAGGTGTTTTTATTTTTTTCTTCTGTGACTGCAAAGAAAATAATTAATATATTTTTTAAACATTCTGAAAGCTTAGACTTGAGTACTGATTGTGGCATAGGCCACAAGACAAGCTCATTGTAAAGATAACTACAAATAACTGGAGTGGGGAGAGAAAAAGGAATCTTGGCCCACCAGTGGGCATGACTTTATTATCATACTTTAGAGAATATGTCAGCTGGAGATGTCAGGGTTGTTTTGCATACCTCCACCCTTTGCAGTCAAATTTTATGATCTCCAAGCTCTGTCCAAAAGCCACAGCTCTGGTACACCTTGGTCAGGTAGTGTTGGGAGCCTCATTTGATAGCAGGTATTTCTGCTCTTCTCTGAACTTTGATGTCTATTTAATTTCCACAACATTGGACCTTGTTTAAATTTTGGGGGGAGGTGGGTTTTTTCATGTTGGTGCTGTCATGCTCTTTGTCCAATTACTTTTTTAAAATGTATTTTGGGCTATTATAACCAAATTCAAATGTGTCAAAGATACTGAACCCAAGTGAGTGTTGTGGAACCTGGCAGCTGCGGAGATGAGAGAGGGCCTGATAATGTTCCCACCATGGGGAGGCTTACCCCTTGCTTCACATGGGAAAAGAATCCCAGGGAACACCAGTCATTTGGTTTCGCTATTTATGGAACTACTTATTTATGCTTAGAAATCCTTTGAGGGTACTTTTGTAAACTGAGTATCTACTCTGTACAAAACTGTCTAGATGGACTGTAGAAGTAATGTATTGCTTTGGTTGGTTGTACATGATTTTGGCATGTTCTGGTGCCCTGGTAAAATCAGTGGGTTTTTCTTTCTTTCTCTCCCCAAGATTTCTTTCGACCTAGCAGAATATACTGCTGACGTTGATGGGGTTGGCACTTTACGCCTCCTAGACGCTATTAAGACCTGTGGCCTTATCAACTCTGTGAAGTTTTACCAAGCCTCCACCAGTGAACTTTTCGGAAAAGTGCAAGAAATCCCGCAAAAGGAGACCACCCCTTTTTACCCAAGATCGCCTTACGGTGAGGAGTGCTGATGGTGTGTGTGTAGTGTCTGTCTGTCTGTCTGTTCTCCCTGCTCATGTCTCAGGGCTGAAGTCATTTGGGTGTGAGATTAGAATGATGATAGAGCTAAAGCGACTAGACATGTTGAGAGGCATACCTTTATGAATTACTATATAAAAAGTATTTGCTGCCATTGCCTGGGGGTTGGAAATTAGCATCTCACTTCACAAGACCTTGTTCATTCAGCTCAGAGGTGAAGAGCTCTTGAAGAAGGGGGGGTAGGGTGACTCTTCCTTCACAAAGGGTTGTGAGGTACTGCTGAAGTGATAAGGTTTCATATTTTTTACTTGCCTAAATGAAAGACTCCCAAGAGCTCACTTCTTCCTTCGTGAACTCATATGAAATTTGAAACACTTATCAAAACAATGGGCATGGAGGATTTTGGTGATAAAGTTTCAAATCAATTTGAGTGTTAAGGCACCAGATTTTCACTTTTATTCCTCCAAAGTAATTTTGGTTTTGTTTTGTTTTTTTTTTTAATTAAAAGAGGTCACTACAGTGGCATATTTCACACGCTCTGACTGTGTTAATTACAGTCTAAAAGAAAAAATGCTCTGCTTGAGTGTATATAAGAAAACAAGTATAGAAAGAGCCCTGATGTCTCCTGGGCAGTTTAGAGGCTGCTCAAAATATGAGTATTTTCCCATTCAGCTGCTGATTTTTTTTTCTATATAAAATTTGTAGGCACATGTAGGGAACTAATCAAATGTTAACCAGTCTGCTGTTGAAATGTGGACTGCACCCAGCATGTGACAGAGACTTGTGTGTGTGTGTCTGAGCTGTGTATGGGCCAAGCATTTATACAATAATGCTTCAAAATTATTTTTACAGGGGCAGCAAAACTGTATGCCTACTGGATTGTGGTGAACTTCAGAGAAGCCTACAATCTCTTTGCTGTGAATGGCATCCTCTTCAATCATGAGAGCCCCAGAAGAGGTTAGAAAACCCATGTGAAACTGTTTCCAACTTTGCATGTATCTGATCGGAAAAATAGAACCACGCGCCCACAGGTTTCATTTAAGCTTGCCAGAATTCTGTAAAGAAGGTGTCATGACTTGCAGCCTACTCATGGCATTTGATGCAGCCCTCCTGGCAGTCTCAGAGCTCAAGAACAGCAGCTTTCCCTTTCAAGCATCATATTCCATTTTGTAGCTCTCGAACACCGAAGGGAAGTTTATGTATCTAATTTTGTGTCCCTCTTGTTAATAAGTAAAGGCAAAAATGTTAATATGAAACATTAAAATAGGCAGGTTTTCTAAACATTTATTTGGGCAACTACATAACAGATGCAATTTCAGGTGTAACATACTCAAGATTTGAATTTGTGTATAAATGTCAAATTGAGAGGCAGAAATAATAGATGCTCTAAGTTCATTAGACTAATTAGTACAGCCTGGTATATTTTGAAAAAAAATTTGAATTATGGCTCATACTATTTTACAAGATGGCTTTTAACACATGGCTTTAAAATGCCTTTCAGTTTAATCCTTAATAGCAATGCAGCTTAAATTCCACTTAATCATCCCTTTTCCGCTTGCAGTACTTTATGAACAATTAATGCTGTTATTTAGTTTGAGTAAAACTCCATGGTTGATTAGAAGTCTCTTTTACAATGACAGTTTTCCTCTGCCCTTTAAGTACTGTGACTGTAAAAAACACTCTAAAATTAAACTTTAAATTAACACAGAAAACTAGATTCTCAGTGCAGAAGCCTTTTATTGTGGTCTGTTTCTAAATGAAAAATAAATTCAAGTTTTACAGGAATGCAATTATATAAATTATAGCCTGGCACAAAATATAAGAATTTTAATCATACTTATATGATACTTATATAAAACAGACCGTAATTTCAACTCTGCTTAAAAGGAAAAGAAAGAAGACAAAGAGAAAAAAGGAGTCCATGTCAATAGGATTTAAATATTAATTTCAGTCTTTGGGAGTCACAGCTGTGAAACCTCATCATACAGTGGGTAGGCAGCATTTACAGTAATTGGTGGTAGAAGTTGGTAGTATCACTTCATTGGAGCAAATGAAGCACAAGTTCAAAATTAAAGGAGATTCATATTCACTGGATTATTGAATTTAGAAGCCCTACTACTTTGCTTTCTAATAGAGAGTTTACTGAGGTGTACTCACAGTGTGCTGTAAACTAATGTTCAAATTGCTCTGAATTATCACTATGCAATCAAAACATTCTGACCATTGTAAAAAATGTGGTAATATGCAATAAAAAATATTAGCTTGGCATGATTTCTGATAACCCTAAGGAGCTACAAGATGAGATGAAAATTTTGAAAATGAAAAAATGAACACGTACTGTTTCTGATGCTCTGGTATAGACTCGTGCCATTTTGAAGGATGAAAACTTCAGTACTCGTTGCTATTTGGATCCCTCTGATGTTTGCTCCTGCTTTAACACTACTGCAATAGGGTTTCCAATCTGAGGTCTCTTTTCAACTAATTTAATGTCCCCATGGAGAACTCAAGTCTGTGCTTTGAAGTCTCAGGCTGTACTTTTCCATTGTGTGTGTGTTTGCTGGGTGCAGTTTTGGGGCCTTTATGTGGCCTTTGGGGCCACGAACAGGAATCTTGTCCTAGAAATGGTTTCTTTTTGCCTTAGCAGGAGTACTTGCCATGAAAGCAACTGTAACCACAGACCAGTGTTATTTGCATTTGTTTGTTGTTTTTGTGGGAAAAGGTTTGGAAAACTATACAGATAAGAACATGAAATAACAGTAGCTTCAGATTTCTTCTTGATAGTTGTTCATCACTTTCCTAGTATTTCTGAAGATTGCAAAGGCACTTCAGGAGGAAAAGAGGATTTAACTGGAATTTCTTACTCCTATGCAAAGCTGGAAATATCCATGGAAGTTTTAAAATGCTTTATGGTTTAGCCTTTTTTTTTTATACTGATTTCAAAGATTGGGAATACCTAAATAAATCGATACGTATTTTCTTCCAATACAATATACCACTATTTCAGTTGGTTTAGGGTTATACTGAATGCATCAAATACAACATCCCATTGATGGTGACATTATTTGCATCTTGTCTGCATGAAACCTAATGCCCAGGAATCAGAGAAGAGCAAAAGGTTGCAGCAGTGCCACTTGCTGAGGTGCAGAATTGATCAGCTCTGGTGGACAGTGCATATCTGAATTTTAAATCATACTTTTGAAAATTTCTGTAAGTTTCTTACACAACATGTATTTATGGAAAAAAACTGTGAAGAGACAAACTCTAATATTCCTTGCAGCCAGGGATCCATGAAATACGCTACACTGGAAGGCAATGGTAAAGATGAACAGAATGCATTTTTTATATCTTAGAGCCTGCATTGTGAGCTGTGATCAAATATAGAAGTGTTTGTATTTGAAGTATGAGTACTCATGTTGAAAGATAGTGAATTGCAGTTGTCTGCCAAGCTGATCACTGATGTTGAATTGAACAAACAATTATAAAGAGTTGGGTTCATGATCTGTATTGTAAATGAATGTTTGGGGTTGCTCAAAATATCACCCACAAAGGTTTTAGCAAAAATGAATGTGTATGTATGTGTGTGTATGTGTATGTGTATGTGCATGCATACACATTTTATGTGTATGTATGCACATAAAAATGTGATTTAACAGAGTTTGATGTCAAAGTTTCACGCTACTACTTACTACATGGATGAAACATACAAATGAATACTGAGTTAAAATCAATTTGGAATGATTTGCACAGAGACTAAAAGCACTAAACTGTAAGGGAGACCCATTGAGTCCTGAAGTTTCTAAACTCCTGATGCAGCTTAGGTGCAGCTAGTTCCAATCTTAGTCTCAGACCTTTACAATGATTTATGCCCACAAAATTAATTCTTTCATTCCTTAGTATTAATTTAGCATGCTATCAGCAACTTGAGCATCTGCTGTGAATAAGGGGTCTCTCCACTGTGATACCTCAGTCTCAGGTAAGGAATCTCAAACCTTGAGATGAGTCCCAGATCAAGGGAAAAGGCACTGCAAAGCAGTCCACTTGCAATTTAAATAGCACTGAAACTGCACTTATCCAAAGCTTTTAGTAGAAAAGGATCTCTCTGGCTCAAGGAGAAACTTTGAGAGGTGTCCTAACTCAAAGGGGGATCACTGCCACACAGCCATGCTGCCTTGCAGAGAGAGCTCAAAGAAGGCTCATTTAGGCTGTCATATTTATGGGATAAAGTGATTGGCTTGTAGTTAAATTACATGTGATGGGAAAGGTATGCATGAGACCCTTTGGACCCTGTCTTTGTTCTTCGCTAACTGAGTCTTGGAAAAACCACCCACTATTCGTGTGTTCCAAGCATCAGTGCACCCTGGGTTACTCTGTCCCTTTGTGGATTTCCTGGAGGAGTTCTTTGTTCAGCTACAGCTCAGGTGTTTACATCTTTCGGGGCCTGTACCAAACTATTGCTAGTTTGGATAAGGGGGCCAAGTGCATCTGCCACAATCCCTCTTTATAGAGTGCTCTGATATTGTAGCACTGGGGCAGCAGTGCACAAGCCTAGTGAAAATGAGAACTGTCTAATCTCAAGAGCTGCTTCCCTATAAAAGGAGTTCAGGAATCTACACCTCTTCTTTCAGAATGCCAATTATTCTTCTGAGCCTTTCCAGCTTAAACTCAGAAAGGAGCACCAGTAGTCAAGCTCATGTAGCCTGTATAATAATAGGGAAGTCTCACAGAGTTCATAAGGGTAAAGACTGTTTAAGTCTAATATGAAAGGTTTCATATTTCTCAAAATTACAAAGGCTTGAGAGAAGTGCTGGATTTGGGAACATTTGGTTTTCTACTTTTATCTTGCTCTCTAAGAGAAAGACAGTAACAGGAGTAGTTCTAAGATGTGATGCCATAGTGTAAAGCTGAGCACTGAAGTTCACTGTGTGGGCTTCCTTTTAAGTATCATATTTCATGTTCTGACAATCAGAGTGACTTTACAAAAAGACCAGTGATAAATTCTAGGTTGGCTGAATCCCTTGCCTGAGCCTTATATCTTAATTTGGGAATAGTACAGCATTATTAAATTGCACAAGTACTTGGGTCTATACTCAAGAGATACATGTGTATGTAACAGCAGAAAATATTATCTAAAATTTCATATGGAGTAAAATTAGTGGCTATGTTAGACTAATCTTAATAAAATATACATCTACTTTGAGCCTTTCTGTAGTACTTTCCTTTCTATTATTTTCTTTATATTGTACATACCGCCCCTCATTTGATTTTCCTTTCATTTCACTTAGTCACTTTTACAGTTTTGTAAGATGAAATAGTCACTTTTTGACCAGTACATACTTTTCAGCTCACGTAAATCAACACAGCTGCACTGAAGTGAGTAGGGTCGTGTTGATTTATGCCAGCTGAGGGTCTGGCATAGTACTTCCAGTAACAGTCTGGTAATGTAAGATAAGCATGACTTGCTTCCTTTGGGGAAAAGACCTGTATTAGCAGTATACTTTGCTAAAGCTAGTTTCTTCAGTTACTTTCATCCATTTTATCCAGGTATAGTTCAAGAGTTTCCTGATTTATGGTCATGCCAAGGTGAATGGGATCTTCCATTTCTGAAGCTTATTTATTGTCTAAGTATGACACGAGCTGAAAAGCAATATGCTCTACAGTAGCTACAGGCAGTCTCTGTATTCCGAAATGAACAAAAGAAAACCTAAAAAACTTTTCCAGAATAATGTTTGGTTTTTTCCCCTCCCCCTCAAAACAATGTTATGGGATACCGAATGGGGGAGGTGGTGGCTATCAAGTTGCTAGTGGTAGTTGAACATGTCTCCCAGTACTACCAGTGTGGAAATGTTTGCCCTATAGCAATATTGGAAAGATATTTCTGTTCAGTGAGATGACGGTTTTGACAGTGGAAGAGTGAGGCAATTAGCAAGTCTAGTTTTCAGGAAAGCTGGGGCGTGATCCAAACCTTTTTTACTTAATTGGAAAGATTCCTGTTCTTTTGTTGGGCTCTGGATCTCACTAATACCTCCTTTTCTGAGTGGGAAAGCAAACTGCTTGTTGACAGTGTCATTTGTTTCGTCCCAGACAAGCCCTTACTGTTGTCTCTCTTCAGTTCTGTGTAATGAGTTGTCTCAGGTTTACAAGATGTGCCTTTGGATGTCTGAGATAACTTTCTGATTTGGTTAACCACTTCATTGCTTGCCTCATCTGATCTTAATCTGCCAAGATGTACAAACATGTACAGCATGTTACCTGACACAATGCAACAAAAGTTTTGTTTGGTTTTTGTTGTTTTTTTTTCCCCCTAAGTAATACTTTGCCTCCACACATGACATCATTGTGTAGATCATTCAGTAGGGAATTTTTGTGTGTCTGATACCAACTCTGGTAAAGCAGTTGTCATCAGACCATTGCTGTATAGCCAGAGGGAAAGGATACAACTGCTCATTCCTGTGATCTCTTTCAGCCAGGGTGGAAATGGCTAGGTATTAGATTGCAGGCTGAATGTTGTCAAAGTACACGTAGTAAGATTAAAATGAAAAGAAATCATATCTTAAGTAGAATGGGGAGTGTTCTTTGCTTTTATTGTGCATCTGGGTCTCAGGTTTGCCAGGGAGAAGGGGGTAAGAGTTTCCCCTACTCACTGTAAATATGTCTATGTGTCTTTTGATTTTATGGTTTTTGTTGTTACCTATTTTTTTTAAATCTGCTTTTAGTCTCCCTTTTGCCTCTATTTCATAGAGAAGGCAGAAGCAGATGGTGACATCTGCTACTGACTTTCACAAGAAATCTTTGCAATTCCTACTGTAGCAGCTGCTCTTCTGCATCTACTGTATAGAGATGTAGTCAACATCTGCCAGATTTCCCATTCTCATGTCTGTGGTTGGAGGCTAATTGCTAATCTCTTAAAACACTTCCAGTGCAAGAGAAGCTTGGTCAACCTAGTACCACTGGAAATACTAAGGGCTTTTCCTGGTGCTTTTTTGGTAAGTTGAGGCCTGTGAAAGACATAAGTGTGTAAAATTTTCAGTGCAAAGCTACGTCTCCTTCATTTAATGCAAAATTTCCAAACCCATGAGTATATCTCAATAGAAAAAGTCAGCAGAGTATTGCTTGTGACTCTCCTGCTCCTTGCTGGATGAGAAGCACACAGGCTGCCTGGTGTCATCAGGGATCATCTGCCTTGCACATTGAATACTTGATGGCAAGGTACCATGGCCAATGTAAAAGGACTTACTCAGACATTTGTGTGCTACAGAGCAGCCAAGATCATTTCATGCTTTTTAGTGTGCGTGTTTCAACAGAGAAGGCATGCAGTGTCCTGGAGACATGCATTCTTACTGGCTGTTTCTCCCTGCTGCGAGACTGATCCTGCTAAGTGATCCATGCAGGTGTTCCCTTATCTACACATGCAGTCAGACATCACTGGGGATAAATGTGGGCATTTGGGTCTACTTGCACAAATGGGTTTGCAGCAATATTGACTGCAATAATAGAAAATTGCCGGGTAATACCTTTTCTCTCTTTTACCTAAGTATATGTGTTTTCCCCTTGAAAAATATCTGGTTTTACAAGACAGTAAATTCAGTTAATTATGATGATGTTGAACTTGCTACTGACCAATTAATACAGATCAGAGCACATCAAAATATGTTGATATTTTCTTGTCTCGTTATGTTGCTAATAAGCCATATTAACCTTATATTCCTAGTGCCACTTTCCTAGTGCTAGCCAACACTAAGATATGAAGGTAGTGCAACCACACCAAAATATGAGTGGGTTTCCCATCATTAAATTGTGTTTTAAAGCTGTACCAAACATCTGAAATAAGAACTGTAGGGTGACACCATTTCTGCATGCCCTGAGTTTTGGGCAACCAGGTAATCCAGGTCAGTGCCATGGAACTTGTCACATATGGGAATGAAATAATCATGTACATGAACTGAATCAGGATATAAAAAGATATTTTTCTAAAGTGACTCATTGATGAAGTAAGATACTGTTTTGAACAGTCTGACTACTGAAATCTTTTTTATTCGGTCTTTACAACGATAGTTTGTGGTAATCTTTACCACTTCTTTTTTTTTTTTTCCTTTCAGTCTCAAAGTAGCCCTGATTATTCACTTCTCTATCTGATGTACTTTTCTGGAGTCTATCACCAGTTTATCTAAGTAGTTATGGATATAGCTTGTACAAAAACTAAGTAATTTCTTGCCTGTGGGTTTAGATTTTTTGGAACAGCTGCATTCACAACTCAGATCTCTCCTTGAGCAAATTATTATCTTATCAGAAGCATCTTTTCATCATTAAATCATATGCTCCCTTGTGGCTTACACTGTGTTGAGAAGAAAGTAGATTACAAGTTTTGCTGTCTTCCAAGATTGATTTCTACTTTTTTTTAATCTAAAAAAATAAAAGGGCAGAATGTCCCCACAATTTACAAAATGTCAAAACTATTAAATTTAGAAAACTTTACCAAGTAATTCTTAACATTTCTCAAGTTATATTAACATATATCAGTGTTACTTTCTCAAGCTAAAACTTGCAGACTTTTTTTCTCTAATTAAATATCAGCCGAAAAATTTGAAATAAAGTACTGTGAAATTTCTGAAAGTCAGAAATGGGAAATAGAGTGGCAGAGTATGTATCTCACCTGTAGTGTTCTTATGCCTTCATTAATACACAAACTTGTAGCAGGATTTTGAGAAAGAATGTGCTTTATATGCCTATTCCTCTATTTTTTCCCTTTGTTACATTTCTTTTTTCCCCAGGCAAAGCACAGTGGAAAATGTGACCATTGTGCTGTTCTTGTGTTTGTACAAATGAGAACCTGAAGTGAAATACAAGCAAGAAATGTGAGATTTACACCTTGCATTTTACAAACTAGCTTAAAGTGAATGTGGAAGTTGCAGAAGGTCAGAAGAACAGAACTGGTTTCAGCCAGAAGTCCATTTAGCTGACTTATCCATTGCTGGAACGTGAGGGGAGAGTATAGGAGACAATATAGATACAGTGAGGTCACCTCAGACCCCAATAGCTGATGGGTAATAGACCATGCCCAAAAATGCAACCACAGTCCACTGCCTGTCCGTTCCAGGGCTCTGTGGGATTGCAGTCCAAGCTGCTGCATGTGAGATCCTCTCTGAAGGAAATCACTTTATCTGGGGAACAACACTGCCTTTGAATTAATGGTTAAGTCATAGTTCAGTGGTACCCAGAGCCTAGGACAAGAGAGCATACTGCAGGATGCAGTGTTCCCAGACATGGGGACTCAGCCACGGCCAACCTCTTCTGTATGTCTTGCTTTTTTCAGGAAATTTCCTGAGCCATTTTTGCTTGCAGTTGCACCTACATGATTATTTTGTTCTGTTGCATTTCATTAAATATCATTGTATTCTGAAACAGAGGCAAGAAAGGAAAAGAAAAAATCAGACAAAGATCAAAGGTCCCATCATTATTGCAAAAGATGTTGCATAAATGAATCTATCCTACATTGTGGATAATTTGTAAGTAATGAATGTTTAATATTTTAGTCATTAATGCCATATTAATGATATCTTAAGTTTCTGAAGATCTGTGTCTTACTATGATTAAAATTCTGTCAAATATATACATTTTTCATGTGACATATTAGTGTACTGCATTGTCTTCTTCCTGCTGTGTGATCCAACATCAGTGTTCCCGTGACACTATGAAGTAAAAACCATTAGAAATTGTTTACAGCTCATCTTCAGAGTCCTGGGAATCCTAGCAAAGATGTTAAGTATGTGACTCTGTAGGCCTCAATCCACAACCTTCAAATTTTGGGCATCATCGACCAGGTGCAGAAATTTGAAAGCCTGGTGTCCTGGGCTGGTCATACTCACAGCTTGTAGGCATGGAGTGACTGGCCCATCTTAGTATCTGAAACATTTTCTCAGCAGTGTGCATCCCGTTTTCCCTAAACTAGCTCTCCAAAAGTTTGAAAATTCCCTCTACTTAGTAATGCATAATTTAAAAAAAAAAATAAAATAAAAGTAAATCTATTGAAATGTTGTTTCAGAAGGTTATCTGAAATCAACCCCCTGAGGCATTTCAGATGTAGGAGACTGAACAGCAGAGACTAATTCACAATAATCCAGTTTCACCATTAGTGGTTCAAAAACACTGCGGAAGGAAATGTCAGCTGATTATTCCCCTACAAAGTTAGCAGGATTCATTAAAAACAAGTAAGTGAAAAATGCAATGTCGTTGGACGTTACCTCTGATAAGACTCATCATGCAGTGGGATTTTATAGCAACTGTAGGAAGGTAAGTTGCTTTGTCTGAGAGAAGATTAGTGCCTTTGGTGAGAGCTTGGTTTGAACTTAGGAACAGTTTTCTTTCTCTGTCTTGATTTCACTAAGTGGTTCACTTGCAGTTCCTAGAACTGTGTTTAAACATAAGAAGCACAACTGCACAAACAAACACCGCATGTGCAGGTAGTTTGATTTCAGACCATTTATATCCATTATGTACTTTCTGGGGATGCACAGAAGTTTTAAATTTATAAGCATATCCTGTTGTCACTGAAATAGCTGACAATCCCAACAGCTGGGAGACTGCTGATTTTTGCCAGTTTTATTAATCTAATTTCAAGTATTTTTGAACAGATTTTAACCTCTGTTACAAGGAGTCATAGCAGTGTATATACTGTCAGCTACATGTGTTTCCCACACAGTTGATGTTTGCACACCTTGCCAACCATATTAAAATATTTCCTTTTCAAGGATTTGCCTTTCTTAGACTCTTAAAATTTAATTATGTTCTACTTAATTGTTAGGCAACGATTGGCAAATGAAAGCTATGGCCCAAAGCATTGTAGTAAAACCAGATACCCAATGCTATTTAGATGTTGCAATACCAGTTGCATATTTTGATCTGTACTGTATCTCACCCCTATAGAATGATAGCTGTTAAGACAGAGACTTAGCAGGTTTCCCATGAAACCCTTCAGGGTTGCTCTTTGGTACAGGAAAACAAATCAAACCCAAGCCAAGAGAGAGAATACAGTATCATGTATTCTCTACTTTCTCTGAATTTTTTGCCCTAAGACATGTGAGTTTGAGAACCACTGCTATAGAAATGTTGCAGGAATACTGATGGATTTTTATTTTTGAAGTCAAGTCCTTGATTTCATTATATTATATGTGAACAGACTTCTAAGTAGCAAAGAATTATCCAGTAAACCAACTCAGACCTTCAGTTTACATCCTTTTTTTCCTCATCATTTATATTACAATCCTTACATTAAAAGAGATTTAAGGTGTTTATTCATTGCATCAATATCCATCAATAGGTGGATTGAGAATATTTGTCAAAACTTTGCAAAATCCTATAGTAATCCCAGATGTAGGCAATGCAAATCTGCAAAAATCTAGAGCTCATTTTGGATTTAAGACCAATCCAGAAGACATGAGAAAAACATCAGTAACACTCAGGAATATTTTACATTCCATTTCCTTTTTAAAAATTTTGAAACAGTTGCTTTTTTAAGTTATAAGTCTTATTTGTGCTTTCTTGCTGACACCTTTCTCTTCTCAGCCCCGCCTCATGCCCATATTCTGAGTCATTGGTAGGCATGTGTGCATCCATTAGGGATACTTGTGTTCTACACTCTGTGCTCTCACACTGAGTTTCTATTTGCTGCGGACTGTAAAAACAACAACCAAGACCTTTTGTTACCATTACTGCACTGCTTCAAGATAAATGGAGACACTGTGCACTTCCCAAGGTCAGGAAAAGTTCTTACTTCCCAAATTTTATGCAGTTCTTGAAAACACAGTAAATTGGAAATTATCCATGGTCTTAAAAACTTTGTTGTTTTGGGATGGCACTGGTATTGTACTTCAATTTAAACATTTATACTGAAGTGCCATTGAATTTAAAGTCAACCCTGTGACCATAACAGGCATCATGCAAATACTCCTTTTTTTATTCCCCGCTGTTTGTTTTCATAAGTGTTGCATGTATCTGCCATTGAAAATCAGACCAGTGGTTGCTAATTTTCACATGTGTTTGTCAGCCAGGATGTGTCTTCCTCTTCTCAAGTCCTGACCCTTTAGGGAAAATGGGGGAATGGGATGGACTCTTGTTAGTAGTGTGACTTATGCTTACACTCTAGGGGCGTAAAGCATCCGCAACTCCTGTGTTATGGACAAATCTCTTCCTTTTGTATGGTCTAAAACTAGGTGGTGGATGTGCTTCTCCTTTTCTGGATAGCTGTTCTGTGCCCTGAGCCATAACCTGTCCAGATGTGCTGCAGCTTCCATCTGAATCATCTGAACTTTGCTGAAAATTATATGTGCTGTTCGAGATTTGCACAAAAATAAGTTTAAAAAAAAGAGTGTAGCACATATACAATTGTTTTATTTTTAGCATATTTCATGGTCCCAGCAGATCTTGCAATAATTACGAAAAACGGGGCAAGATTGGTGTAACAGTAACTAAGGCTGGGAACTTGAAAGCTTGGCTTCATGTAACAGCAGTAGGCAAAGGCTACCTTTGCTACCTAGTTCTGAAAGTGCTGATGTTACTAAAGAACTGGCAGCAGTTTTTGTTGTGCTGGTGAATCCAAGGTCTATTGCCAAAATGGTGTCAGAAAAGTGTAAGCCAGTGAATAACAGGTCATTATTAAATTTTTGCTATGTCTCATGATGATGCTTTTCTTGAGAAAAGCATCATAATCTTAAATTGCACTTAAAGAAGCTCTTTGTTTTGAAATCATGGGATGAAGCAATTCTGGGTTTGATTTCATTAGTGTGCTGCAGTTATTGCACAACTCTGGTCTACTTGCAAGTAAGTTAAGTGTCTCCTGTCGCTTTGGTTCTACAGGTTCGTTGTGGGTTTGGTGGTGTGGTGATATCATCTGGTTTACTGTCACATTTGTAGACAGTGATAACCAGGCATCAACACCCATGAAGAAACCCACAGAGTCATCAGGGAATGTTCATTCATTTTTTCCAAAATTATGTATGTGTGTGAGTGTGTGGATGACGCTTGAATGGCTGCCTGTATGTGAAAGTCTGATGAAAGAACTTGTGTGTTCAGTAAAATTTTCTGTAAAAGAATAAATCAAAATTTTCCTAACTGATAATGTACATGAGGGTTCAGTCAAACTCAATGTTGTTTCTATTGGTTAAAAATGGGTAATTTAATATTTAATACAAAAGGCTTGGGATTCAGTAATCAAAGTCTGAGAGATTTAACACTTTCTAAAATATGCTTTTCCTTGAGACTGCTAAAATGCAAAAAAAGTAGAACATTAATCCTCAATGGACTGAGGAAATGCCTCTTATTTTTCTGTAGCCTGACAGGAAAGAAATACTTATGCAGCCACATGATGAAGTAAAATATTTTTTAATAAAATCTCAGTTGCCTTTATCTAATTTTCAAACCCGCTGTTTAGTGACAAGACCATTCAGATTTTTCAAAGCCCTGGGAGTCTTACATATTTTAAAGATGCCTCACAGAGAGCTTTCAAGACATAAACATAATATTAATAGTTTTAGGAGTGCCTTATAATTCTCTCTTTCTAAAGCAGAACTTCCCAACTATGTACTGATGTAGATGGCAGCTATCTTGAAATATTAGCTTAGCCTCATTTCCATTTTACTCTACAATAATGTTTGTGGGAGACACTGCTAAGATTAATATAATTAATTTTAAAAATGAGAGAAAAATCACATTTCCTGTACACAATTGTGTTTCCTGGACTTGTGGTGCTTGAAAAATACCAACAACTTAAAAAATCCCAAGTAAAACAGCATGAAAATTGTTTGGTTTGGATCTGATTTTTCTTAGACTCTGACAAGTCTGTTCAGTTTGGTCAGATCAATAATTATTCATCTGCCTTGGTATTCCTGAATTAGTTCAAGCTGAAAAATTTTTAAATATAAATTTAGGTAGTTAGGGAACTTCCTCTGGAAATTCTCTTAATTATTCTGATCCAATAATCAGGTATTTGCTTGTGGTTCAGTTCTGCAGTTTTCTTCATGGTTCAATTCAGTAAACAAAGAATTTGGTTCAGGTAACAGCTGTGGTTCAGTTACCATTTTATGTGGAAATAATCTGTATTGATTTGATATTAGGCTGAAGCAATTTGGAGAGAGCTTGTGTTTGTGTCTAGATCTACATGACTCTCTGTCTTTGAGGAGATCAAGGAAACGTGGGTTAAAAAGAAATAAAGGGGAATGATATAAAATCTGAATTTTGAATCTGCATTTTTATAACCTTACCATATAAAATGGATGAAGAGAGTACTTTATCTTGAATCAAATGCTATTTACTGAATTCCGTTGAAACTCTTAAGAATAACTTAAAAATTTAACTTTATTTTCACAACCCAGTATGTCTATAGCCTAGCCATGTTTAAATTCCTCAGAAAATGTTTTTTTTTTTAAGCTTAAGTTTATTATTTCTTTATAATTACTCAGAATTGTATAATTGTATTGATTTTTCTTTCTCAAGAACTTGTTTTGGGTTCTCTTTTAAGTTTGTAGAGGGATTAGAGGACACTAGTTGTTTCTTTACCTCTTCTAGACTGTACAGAAAAATTACTAAGAAGCAGGTTTTTTTCTGACATGCTAAACTGTAACTATTTTAAGAGAAACCAATGGGTTGAGTGTTTAAAGATTTAATATAGTTTTATCCATGTGTGCTTTTAAAGTGTGGATTAGTATTAATTGATATGTGGGACTTCAGCTGCATTAAGGCGTCTGCACAGTTGTGACACTTAGCAACTCAAGAGATGGTGTTACAGAGTTTATTCCATTCTCTTTTCCACAATGCTGCCATGACTATTGCTAGTGCTGTGCGGGAACATGGGAAGAACAAAAACGAGAGTGGGCAGAACCATGCCACAGAGACTGCAAAAGGACATGATATCCCCTTTTTGTTTGAAAGTCCTTTCTGAAACTTTACCTGAACACCAGTCATGCATGTTAATTCACATCTCTGCCCTTCAGGCTCAGTTCTGCTTGTTCTTGATTCTGTGGGGTTTAACATATGTGCCTCTGAGGAGGAAACTCCCTGCTTTTTCAGGGGACTTGGAAAAAAAACTTAATGAGAATATCCCTTATCCATGGCTCATTATTTCTTTAGGTTACTTCAATAAGACATGAGGCTAAATCTATTGTTGTTGACTTGCCAGTCACATGACATCAGACATATGTGCAGCTGCTTAAATTTGAATTGAAATAGCCTTGAAAAAGATGGGGCTCCCTCTCAGATGAAATAGCATGTATATCCAAGAAAATCATAAACAAGCTGTTGGGGGTTTTTTCGTAGATCTATCTCTCATCATAATAATTATCAAAGTGTTTACTCACAGGTGCAAAATACTTAGAAAGTCTCCTTAATCTCCAATTATTGTTGCCCTCTCATCTTGACCTCTCTTGAAGTGTTTTATAAACAATTTAAAGAATAAATGAAGTATTAGAAACAGTTATTATAGAACAGGCAAAGTTATTTGCTTTCTTTGAGTGAAGGGATATAATTTATAAAGGACTGATTACACTCATCTGTTTTCTGGGTAGCCTGTAAGTTTACTTTACCATGGCAAGGCAGAATAACAGAGAAATTGTGTCATGGGAGCCAAGTAAGATATTGTAGCAGTAGGAAATCCAATTGCCTTGTTTTACAGCCATTTGTCTCGTCCGTTGTTTCTGTCAAATGATCATTTGAATCAAAAGCATTTAAAGAGATTTTCTTGCTCTGCAGTAATGAGAACAACAGAGACTTTTATGCTGCAGGACATTCCTACTAGGTCTTTCCTCCTCTAACATGGCTACCTGCCAGTCCTTGTTATTATTGAAAGTTGCTTCATTTAGTACATTTTATAAAGTGTCCCTGCCCAGCTTCGTGGCTGTCACTGAGGTTATGAGTCAAGAAGGAGAGTGGGAGCGGGAGCTCTGATTAGGCAGGGCTTAGCAGCAGAGAAGTTATAACTGAGAATGTTGGTGAGTAGCTTATTACTTCAAACCTACTCTTTTTCAAGACATGTGTTTGAATCAAAAGAAAAATACAGTGGAAAGCATGTTTGATCTCTTTGCCTTACCCATTCTACCACATTGCTCCTGTCTTGCTTACTAATCGGAGGTTGGTGTTAAGGTTCTTTGACTCCAGCTCTCAGAAAGAAGCGCCCTGTCTTGGAGGGAAGAGCCCAAGGGTTTCAGAAGCTCCCTCTGTAAGTCTGCAAGCCATTCCCACCTCCGCTGTGCACTTCTGTCAAGCAGGGATCAAATGAGATGTGGGGGTCCTAGAATCATCAAAACAACAGAGCCTGTTGGCTCCAACACAGCTGGATCTGGGGAAAAGATGCCTGTTCCTCTTCTCTTACATGGTTTTTTTCTGTCTCTTTCCTGATCTCCCTGTGAGGCAGACAGAGTGGAGGCAGTAGAGCAGCAGGGAAGAAGAAAGGGTGACAGTGGTTGTCTATTCCACATCAGAGGACAATTTTGTAGTGTCCCTTTGCAATTAGAAGAACGTTTGTCAACCCTGATGTCTGCCAACCATAGTTCTGCAGCCCCTGGAGAAGCTTATCTTATCAAAGTGCCTTTTTTTTCCCCAAACAGATAGAAGAGAAGACACTGTCATTTCCAAGATCAGTATTTGAGTGAAAAAATAGGGCAGGATGTTGTTGTAGAAACACATATAGAATTACATCTTTATTTCTAGTACTTCTGGCAGAAGCAGGCAGGATGAGGGAGACAGATACCTTAATAACAGGTGGTTGTTGTCAGCATGATAAGATTCAAAAATCTCATAGTAACTCTGTATCCTACAGTAATTTTCTTGCAGGTATAACACCCTTAAAAATATACCTTAGCAGTTCTAAGACACTTCTGAAATATTCCTTAGCTATTAGAGTCAGCATTTTGAAAGTCAGTAAGTCTGTGTGTACACATTTGATGTTTAATCGCTGGAAGGGTTGGGGGCCCTTATGCAGAAGAGCATGGTCAGAGGAAATCAGTTTGAGAGCTGATTCTTTGCCTGCTGCATCTGGAGCCTAGTGGGGGTGCTCTGGGGAACAAATGTAGGTTTGGCTTTGGCTCAAGGGAGGTCCTCTGTCATGAGATGACATATGAAGGTTTTGCATATAAGTACCAAACCCTTACACTCCCATACTGTGCAGCGTTTCACAGCCAAGAGATAAACAGACTGTAGCTGTTTTAAAATAACAGCTATGCTTTTTTCTCTGTTTATCTCTGTTTGCTGGGCTATTAGGTTCCTTCTGTTTACTCCTGCCTTGAGCCATCTCCCAGCTCAGGGTGTCCTGTAAATTGGGTATGATACTTTCCGCCAGATATCACTTGTACCTGAAATGCTGGGCACTGTAGACTTTCTTATAAAACTCTCATAAGTAATTGCCAAAAGGTCATAGCTATAGTGTCTCAAACAAATGCAGGTTATGAATGGTCCTCTTTTTTAGCCCACTTTTCCTTTAAACATGCCTGTTGGGTTTTGAGTACCTGCAGTTAAATGGTGTTGCTTTTGGCAGGGCTTGGTGAGCAAATGAGGCATAATCTCTCTGATCTCAGTAGTCTGGTCAGTCAGCCATGACATTCTCAGTGTCTTTTCTTTCTACACCCTGTCTGAACAGAGCCATAGCCCAGGCAGCTCTCAGTGGGGTTGCCAAAGATTACCATGTGCAGTGAAGCAGCAGATGGCAGGATAGTGGAAAATATGCAGCCCCAATCCCTGGGTTCATGTGGGGTTCAGGGTTAAATTTCAGTGATTTCCCTCTCTGCTCCTCAAGCCTGTCAATAAACTGCCCCTTGAGAGATGAAGTCTTTCGTGTGCTTTGGGAAACTATTTAAAGTTCAGTTTTGTCCAGTTTTGGAAGTGTGTTCTAGACTGAAGCAGAAAATTTAAGCGTTCTGTGCCTACAGCAGTTGGTCTTCCTCACCTTAGTGTGGGCATAAAAATGAGGCACATATGAATATGTCCTGAAAACTATGAAAGGAGGGTAAAAGGAGCTTTGCAAACTTGATTGGCTCAAAAATTGTGTAATGACTGAATGAGGGGTGCCTCCACAAACTTAAACTTGTGCCTATATGTTTTGATAAAGCCCTTGTTTGCACTTTTGGTTTTTATCCCCACATGCTCCTTCTTCCTTATTCCTTGCATGGGATGGAGAGTTCTCACTGGAATGACTAGATGGTCAATCTTGGGGTGGGGGTAGATGGAATGGTGGGCAGAGAACAAGAAAAACATTCTTTTACAGAAGATTTATTTACTCTATTGAGTGATTTAATCCCTTTTTGACTCTTCCAGGGTCTCATTGTTTCACAAATATCAAGATACTTAACTTTCTCAAATTCTTATAAAACTTTGGCATGTTACCTTCATTTTGGGGTCAGGGAGGGGGGTGTGACATTAAGGCATGAAAAACCAAAAAAAGTCTACAAAAAACTACTTGATTGATTAGTTCATGTGCAGAATAAAACTCTGATCTGTTTCCACCTTGAGCCTTGGTAACAGCCACATAGAGGAATATGTGTCAGTGACTAAATGAGAACCTGGATTTAAGTGACTTTCTGAGCATACTTTCAGAATTTGCACAAGAACCAGGCTTTTGTTCATTTTCCTGTCACAGCATTAATCAGACTGAACTGTGAATCTATCATTTCTTTCTCTGAAGTTCTTTACCTTCAGGCTCCATAGGACCCTTGCTTACTTCATTTCTCACAAGAGAGCAATTTTTAATCTCAGGGCAAGTCTGGTCTCCAGATAGGGGGCTATCTATTAGGAAAAAGATTGCAGTATGGTGTCTAGAGATGTTCTGTAAAACAGTATCACTGTGCATTCAGAAACAACACTGAAACATGTAATCCTAACTTTTGGTGCTAGAATTTACAGCTTTGTCCTGAGTATGTACAGAGCGTGTGCATGTGTATGCATGTTTTTCTGAGTGCCTGCACAGCTACCTATGGGGATATTAAAATGATGTGAAAGGTCCCACTAAAAATACAAAGCCAGGAAATTCAGAATTGGGCTAACTTTCTGTCCTGGTTTCACCCCATTGTGTTCAAGCATTGTAGACATCTCAGAACAGCAGGTGATCTGACTGCCTCTTGTGTTCCTAGAGGAAGTATAAACTAACTTAAATGGGAAATATCACAAAAACAGGATAACAATGAATTTCAGGAGTCCACAAAGGAAGAAGTGTTCTTAAAAATACTGTTATTAAAACAGTAGTGAGCCTGACAAGCTGAGTGGTGGTAAATGGATGTATTATATAGACACTCTGGGGTTTTTTTGCCATTGAATCACTTTCCAAATGTTTTGTTTCATATTTTCTTGTGCAAAACTTTTGTGGTGATTGGACATGTTAATGGTGGTATGTTTAAGTTTGGCCTCTTCTTCGTAAATTTAAGTAATCTGACTTCAGCCAAACTGCACTAATTTATCTTTCCAGAAAGCTGAGTTCTCTGTGTTTATAGCTGCATATTTATTTATATTATTAATTACCCTAGAGAAACTCTATTCCCACAGAGAAAGAATTCAGGAGTAGGATTCAGTTTCAGTGGCAACATTAGTAAAAAGGAATATTCATTGAAATGTGTGTACATTTCAAAAAGCTGTTAGAATTTTACTCAATGGTTGTGTTCAAAACATTTTCTCACTGAATAAGGGTCCATTTCTTTTTTCAGTGCCTTTTTCATTTTAGAGTGAAAATTAGCAACATGCCCAGGCTTTGTCCCAGAGGGGAGTTCACTCTCACCAATGGTTTTTATGCAACCTCCTGACATACCCTTTCTGCCTGTGGGAGAGCTGCCGCTGTGTCTGGTGGCATTTCCAGTTCGGAGCTTGGGTGTGGAAGCCGTAGCACCCTTGCTTAACTTCAGGGTCCTCTGAGAGTGATCACATCCTGCGCTGCAGTAAGGACATAGCTTTTATGGGAAGTTTAAGCAACCAGCAGTAACTGCAGCTAGGTGAAATAATGTTTTTATTGGCTTTCTGAATAGAGGAGGCCAACACAGCTAGACCAAACATGGCCAAGTCCTTTGGACCAGAGGGGACACGCTGTCTTTGTTGGCTTGCGGTCTTCCTGGTGTACTCTCATTGTGTCTCTGCCTTTTCACCCCGTTCTCTTCTTAAACTGTTAGGGCTTGGGGGCTTACTTTAGGTTTGGGTTCCCCCTGCTCCTGCTCCACACAATCAATAGAAGCTTTTTGTGCAGGGGTCTGTTGTTATAATACTACATTTCAGGGTTGTTACTTTGGTTTTATCCAAAATAATGACTTCCAGCATTGTCCTGCTTGGTCTTCAGCAGAACCACTTGTCCCTGTGCAGAAGCAGAGCTTGGGAAATGGGGACAGCAGGGACAGGGAGAGTAGGCTGAGAGCACTGTGAGCTGATCTCATACCCTGGATTGCACACCAGCTTGACTGCATGCCACAGCACACACTATGGAGATTTTTTTTTTTGCTCTTAACATCTGAGCCAGGCGTTTACTTGATTGGTCTGTTATGAGTCTGAAAGGGTGTCTGTAGCTGGAAAATTTCATCCTTGTACTTGTAACTGTAGAACTTTGCAAGTGGTGATCTGTGCATTGATTTGTTTGGATCATCAGCGGTGTTGGAGATGTGTTTCTCACCACATCGTAGCTGAGAATCCAACTATTCATAACATGGAAGATGGAAGTAAATGTAGCACCTTACATTTTATGTACCTTGTACTAGAAAAAAATGTGCTTCCTGTATTTGCAGAAGCTGAGATTTCTTTTTTTTTTGCTTCCCTCCAGTTCTCACTGGCCCTCACCTTGTTACTTCTTGATGAGCTCTTTCCCCTTGGCAGTTTCCAGCTCCCCGAAAAAGTAATTCAGCTGTGTTTCAGGACCCCCTCTTGGTGATTCCAGGACTTCTGTAGCAAACAGTGGTTTAGCAAAATTAAAACACATTTACCAAATGATGTATTGAGAGCCTAAAGGGTGCCTCAAGGACTACCACTGTCGCAAAGCTAACCAGAAGGAAGTCCTAGGAGAAAAATGGTTGAGCAACAAAGCTCCAAAGGGAGGCACATGGATTAGGAACATCTTGAGTTATGCTGTATAAGTGTCAAACCCGTCTAGCACTGCTTTATTAGTTTGTGTGGGAGGCAAAGTTTCAAATAAGCTGCTTGGCTGCAGCCAGACCATTTCTCTCGCTCCAAGAAAATACATCAGCACTGACTCAGCAAATTTGCCACTGTGACTGGTTTCAAGGCTAGCTCTTGTTACAGTCTTTAACCTACAGTAAAAGTAAAGGAAAATTCTTTTTCCCCCTGACTTGAAGTGAAATGATACGTTTTATACTCAAAAAATTTACATGTTAAAAAAGTTAGGACAATTATGGGTGCACAGAAAGTCACGGAAAACCTGTGCAAAACTTTGTTTACATCGTGACCCACCGCAAACTGATGTCCCAGCCACCTGGAGAGGTTGAGAGACCAGCCAGATTTAGTCCCTCAGAGGTCAGAAGGTCCAAGAAACTGTATTAGTCAGTCATGTGTCACCAGGTAAGATTAAAAGCCTTGCCTGCTTCATCTCAAGAGAGTGAGAGGGTAAAGGCTGAATGTCTCAGCTTGAACCATCAAACAGCAACTTTTTTGATGTGCTACTGGTTGCTGAGAGGATGGAGGAGGGGAAAGATGGAGAAAAGGAAGGGGGTGTTAAATTTAAGAGCACAGATGTCTGAACTGTGATAGCCATTAAACAAGGAAAGTTAAAATCATGGGGTTTTGTGCAAATTGCCCAAGGCTGCAGGATAATTCCATTTTGTACAAGTGCTGGATTTTTCTTTTGGTTGCATACAGTTCTAGCTATTGTAGCACCAATTAAGCAAAGCATGTACTTAACTACAATTGTTTACACAAGCTTTAACAATGTAAAGAGTCTGTACTGATGGGCAAGCACACTCATGTTTACCCACAGCTCACACATGCGAGGGCTTGTGTAATTCTGTGACAGCTGAAATGAGAGGTTTAATTCAATTACCTTAGTTGTACAATTTAAAAAACACAGCTTAAGTGAATGTTAGCAAATCAGAGTGGCTAAAGACATTTACCTTTGTTTTACAGTGTAGTGTATATGAACTGTGATTAAAAAAGCCAAAGTGAATAGTTTGGAGCAAAAGGTTAAGTTTTCTCTAAGCAAAACGCTGCTCTGTTTATGTAAGCACCATTAGCAACATAAACTTGGGAACAGGAATAACACTTTTACATATTGTTTTCAGTATTAATGTTTGGGTTTTCCTTTATAAGAATCTTTGATGCCTCACCTTTTCCTGTTCAGTGTACAGTTCCTGAGGGGAAAATATTTTCATTTAAGAAAAATTATATGGAGGAAATATACTAAAATAGCACATTTTGGCCAACTGTTATTGCTGGTATATCACCCTGTCCTTTTAACAACCCCATATGATAGATCTGAGAAGTGTAATTAATCCCAAATAGTGGTAATTTAATTGTGAAATCTAATAGCTTTGTGTTACACCCTACACATGCAGATTGTCTGCTGATCCAACATCATTTTTTCACAGTCACTTTAGAGAACTGCTGCTGTGTAGTCATAGAAATGATCCTGTCATTGTTTTTTGAGAGGTGGAAACCTATATCTGTTTGTATGCAGAACAGTCATGAACAGTCCAAAGCCCTGATGACAGACGCCCGGTCGAGGGTTAGCACCACTGAGTCACCGGGGAGCGTGGCTTGGGCTGTGGCAAACACCACCTCTGATTCTCATCCTTTGGTGTTGGTTAGTAGCTCTCTTCCCCTACTTCTGTGTCCCCCACTTTTTACAGAGTTGTCCCCTGAAGTTGGCTTTGTGCTATCTTTTCACCCACTGGGAGAAAGAAAAATCTTCCTACTCTTCTGCGCTCCCTCCGCATTTCTGTACCTTGTTGTTCCTCACAAGACTGTCTCTCACTCTCATTTTCCACTCAGATTATAAAAGGCAATAATTTGTGTTCCCTCCACACATAGTTCAATGACCTCCTGTTGCCCTCAGCTGTCCAAATGTTCCATGTGCAAGTGGATGGCAGGGGCAGAGGGGCTCTGGGGTTGAAGAGCATCAGCCAGCTCCACTGTGCTGCCCTCCCCTGCTGATTCCCACCTCTCAATGCCTCTGCCTTACCCTCCTCATTTTTAAAATACATAAGTATTTTAGGAGTGCATCTTCCACTATCTAAGCAATGGGCACCCAAGGAATCGGTACCACATTTCTGTTGAAAACTGATGTGCTAATGGAAAATGGGGCCGAGGAGAATTAGTGCATTTTGGCATTGTAAAGGTTATAATGTGTATCAATATATTGTTAAACAAAATAATTCAGTTTATTATCAATGATGATTGATGTCTTTGTTAGCAGTATTTAAAGGAGTTACTACCACATCATTTTATTTAAATCACACTTTTCAAAGTAGTTCCAAATGAAGGTCATTTGATAAAGAGGGACAATTTTATCCTCATGTTACTGGACCGCTGCTTTCTGTCTGGGATCTGTGGATTTTTTTGTTACCTAATTGTTTCCCAGGGTATTGATGAAGAATAAGCTTTTTAAAAAGAATATTATCACTAAAACTTCATGTTTAGAGAGATACATATCCATTGGAAAATAGTTTGGGATATGTAAACTGAAAATGTTTGAAAAACATTGCAAATATTTTAAAAAAATCTGAGAAAACCACTACCATAAGCTACTTCTAAAATTTTAAAGAACAGAGAAAAAGATTGAACATATTATGATAAAACAAAGTATTTCCAGCCATGCTATACAGGATTAAAATGTAAGGATTAAAGCACTATATCTCATGTTTCAGGAAATAAAATTATTTATTGCCCCAGTCAGGAAGATGTTTCCCATGCATGACTTTACAAGGAATTACTTATGAATCATATCACCCTTATTTCATTTATATTTCATTTTGCAAAAATCTGATTGTGGACTTTATGGCAAGCTCATCCAAAGGTAGCTGTATTTGCTGAGTAAAATTTGTAGGATGACAAGCAGAAAGAAAAAAAAGTCACTTTTAAGCATGATTTTCTCTTTATTTCCAAAAGGTGATATTTCTACTTTGTACAATTGTTTTTGTGAGAACAATTTGTTCTTTTAAATTGTGAATGGATTCAGAATTTAAATGCATGTGTGTTTAAAATATATCAAGTAACTGCTGTACTAGTTTTACCAAAATGCAGTACTCTATCAGTGGTTTTGATCAAGACACAGTTTAAAATTCCATTTAAACCCAAAATATGAAAGGTTAATTTAAAGATGTATAACTTGATTTTTCATTTGGTTTACAATGACAATAAATCCATTTGCTTTGGAATAATTGTTATTGACTTTCATCAGTGTAGGGAGATTCAAGGCTTCTTTTCTTAGATCTGGGTGTTGCTTTGTTTTTTCATTTCAGCTTGTTATAAAAAATGGAAAAGGTTCTCATAGAATGGAAATGATGAGCAATGTGGATTTTCAGGCAATCAAAACATTTTAATGATCTCATTAAATGTATCATTTACTACACATGTATGTTAAAAGAAATATGTTTCACTGGGTTAGTAGAAGTGCTGGATACACAATGTGTTTGAACATGTCAGGCTTCCACAAGAATCTGTGCCAGAACTGCAGAAACTTGGAGGAAAAAAACCCCAAAACTTCAACCTTTTTCTTGTGCCAGTATCTTCAGAGACAGAAACCTTTTTATCATATTTTATGCAAAATGAAGAAAAAAGGTGTTACAAGAACCTGATAGATTTTTCTAGGACTGCATCTCAGTTGATAGATAAGGACTGCTATTGAATTCTGTAAGACTGATTGCCATTCTATGATATTGCTAGGGTTAATAATGGATTTTCTTAGGCATGCAACAACTAGTGTTTTATAGGGAGAGCAGTCTTCCTAAGACTATGGTTTTATCAGTTGGGTTTTGTATGGAGTCTTGAGAGCTTGGAAAATGAGGGTTCTTGAAAAGAAGCATACTACAATAGTGGCTCTTACTTCATCCATTTGGTTGCATCTTCTAAACCACAGATTTCCAGAGAAAAACACCTACTTCAAACAGGCAGTTCCCTGATGATTCACAAAGGGTGAAACCCCAGTGCTGATAAAAGGAACAGAGTACTGATGCAGAGACTAAGATTTTTTTTTTTCTGTCTTGGGGCAATCTAGCATTGGAGCTGTAGGTGTAGGCCATGCCTCCTAAAGCAACAGTTTTCAATATGTGTTAATGAGAGATGTGTCCAACTTTCAAAACTGCATCTTTGCCAGATGTAGGCAGCATCCTTCTCAAAGGGATGAGCTGTTTTCCACAGTGAGCCAGGCAGCACAATGGGTGACAGGCCCGGGCTGGAGAGCAAAAGCTATTGCATTATACCTCTGCTATTTCTTTTCATTGTAGTATTTTTCTGCAGTGGTTTGCTGACAAGTTATATGTTTTACAGATCAGGTCTGCTTGATGAGGAATCCTTGCTTTAAATCCTGTCTAGGATAAATCGGGTTTGTAAACCAGACCTTATGGTTCCTATTGGAATGCTAACGATCTCAAAGGGAGGGCTTGGGTTTTGAAATCAAATCTAAGCTAATGCCCAGGGTTCCTGAAAGAGCTGTTAATATAATGAAAACTCTTGTTAAAGGCCCCTTTTAAAATGTAAGGACTTGTGAGACCCTGCTTAACTAGGGCTGTTTGGAACCACTGAAATGACACACCGAAGCATCCTTTGCTAGGTCTGGCCATATCTCTTCTGCCTGGCCACATCTTTAATGCTGCGTTGCAGCAATTCCAGTGCTGCCAATAGCAATGCAGACCAGAGCATAACGTGGCCCTTCGTGGTTTGGATGTATTTGCTGCATAGATAACCGTGCAAGGCAGTTAGCCCAGTATGCTTGGCCCTACTGACAGCAAGAATGACTCTTCGCTGGGTTACTGTAGGAAAGTGAGCTCCCAGACATTTGCCACCCACACACATTTTGAAAAGGCCTTCAAATTAGTCAAAATATACCAACCATGTAACTGAGTTTTTAACACTCCGCATTTATTCATACTAGGTGTGAGCAATGAGTTGTGTTTTACAAGACCACTCTGAACTGAGGAAGGAGTGCAGAGCCAGGAGACAAATATGGGACTCTGACATCTGTTTCCCACCAGTCTAAGGTAGCTTCTGTCACTATCACCCACACATTTCCAGGTGAATTAGTAAGGTTAGGAGCATAACAAATTAGGTCTTATTCACCTTTGATAACTGATGCCATTTTAGCTGCTGCATCGTCTTGATCTGATGAAAATCAACATAAAGGGTAAAGTGTTTAACACACCATCAGCTCTGATGATACTCTTCCTGGCACTGGGTGGCTATCTTGTGTGTTCAGCATTAGCAAGTTTTCACTACCTCCTGATGAAGGAGGAAGCTAACCATTTCTGTGCCTCAAAAGGTCCTTTGTATTCAGTTATACAAAGATATGTGTAGCATTTTGCCTGCACCTTTTAGATAGAATCAATCCTAAGGAAAAAGACATTACTTCTGCTATATTTCAGACCAAAGCAATGTCATAGCCAAATTACAAACCTCTAGGACAAGGCTTTTTAGTGGAAATGCTGACATAGCCTTAACTAACTACTTTGTATGACTCCAGCGGGCACCAGCTTAAATTCTAGTTATGATGTGCATTTAATGGCATGGGATCAAACATGGAGTGTAATGGGATATTTTAAGATACTGTGTTTGAAGGGAATAAGTAGTTAAACGTTATTTATGAACCATATCATTTAAATGCTTCTGAAATGTGCCATTCAGTCCCTGGGTGCATGAAAAATTTTCAAATCGCATTTCTCAGAATGAACAGTAGCATGGTTTTCTTCCACAGCTTTAATGCTGAGGCACTTCCTAGAAGAGGGTTGGTATTATTTGGTGGAACCCTTACTGGAATATCTCTGGAAAAGAAAGGTTTTCATTTTTTCATTGTGGTGCTCCCTAGTTTTTTCATTTCAGCCTTTTGAGGAATATTCCGATTTTGGTTGGAGAATATTTTTGAAGATTGTTTCTCTCCAGTTAACAGTGACTCTGCAGGAAGACAGCAGTTACTAGTATTTGTTGTGCTGTGCTAGACAAATCTGCTTTTCTTGTGTGATATCTTTTATATAATTAAAGTTAAATTGATAGCATAAAAGTTTTCTCTCACACAACCTAATATGCTGCTTTTTTTTTTTTTTTTTTAATGCTGAGGAAGCATTTGCTCCAAAAGGGGAGTTGACATTCATTAGGTGTGCAGGTTGACAGTAAAACTTTCTTTAATGCAGATGGTGACTAGAACTCTCATTGCTTTTGCTGCAAATGGGAATGTAGTGTTGAAAGCTGTCAGTTTTGCTTATTACTCAGTTGCAGCCTGGATCTTTAAACCATCTACTTTATCCTAGAAAGAAACCTTTTCCTTCAACTGTTGTGTGCTGAATAAAAATGCTAACTGAAATAATTTTGGTGCAGAAGGTTAGGAAGTTTCAGAGCTAGTCCTAGTAAGCTTTTGTCATTGGTTGAATCTGTTTTTAATTAATTAGCAATAATCTGTGAAGGTCTCAAAGCACTTTGATTTAAAAATGGAAACAATCTTTGAGGAGGTACGAGTCTGACTAAGCCAAAGGGACTCTGTCACTGGTTTCTGTTAAGCCAGGACTCCACTCCTGCTGCAAGCCTATCCAGCCAGGAACAGGAGAACCACAGTACTTTGCTTGCAGAAGTTCAAATAGAAGAGTCACGGTGCTGGTATTAGCCAACTTTTGAGAAATTTGCTTTGAAAAGGAACCTGGAGTATGTTTTGTTTCTGAAAGTTTGCAAATCACACTGTTTAGGAAGCTTCCTTTACATACAAACATCTTTTCAGGGGATATGGAAATTAAATTATTTTTGTCCTTTAAAGAGCAGGTGCAAATTGATGATATATCCTAAATGGCTAATAACCAGAATTGCAATTAGTTCAGCAGTTGATGAAAATTTAAAATTCTGTCTTAATCCTGTGGTAAGATCTGACTTAAAAGTTCTTCATTGCACATGATTCTTATAGGTGTGTTTTTTTTTTTTTAACTTTTATTAGAGTCAAATGACATAGAAAAGTACTGTAGTGCTCTTGACATTACAGGAAAAACTAGTAGTCTGAAAAAGACACTTCACGTTATTTAATAATGTTGCTGCAACCTACTGTTTGTTTGACAGGAAACAGAACATATTGAGATGCAAATCTAAAGAGCAGAGGTCCATAATGAAAAAAACCTACATGTATGCATTGAATGTATAAGCTACACTTTTGAGACTTTTGAAATTTGCTAAAAGCAAATTTTACAACTACAGACATTTTCACTGACTCTCCTGTTTTTCATTTGGAGGAGGTATCATCTGTCACCATTTAATCATGTCTGGTTTTAGCTATTAAAAAGGCATGTAATTTTAATTTTTGTGGCTCATTAGTGTGCAAATGCCAATGGGCCTAAACTCGTGGTCAAAATTCAAATCCCTCTGCTTTTGAGGAGACTATGACCACCTTTTAGAAACACAGCCGTCATAACCTGAAAATCAAGATTTGAAAATAAGTAACAAAAAATATTGTTAAAAGCAGCTCCACTGGAAGCAGAAATGCGTACACAAATTTTCCAGAGTAATACAGTGAACAACTGAAATATGGTAAAATAAAGTACAGTATTCTACTGAAAAAGTTGAAATCACAGTTTCATTATCTAACTGAACCTGAAGGACAAAGAATCCCAAACTAGAAAAGTAGAATGCATTTAGCCATTACAGTTCTTTGGAGAATATGTAGTGTTTGCATAGTCTCCATTTTTTTTTTTAATTAATAAACACGTTTATTTAGATACATGCATTCCTTGAAAAAATAAATTAAAAAGGAAAAAAGAAACTGAAACAGAAAACTTGAGGGTGGTCTAAGATGTCTGTCTTCTTTATGTAACCTTTTGCATTTCGTGTTTAAGAACTGACATTCCAAATGATTTTCTTTGGCTTAATGCCTGGAGTGAATACTGAGGCAGCAAATTAGGAATGCTTAAGAAGTCCCACAAAGAAAGATGTTTGCTGGGAAAGTGCAACTAATGTGACACTTGCACTGGAAACTTCTTAGCTTGCTCAAATGATAGAAGATGGCATGGGTCTAGGTGGTGCAAGGCGAGCGAGTGAAGACTGGAAGTGCCATGTGCTGAGCTGTGCAAGGTGTCTCCTGTGGCCAGCTATCTGCCACTGTGGCTATGCTGATACTACCTTTGATTTCTCTTGCAGGGGCTAATTTTGTCACTCGAAAGATTAGCCGATCGGTAGCCAAGATTCACCTTGGACAGCTGGATTGTTTCAGCCTGGGCAATCTGGATGCCAAGAGAGACTGGGGCCATGCCAGGGACTACGTTGAGGTAAACTGTGGGATTTTTTCTGAATCATCTTTGTGGGGGGGATAATGCTTATTGCTGTAACTTCAGGTTATGGTCCACAGAGGGCTATCTCAAGATTTTTTTTTTTTGGCCTATTGAGGTCTGTTAACTTTGTCTTCCTCTTGACTTCAGATTAGGGAATTTAGTAACACAGCAGTCTACCCCAGTCATGACCTGAACAGAAAAATAAATCTTTGGGTTTACATTCCTTGCCTGAATTCCTGGGGAAGGGGTCTGACTACAGTGTGGATCTATTTTAGATCTTCTATTCTTTTGACAAATTTTATGACTGATATATTGATTTCAGCAAGTTGCAGTATGACCTGAAGTGAAAGATCCTGATGGAGGCTGGTGACCTTTTTTTGATAAGGCAAAAATTCGGTCTATATTAATAACCAAAGGCCTCTTTGGTTATACATTATAAAGAAGCATCACAACATAGTTGTGATGGCAGGTGTTGGAACACATAAGCCTGCATTTAGTGTTTGAAATGTTTGTGTAGTCAGGATTTGTTTCTAATTTTATTCTACCCATCTACTTAAGCAGACAAACAAACAATACCCCTGTATTGTATTGCAAGGAGACATGAATGACCATGTAGGAAATATTGTCTTTTCCCCAGGAGATTTTTTGTCCCCATTTTGGTGCTTAAAGATTTCCTGTGGTCATTGGACTATTTCTGTCTTTTAATAATTCCTTGCTGGGAAACCGGATTTGACTTCACCATTCATTGATGTAGTTTAAAAAGATGACGACTGTTTGTTTTGGTTTTCTGTATTACAAAGTAAGAAGTATCTCAGTAGGCAAAAGTCTGATTTTTATCTTAAACTGAGACTTTAAAGGTAGAGTAAAAGCTGAGCTCTCAAATCTTCTTTACGGTCAAAAAGAGCAAGAATACAAAATCATAATGCCTCTATAAACTGATGTCCTGGATGACATTAAAAAAGGTAAAGAGCCATATTGCCTTGGTATCAAAAGGGTTACGTCAAACAAGTGAAGAAGGTCGTTTTTGGCAGCCAAATGAAGTTGTCTTTGGTTCTGTGCTGCATTTGCATGTGAGATGCTAAGGGCATCATGAGTGTAATGAGTGTGCCTCCACAACTATGGTTTTATGTTTGTGGCTACAACATTGGTTGAAGCAGTTACACCAGGAAACCATCCCAGTCATCTTTTTAATGCATAAAACTATAGTCATGAGTGATAATAAAATCAGTTACCAAGTCTCAGCTGAAAGGAAGTAAAAGGTAAGGCAAATAAAATAATCAGTTGCATTTGTGATTTGTTTACAAGAATGTGATTTGTTAACATTTGTTAACATTGGATATTTCATAAAGACTTCAGCTATGACATTCCAACAGAAATTGCACTAGGTCATAGATCACGGGATGAATCCTAAAGTCTTCTTCCTAAGGGAAATCCAAAATAACTCTCTTGTGCCTCCTGGGTTAGACCCTTGTTCTGTGTTCACAAAATCGCAGCATGGGTCAGGTTGGAAGGTGCCACAGTGGCTCATCTGGTCCAACCTTCCTGCTCAGGCAAGATCATCCTAGAGATCATTAAACGGAATTGTGTCCAGACAGTTCTTGCATATCTCCAGTGAGGGCAACTCCACAATCTCTCTGGGCAATCTGTTGCAGTGCTCAGTCACCTGCACAGTAAAGAAGTTCTTCCTCATATTCAGGTGGAGCTTCCTGTGTGTCCATTGCTTCTCTTTGCCTCTTGTCCTGCTGCTTGGCACCATCAAGAGCCTGGATCTATGCTCTGGACACTCCCATCAGACACTAAAAGACATTGATGGCATTCATCCCCTCTCTTCTCAAAGCTGAACAGGCCCAGCTCCCTCAGCCTATCGAGGCTGTCATTCAACCCTTAAAAATCAACAAGTCTGTCCAGAAGGATGACTAGCTTTCAAGGCCTTTGGCCTCCAGAATAAATGTAGTTGTCTGAGGTCTGTGGCACAAACACATGTTTTTTGTGCAAGTAGCATTCCAGGCCTTTCAGCTACACATCTTGGGCCTGTCCCAAAATCTTCTGGAAAGAATTCCTGGCTAAAATATAGTTCATCTTGAGTATTTCTCATCCCAGAGAGGTACCCCTTCCGATGATGGGAGAGTTATTATCAATTCTCTAATTCCCTGAGTATTGTGGAAATGTGGTTACAGGCAGCCTTCTAATGGCTAAAAAATAGGTAACTGTAAACTGGAAATAAACTATTATTTGAGGCTTTAATGGACTGGAAAGTAGGGCTTAGAGATTTAACATTGTTCAAATAAATACATAATATGTTAGAAAGCATGATCATATTTACAAGCATTTTGGGAGCTTCCTTAAGCATATGGCTGAACACATAGGGATATATCTTATCCTCTCCATATGTAGGTTTAAATCCCATCAATATTAATACAAGTAACACATGTGCATATAGACTAGACCATGTACTGTGTTTCCTTTCTTCTTATTTCCTTATTAGGGATAATAATAAAACCATAAATACATTCTTTTTTGTTGTTTTATGAAATATTATGGGTGAATTCTTGATCTCACGAAAGTTTATGAGCCAATTCCCATTGACTTCGTGGAGAAACAGTATCCTGTATGTGTTAGACTTGAAAATGTCTCATGGTTACAAAGCACAGGCAGAATTCATGACTCTTGAGCTTTGATTATATGGGTTCATTTGACTGCCACTGTGATTTTGGGCAAACTCCTTTGTACACAGTGAAGCATGGAAACGTGTGCCTGCACTGAAGCATGTAGGTGCCCACTGAGGGATAGGTTGAGGGCAGTTTAGTAGCAGATGATTCAGAAATCTGGGGTTTAAACATGGGTTCATATCAGTGGAGAATAGTTGGAAAATGTGTTTGATTAGGATTTTGACCTGGCACTTGAACTGCCACCTGCAGCAACAGGGTGCAGCAGCATTGTGCTGGTGAATGAAAACCGGGAAGTCCAACTCACTGGAAAGAAAGGTTTCCATTCAGTGTTTGAAGAGAACAGAATAGAAATAAGTAGACATTGAAAATTTTTGGTGTGGGATCATAAATTTTAACCTAAAATTAGTAACTCTTAACATATTGGCAGAAATTGTTGCTGCCTCCTGCTCTCCCTTTGTCCACCATTTACTCTGCTGTGATCCAGCACAAGTCTGATGAGATTGTATCAGAGATGATGATCATTGCCACTGAGTTGGAAGAGGGAAAGCAATACATCAGTGCTACTGACAGACGAATATTCTGTGTACTATTTTGCTTTGTGAGGATAACATACCCTTTATTTGTTGCAGACTATCTGCTAGGTATTTTCAATTATTAGCACAATAGCAAGCCTCAAGAGTACTGAGTACAGTGCTGAGTACAAGGGAAGAATCATCCTGCTGGCCACACTATTGCTGGTGCAGGCCAGGATGCCATTGGCCTTTTTGGCCACCTAGACACACCAGCCTCTTTTAAACAACTGAGGCTTTTTCTGCCTTTCCTTCAGTTTCCTCTTTGTCACCTGCTGATGCTCAGGTTGCCTTCTGCAATTGCACTGCCCACACCTCAGTGTTGTGCAAACAGCAGAAATACTGCACTGATGAAAGCTGTGAAAAAGCCCCTCAATCTTGATCTTACAAAGCTAAAAGAATGAGTCAAAGGTAACAGTTTTAATAGTCTTTAGGTATTCATAGAGATCAGAAATATTTTCTCTTGCCTTCAACAGAAATTCAGCAGTACGTCAAGCAGTAATTACAGAGGACTCATAATTGGGTCATAATTGGCTCCAATTCAATTAATTACATGTCTAGTCAAATGTTTAAAATTAGGTATGTGCCTACGTTCATGGTGAAATCAGGGTGCACTTGATATTTACAATGTATGGGAATTGGCTTACATTAATTTATATTTAAATAATGTAAAAGAAAACAATCAAAGCAAAAGAAAACTGTTTATAAATAAGTAATATATTAAATTATTGTACAGGCCAACCAAGCATATTAAGAAACTGTGAGACTGCTTAAAGAGAGAATTTTCATTTTACTTTCTTTTTAATTGGTACTAGTGCTGATTCATACGTTAATCTGTGATTAAATGCACAAGAAAATACATTTTTATTGTCTTAGACCATTTTGCACATGTTGAAATTTAGATAGTAAAATCTGATCTTTGTTTAAATCTCTAGTCAGAATCACCTGGGCTTTTATTCATGATTTTTCTGCTTACCATTCTAATAGGCAGAAACTGACCCTTGGAAACAACTGCTACCACTGCTGTTGTGGGAAATCCCTTCTTGTATGTCTGTGTGTATGTTTAAATATAAAAAAGTCTTGCCAGACAGAATTATTTAGAACTTTGCTTTACTCTTATGCATAAGAAAAGGAGCCAGCCAGCAAGAGGACTGGCCAAGGCATTTCTACTTTTGTTTTGTTATTTTCTTGTAGCATTAAGGATGTGTTGTCTTTTGAGATACATTTTACCTTAGTCTGCTAAGATTTGAAGTTTTTTCTGAGTAATTCTTTCACCATCCCAGCTGAATTCTTGTTTGTGAGAGTCTTTGTTAAGGACTGTTGATCACAAAAGGAAAGTCAGTTGTATCTGCCTGTGTAACTATCAATACCTCATATAATTACGAGATTGGCTCATGAATTTAAGGCATTTTTCTAAATGAAGATTACCCTTTTGATATGGACTGAAGTGAAAAATGCTTTTCCTTTCCTTTTCCTTTCTTACTGCTTAGTTTTTAAGTTTAAAGTTTATCTTCTAATAAAAAAAATTAAAATGTTTATCTTCTAATAAAAATGAAGAAATAATTTTAAACCCTCAGTGATGGACTTGTTTCAGTATGAGTGTATAGCCATCCAGGTAAAATGTATTTTGTGTATTTCCAAACACACAGAACTTTTTGTTTCCATCAGCTTGTCTGAGGTGGCATAACTAATGGCTCTATTAAGCCAAACTGATCTTCAAATTAAAATCAAATCTGCTCCAGTTGAGGTGATTATGCACTAAACTGCTTCCATCTAGTTGAAGTAGTTGTGAGAACATCAGGGCTTGTAAGAACCTTTAGGAGAAAAGTTTGATAGACTGTGCTCCTTTGGAACAACTACTGAACATTCATAAAACTCTTGACAGGTACTTGTTAAAGCAGTACCTTTTCTAGAAATGTGCATCAAAGACAATGAGACAATAAGCATTCCATCCTTGATTCTTTCTAATAGTTTAAAAATCTTTAATGTCTTTAGTCTTTATAAAAATGTAAGTCTCATGCTGAAATGTTTTTGAGAAAGCAACATCTTCCCACAGGAAGCATGCTCTTGCCAAGGGCAAAATACTTTTTCATTTCCTCATGTAAATATTTAGGACTTGTGGAGATAGGTGTCCAAGATCAAGGAAATGACATTTGACCACAGTAATAAGTTCAATCATCCACGCAAATAATGACCCAGTTCTCAGGATACAAATAAGTGGTCACAGCACAGTCTCAGCTGGTTTCAAATCAAAGATGTGAAGTTCACCCAGAACTGACCCACAGGCACTGGCTCTATAATACAGTCACTTTGTGGCACAAAAGGGTGCTGGAGGAGCAGATCCCAGAAATAATTATTGTCTTCCCTCTGACTGAGTCTATAGGGAAAAGACATAGATAAGTGGATTTCCAAGGTGAAAAATTATTCATGGCATCATTATTTTAGTAAATTATTTGAACGTGTTGCACCTCAACTGAAATATTCCAACCCTACAAAAGAGCTTGTCTTGATATGAAGTGGTCGATGGTGTCACTGGCCACCAAACAGGTGTCTCCCCACCACGTCTGTCATACAGAATCAAAATAAAATTCTGTGACACACTGATGGAATTCCTCTCTGTTTATTGCTGTCCAGGTAGGCTCTATCAGGCTCCCTCAGCTCTATAGGTCACCTGTGGCCCCACTTGACTTCTGGCTTCAGAAATCACTCTTTTATTTCTCTGCTTTTAATGACAAACTTCAGAGTGGGACTGAAGACCAAACATTTTCCCCAAGGCTATATCTGTGCAGTGCCAAAATGAACTGTCACAAATTATAAGCGTATAGTGAAGCTCTCCTCAGTGTACATTCCTTCTCTATTCTCCTATACAAGAAGATAAAAAGTTGAAATTTAAATAATTATGTTTTCTTTGCATTAGAGCATGTTTTGGTTCCAGCAAAATGTAGGTATAATTCTCAAACATCTTTCAGATTTTGAAAATATGGGCAAAGCTTCCCTTATGAAGAGAGAACGTGTTTTAGAATAACTGTGATAGTGAAAGTTTTCTTTTTTAATGCTAAAGGCAGGCTTAGATTTTGGTAAATAAGATTGCACACTAAAAGACCGTATAATGCATTTCTTTCAGTGCATGTAATTTAGATTAGACTTCTTGACTATTAGAAATAGTTGCAATTCTCAGCAGAGCAACACACTATCATCTTAATTTTACTCGTGTGGATGATGTCTACAATAAAGAAAAACAAACTCAAACCAAGTCCTTCGTGGTTTTTGAAATGCTGAAATCTGCAAATAGTATGGTTCTAAATAACTACAGCATAAAACAAGAAAATCTGAGCACCCTTTATTCACATGTGCATGCACACACATGCACAGCCTGTATAAATGTGTGCATGGGAATGTATGTTTCTGTGCATGGATGATTTTTGTGGAAATTACTTCCAATTTCATGTCATTTGAGAGGTTAATTATGTGCTATTTTTTCTTTAAGTTGGAGAGGATTGATAATAAGAGATCGTATGAGAAAGTAAGTAGGTTGTTGCAATAGATATGAATGGTCTCCACAGTTAAAACATAAACATGAGGCAAGAAAAAGTTCTTAATTACAATATGTAGGTGTTCTGTCTAATACACATCGTATGGCATTGATTTCCAGCAGTGGTGGACTGTAAGTCCGACTGTAAATGTTGTTGTTAGACCTTTCATAAAACTATCCTGATCTATTTCAGAACTGTAGCATCATTTTTCCCTTTTTATTTTCTTGCAGACATATTTTCTGTGAGGGAAACACACATGTAAATAATTTTTTTTTCTTATTTACAGAGATTGCCCTTTAACTTTCTTTTTCAGCACTTTCATGTTTGACCTATTAGTGTTTTTAGGCTTTACAAAGCCAGAAAAAAGTACTTTCCTCAGCAAAACCATCTGGTTTAGTTTCCTGTGTCTCAACAATGATATGTGTATTATTATCAAGGCCACCCCGGCGGTTTTCTAAGTGGTCTTGTTACAGTGGTGGTCTTACAATTGGAGTGATGGAAAGGTTAGACTAAGGCTTCTTTCAAGTATAAGGTTTCCAAGCTGATAAATTATGTATCGTTGTCATATTTCCGACACCAACCTATTTTGCCATTGTGGCTTGAATGAAGTATCTCTTCCATCAAATAACACGATTACAAGAGACCTTCTGACAAATTCTGCTTTTGCAGCCTGTTCTTCTTGAGAATACCAAAATAAGGCACTTTGCATAAATGACTGTAAATTTGTGAGGTGTTCCTATGATTTTAGTTTTCAGCTCTGTCAGCATGTGAAAACCCAGGTAAAATTATGACAGGGTCCATGTTTAGGAGCTATCCTTTCCCTTGTTCTAAGGCCTGTAGAAAGCATGTGGATGTCAGCAGAAAGAATACATAATGCAGATAATGCACCATCATTGCAGATCACCTCAGTGCATGCTGCAGGACAAGGCCTACTCATTAGCTGGTGGCAACATAGCACCAGGGTGAAAACAAACCAGACTTTAAAAAAAAAAAAAAAAAAGTTCTGTTCCACCTTCCAGTCAGACACAAGTCAGACTTGTGGTGATTTTAACCTGGGATAACGCCAGATGAGACTGTGGGAAAGAGATGAATCTCATGAGGGAGATGGGATTGCCTGGACCTAGGAGTGAATGCACCGGACAGGCTGCTCAGGGCTGCAGCTGTGCCTGGAGGGAAACCACTGCCCCATCATGGGATGGAACATGTTCACCATAGAGTGAACCTTCACAAAATTTAACAGCAAAGGTCTCACAAGTCTCTCTTTTCGGTGCTTGTAAATCAGGATTTTACCTTTTTTTTTTCCACTGTAGTCTGCCTAAAACTTTTGAATTGGGCAAGTTTAAGGCAAATGTGAAAGAATTGTTCTCATAAACATTCTCTAGGCTTCTGCATGCAAAATTTCAAATACTTACTCTACAAGGAAACCCCTAGTTCATGCAAAAAAACGCTGAAGTTTAATTCAAATGGAATGTATTTTTTAATTAGCTGAATCACTTCAATTGACATTTTTCCTTCCTTTCTTTTCTCTTTTTTCCATCATCAGTGGGGGGAAAAAAGGAAGAAAAAAGCCAACCAGGTATGCCCACGTTTGAACTCAGAATTTTTTATCAGTCTGTTGGTATTTAGCAACATTTTAAAGAATGCGAAGCAGCATCTTTTATTGGGAAATGTTAGGCAACATTAATAACAGGTACTGCTACCAGCCCCACCTGTAATAACCCAGATAGTTTCTCTTTATTAACTAATCTATGATTTACAGGTTTATTTGAAGCTTCGAATAGTGTACCACATTCTGAAAAAGCTCTATAGCATAGTTGGTTTTAATTTTAATAAGGAGAAAAGAATCCCTTAAAACAGATAATTAAAATTTAATGACAACATTTTTAAAACCCTATAATGGGTCAATTTTCACTGGAAGTCAAAAATAGTTAATGGTGTTGTTATGTCTGTGTGGTAACATCCTCGCTAAATAATTGTTTTCATTTGAAATCGAGCCAGTAAAACATCACAGGCAATGCATTCCCAGAACCAAAGTTTTTAGCCCTCCAACTTCAGGTCATTTCACCAAAAGAAGAAATGTTTCAGATAAATTAAAATGTCAGGGCTCACTTTATAATACTCTAGCTGTTAATATTCTGTGCATTATTAAGAAGATTGGTTATCAGCAGAGTGACTGTTCTTTCCTGATCTGAGTATGGGAAAAAAAAATACCTTTGTTTTGTTTTGTTTTTTTGAATAGGAAACATTCCCCAAACCCAGAGGGTGCACTTAATATGCCACTTTTAGTTATAGCAGAAATACTTGAATTTTAGCTGTAGGTGTTTTTGGATGAAGCCTTGACCTAACAACCAACATTAATGATCCAAAGATAGAGCAGCTGGACTTTCCAGTTGGCCTTCTTTGGCCCATTTTAAGCTTTCCCTGGAGATGGCTGACTTGGTTACCAGGTTAAGGATGTGAAAAAAGCTTACTGTTGTCTAGTGCTTGATTTCTTCCTCTCTTCCTCTCAAAATCCACGTGATTTCTGCAGTGAGAGTATTGTGTGTTTCCTCAGGAGTGACGAGCACTGCATTTGCAAGGCAGATGAGGGACGTTGGTGTTTTCTTGTCCCCTCTTCCCAGTCAGCTTGGCGGTGTGACTGGGATGGGTTTGCCTGTGGCCATCAAACAGGAGAATGAAGTAAAAGTAGAGCCCTGGCATGGTGGTTCCTTCAAACCTTCCCAGTGCTTCCTCCCTCTGAAGGAGGGTCGAGGCTGACGGGAGCATAATAAGGGTATCAGTGGTGCTTCTGAAGTGAGTAGGCCCACATATCTGCTTCCAAATTTTCTGCTTGGCAGTGGGATTAAAAGGATCTCTGGTACAGGATTTGAGGAAGAAAATTAGGGGATCCATAATTATTCATGTTGCCTCTCTGTAAGGATGACTTACGGAGACTTTTTTCTAGTATTGAGTGCAGCCCAAGCACATTTGCTTACTCCTTAGCTTTGCTCCTAATAACAAGCTCTGTACATTTTAAAAGCTGATATTTTTTAGTGCAAGTTGTGCATTATTATTTCTTGATCTGCAAATGGGTTGGATTTTTTTTTTTAATATCAAGTGGTTTTTCTTCTTCCAAGTGCACTTTACAGATTTCTTTAAGGAGCAGTAAATTGCATTAGTAGAGCATGAACTCCTACTTCTGCCTTAACGTCAAACAAGTGAGATGTTACTCTACACAGTAATAGTTTGTATTAGACCCTAATGGTCTATTACAAAGCACACATGTTGCTTTTGACATAATGAAAAGTTGGTACAAATCATATGATCTTGCTGCACTGAGCTTTATTTTACAAGAAAAAGTAACGCTTTGTGTTGCTAATGCAGTATATTTCTTATGCAATACAGGCACATTTCCTCCTTCCTATTAATTTATTATGCTGCATTTATTTCCAGACCAACATTTCTTTTCCATGTCTGGTGGGAATTTCTCTCCTCATCTGAGGTGTTTTAAATTCAACAAGCATCAGGTTTTTAACATATCACGTTCATTTTAAAGGGGAAATAATTGACAAGGGAAAATATTTTGTGCAGCCTTTTCATTTTACTGCCAGTATTACTACTGATATAGATAGATAGATACTATCTAGATACGTAGACACATACTAAAAAACACTGCAGATTTAAATCTGTTCATCTGCCAGATTACAAGCAGATCTTGGAATATTGGAAAGGCATCAGGAGGCATGAGACAGAATGGTCTTCCCCACTGCTCCAATAGGTGCATGTTCCATGTTTATGTTTATTTGATGTCTTATTTTGGCCCACAACACCTTGTGGCCCACATGCCCTATCCATGGTATGCACTGCTGGAATGTGTCTTTCTGAGTTGATAGTACTGGTAGCAGAAGTAATACTGGGTTGCAAGGAGGAGCCTGCCATAGAGCAGGGCTCTTCTGTGTTCTGTTTTTTTTTGCCAAGGAGCTTCCCTTCCAAGGATCTTTTCCAGGCTAACTATTGCCTCATTTCTAGGCATCTCATTTTTTTTTTATCTCATTTTTTTTTCCTTTTTAAAGTATTTTAAGAGCAAGTAGTAGCAATTTAGAGCTGGCATTGGTTGGTGGTTTGTGCAAGTTCTAATGGTATGAGCACGCTTAATGTAACACTTTAACATCATGTATGGCATTTTAATGGCATCTTAAAATTATATGTGTGCTATTTTAGAAAATGTATTATTTATCCAGGTAGCCATAAAGAGTAAGGACATGTGTGAAGTACTCAAGCCCCAAGAGGACTCTAGGGCTGTGTGTTCCCTCACTGCCCCCTTGGAAAACCTGAGAAGTGACATTGCTGAAAACCAACTGCAGGAACTGGTTTGGAGTGAAATCTTCTAATAATAATATGATTATTGGCTTTGGTGGGACTTCATTCAGATGTAAGACTGTGTCTTACATCTGTGCACAGGGAGGCCAGCAGAAGAGAAAGAGGCTCTGTGCCTACCCAGTACACCTGTGACAGGACAGCCACAATTTGGCTCTAAAAGTGACCTCAGGAGACATTAAAATGCCATTTAACACATTAGCAAGAAAACCAGGAAGCATAAGAAAGAGTTTTCACCTGGCCTGCCCAGTGCCAGTTTTCAGTCTCAAGTTTGACAGAATAATGGAATTGGTGCACAACTGCTCACTCCTTATAATTACGTAAATTAGACTTTCCTTAAAGAAGGCCTTTTTGTTGCTGGTGTTCATAAGGTCACATCTAAAGAAAGGCAGTGTAAAACCAACAGGCAAGTGTCTAAAAGTATAATTTGCAAAAGAAGTTGGGGTAAAAAGTCTGCCTAAACTGAAAGCAAATTTGTCATCATTCTTACCGCAATAATTTTGGAGTGATTACATAAAATACTGTTAAATAATAGCAGAATCATGCATATTTTACATTTACTTTTAGAATACACTAAAGTCAAGAGAAACAAGACTCAGTTCCCTTGGCTTAATTTATTCATGTGAGGTTTGGGAACAAATTGTGTCATGAAATTGCATGCTGATGATAGGCAATTAGTTGTGCTGATTTGTAGCAGTCTGATCATTTAAATACAATGTGTCATAAATATTTCAAGTCTGGAGAAAAAAATCTAAATTCTGAAATCATTATCTTAAAAATGTCTGGTAACATCCTCGCTATTCTCTAGGCATCTCAGGTTCTATCTTTGGATCATTAATGTTGGTTGTTAGGTCAAGGCTTCATCTAACCAAGCTGATAGTTTTATTAGAAGTATCTTAAAGTGATCCTTTTTGCTTAGATGTGGACTTTTGCTGGAATATTGGTTCATATAAAGCCTCTTTAGTGAAACAGTCCAACTTGTCACTGCAAACTTTGTCTGTGTTGGTTTTAGAAAGTACTGTTGAAGCTTACAGTGTTACTACACTTTCTTAGAAGGAAAAATCACACATATTTTTCTATTTCATGAAGGCAGATAAAAGCTGGAAAATAAAAGTGCCTTTAAGCAAGGACAAACTGGTGGTGCTCAGGATGAAAACTAAGATCTGGAGTCCCACCCAGAACCAACTCCCCAGCAGCTAAAAAGAGCACTGTCTGGCAGAAAAAAGCAAATTTATACTCAGGGGTACCACAGCTGATGGAACACTATTCTCGTGTTGGGGGGAATGTGAGAACAATGCAAGATGGGGAATAAGACCCCAGTTTTTAGGGGAATGCTGTGTTCTCATCACCTGCTCTCAGGCCAAAGTGAGCCACCAGCTCATGTTGCTTGATTCTGCCTATGAAAGGAGACTGCAATTCTTTAGCCTGAGTAAAAAAAAAAACCTGCATAGAAAGTAGCAAGCATGTACATTAGTTGTTGATGATTTGTTTTCTTACAGAGTGAACGGAGATGAGGATGTGCTTAGTAAATAAGTTTGACTTGAGACTTGAGACTTGAGAATTGTCCTTAACAATAATTAGACTATCACTCTTGAATCTAAAAGGGGCAAGATCCCATTCACTGCCTTATGAATATTCTGCACTTCTGCAGAATTAGTAATTTTGTATTGGACACACAGAGCCAGCTGAGCCTGCCCGCTTGGTTAGGGAAGAAGACAGCAAATGCAGGTTCCCTGTGTAACCTCCCAGCACAAATAGGCCTGCCAGCCTAGGCTGCTAAAATAATCTTTTTATAGATGATAAAACTAGTCACTGGTGGTGCATATTAGATTGAGAACACCCCTGCAGTTGTTTTTAATTAGCAGAAGACCCAAGTGATATTAAACTTTGACTCTTATTGCTTACCTGCATGGTGGCAAAGCACACCGCTGGACTGTGGCCTTAACTTACACAGGCACCAGATCAACCATGGACAGCAGAACTTTCTTCCAGGTTTCACCCTGAAACCTAAAAATTAACACATAGATGCCTTTTTATTAATGTCTCCAGTCCCTTGGTTGTAATCTTTTTAAAGGTGATACACATATTTTCATACCGAATTTGTGTCCTTTCCTGCTTTGTGAAGAGACAGATGCTTTGAAACAAGCCTGCATGTGTGTGCACGCATTGCTGCTCCTTCTGTCTTGTGTTACAGGGAATAACAGGAGTGCAAAGATTTGTCCTCCAAGGCTGTGTGTGGGGACTGTTGAGGTAGCATCTGAGGTATTACTGAAATTTTAAGACTGGTGCCCAGTCTTTCCAAAAACATCCTTTCCTGCTAGATATTTGTTAGGCACCAAAGCCTGATACGTGTCTGCAAATATAAAGTACCAGGTTTTTGCTTTTCAGTTGCTGGAACTTCATTTTTACTTCTCATTTGATAGAGACATAAATCCCCACAGTTAGAGGAGAACAAAACACAACAAGAAAGGCTGAATTTCAGTTGGTGAGAAGAAAATACAAGAGGGGGATGCATAAGGGTATTTGAATTTTTAACAAAAATACTTCAAGGAAAACAATAAAATTACTTGTTTCCATTAGAATTTTCAAGATGCTTAGTTCCTTTGAAACGTACACACAGCAGGAATTAATTGGAAGTAGCTACAATAATATTCAGAAAAAACTTGCCAAGTTGTCTGTTCAACAGAATTTGAATTAAAACAGAACAAGAAAAGGGCCTAAGAGAGCAGGCTTACCCGCAGAAACAAGAAAGATTTATACCTTGAGCAGATTGGATTTGTTATTCAGTGGCTCCTATTACTGTGATGTTTGTTGCTTTATTTAGATGAACAGTTTGGCTCTGGCTGCCTTTGTTCCCGCTGTCCAGAAGACTTGGCACGGTTCATGTCGTGCACGGTGCGGTTTGAGAGGGAGACCTGCAAAAGGACATCCACCCAAGGCGAGCTGGCAGACAATAGCAGAACATCCTTTTCTTTGGAAGCAGCTCATCAGGAAAGCATCGGTCCTGCCTCTCTGTATTTCGCTGAATGCAGACGAGAGGCGTGATTAACACTAATGAGTGACCAGGGATTTATTGTTTACTTAGAGATAAGGCATGAGCTTCCTTCGTTGGCACGTTCTGCCAAATCATTTGATCCTATTTCACTGAGTCTTTTATTATTTGTTGTTGCTCATTTTGGTAGTGGTAGTTGTTGCTTTAAGTGATTTCTTTCACCAAAATCTTTTCATCAGTGGTGCTTATTTTATATAATTTTTATTGTAAATTGTCTGAGCTGTTTGTCATTTGGTCTACAGTACTCTGGAGGTCCTTTATGTGCATCACATGTTCTGCATCCAACAGTGCTTTTTCTGTTCAGTTCTTGCCCTCCTCCCCAAAGCTGAAATAAATCAAAGTAGGTTGAGACTCAGTCGCAATAAATCAAGACCTGTCCAAAACTGGAGCCTGCCCAGTCAAAATGTCATAGCTTGGCTTTCACTGAGGATTAATTAAAGGCCTGATATAAAGCCCAGATGTGCTTCAGGAGAGTAACAAACTGCCTGGTGGTGGCTATGCTAAAAACCAAGTCTCCCCATGAATCTGCCCACCCAAGAACATGGAGGAGGATAAGGCTGAGGGAAAGGGAAGAAGGGAGGGGAGAGGAGGAAAGGAGTAAACTGAATCAAGCATGATTTTATAGCATCTATGTTGGCAGAAAACAAGACGAGCTCTATGCTAGAGCACTTCTGAAAAAAATACGAAGCCTGCATGTGTAGATCTCTAACAGCCGCAGAAAACATAATTGTTAAAATGTTCAGCATTAATCAGGAGTGGGATAAAACGAACACAGTGAGTGAACTTTTGCACTTTTTATGGTCAGATATATATATATGTGGCCTGCCCAGTGACTGAGCTTGCTCAGTGCCTGTTTCACATTAAATTTCTGAAACTCATCTTTACTAAAATAGTTTAACTAAAGATTCCTGTGGCTCTGATAGTGACAGATATGGAAATATGCATTTTTCTAAATTCAGTATATTTAAATATAAATATATAAGATACACTTAACTTACATACTGCTTGCATTATGGCCTTTGCAAAACTCCAACTTTGGTTCCAGAGGTACAGTGATTTAATTGAACAGTGTGCATGGAATGATGCCTTTTAAAAAAGTCAAGCACTTAAGGAGTGTTGCAGATCAGTTGTGGGACACAATATATGGTTATTCTCACTCTCTTTTGCAGGCATAGAAATACAATTTCCTGGGGGATAAAATAAATTAAAATAATAGTACCTCATTGTTTGTATTGAATTAAATGATTTCCTGAATAAGATTAGTCCAACATTTAATGTCATAATTGGTTTCATTTTCTTTGAATTTGCTGCATGTACGTAAGGAGTACATACACATGCTATGATGAGATGCAGTGTTCAATTTTCATAGACATGGGCGAGTGGTTCTGGGATGGCAGGAGAGGTCTGCCGAGCAGCGCTGCCCTCTGCTCTTCAGTCCGATGTAGTGAGTCACAGTTTATGCAGGAGTCAGTTTGGTACCCGGGATATTCCTAGGTATGGGACATTTCTATGCACATGTATGTGATAGATTTGTGTATTCATTTACTTATATATCTTCTTAGAGGCATGACATCTTTTCTAGTCTCGCCTCTGCTCAGATTAAATGAGTGTCACCTTGCAAAACAGGCAGAAAAGCAGGAGATAAGGAGCTGGACAAGAGGCATAGATTAATGTCTTATTTCTGCAGAATGTGAGCCAAGAGTGTATCAGTTCCTTGTTAAGGCCCCAGGAAGGTCTGATGAAAGCCAGGGCTTGAGGGAAGTTTGGTGTCAGGCTTCCCAGTCCTGGTGCCTCTGTGGCTCGTCCTTTCTGCACGTGGTAGACATGGTGGTGTTTGTGCCACCTTGGCAAAGCAGAACCATGGCAAGCCTCGGCTGTGACACATATGTCAGATAGCTAGAGAGTAACAGGTTTTGCTCTTCAGCAGTCCCTCCTCCTGGGCAGCGAGGAAAAACCTACTGAACCCAATACTTTCCTCTGCTGAGTCATTGTGCCTCAGAGAAACCTGCAATGCTGGGTGGGTGCACACTCTTCCATAGGTCACCACAGGACAGATTATGCTACGTTGCATCATGCATGGTCCCGTCTCTAAAGGACCCCTCAGCATTATTTGAGACACCTTCAGTCTCTCTGCTCATTTCCAAGACTTTGCTGCAGCCTCTTTGTGTTTTCTGCAGTCTTGATTTTCACATGCTGTCCATTTGGTTCACCAGGCTTCACCTACACTGTCCTCCTGCTCCCAGTGCTTCCATTGTAATTCTGGTCTCTTCTGTGCTCCCAGATGATGTGTTCACCACACCTGTTTTAGATGGCAGACCTTTCATGGATCTCACTGCTATTGCTGCTATTATTGCCACGGAGTTGCAGGTGCTAAAAGAGTAAATATGCCATGGGTCTGAATTGGTGGTTTGCTGAGGAGAAGGTCCCTGTCAGGTTGCAGTGGCTGCTAGTTTCAGGGAGCAGCAGGAACGGAGCTGCACCACGAGGGTGACAGGCTGTGTGCTGACGGTGACCCCAGCACAAGCAGTGCCCTCACCCACCAGGGCACAGTCCTGCAGAGTCTGAGCTGGATGGGCAGAGACAGGTGAAGGTAACAAGGTCTCATCAGCAGTCCCAGGCAAGGCAAGGTGATGAATCAAGTTTGGAGCTCATCCAGGGTTCCAGTCAGGAGCAACAGAAGGGACTGGAGACCATCCAGGAGAGACAGTAAATGAACCAGTCTATCAGAGACAGGGCCAAGCTATGCCTACAGCACAGCTCAGGCAAGATGTGGGTGTCTGGGTCTGGATCAAAATGGAGCCTCTGGACCCAGGGGTAGAGTGAGCCCTGACAGTATGCTGTCAGAGCAAGAAGGGAGGAGGGGCAACTTCTTGTGGAGGACTTGAGCACTGAAGGAGGTGAAGGCACCACCACTACAGTACATTTGGTTTAGCTAAGCAATTATAAAACGTAACTTGAGGTAGAACGGGAAAGGTCTGGAGTTTCATTTTAATTAGAGTAGGGGGTTGACCCAATTAACACCAAATTACAGTGTTTCTGTGCCCCAGCCTATTGGGCAGTGGAGAGAAGCCCTGTGCCTGCGTTCCCTCTGGAGACAGGGAGTCAGTGTGCCTTGTGGGGTTGCTTGCCTCTGGGAACAATGGTTGGCTTTCAGGCTGCCAGGCTGGCCCCGGTGCTCCAGTTCCCTTTTGCTCTCAGGGGCTGCTGTAAAGTCATGTTTGGGAACGCATTACTGTGTGTGGGAAAGCCTGGACCAGAGAGCCCCAGAGAAGAGAAACTTAGGGCTTGCACAGGGAGCTAGGTTTTGTGACACCCATCCTGCAGAGCTTTACAAGAGAGAAACAAGTACAAGAAGCTCTGCTATGGTCTCTCCTCATGGCTGTGTCATTTTTAGTCTGTAATTTCCTATAAAAATTCACTGTCGGTTTAAATTTAGCAAAGCCCATCAAAGTCTGGGAACTTCTTAAGATTCTTGTTTGTAACAAATTTTAACAAAGTTCAGCCTTTGAGCCAGGATTAGAAAACACTGAGAAAGCTCTGCTAAATTTAAAAATCTGCTTTAGTTTTAAATGTCTTTGCAATCTGTTACTTCTGAACACGAACTATGCCTTTGCTTTGTCTGAATGTAAAGGGGGGAAAAAAATTATTTAAAAGGCTAAATGGTTAAAATTTAACAATTAGCTACTGTACATGCTCAGGAGCTTCCCCAGCTTTTTCCCTCAACCCATGTTTTCTTTATCTCCTGGGTGGTCCCTACCATCCCTGTCCATTCTTCTGAGATCCCATCCCCCCTTTTCCTCATCTTCGCCCTCCCTGTAAAGGAGGCCCTCTCATCGCAGTCACCGTCCTTCCTGCTGGGAAGGCTGAGACCCCTTTGGGAGGCAGCCAGGGATGTTCTTTATTTCATATTTGCAGAACTAAAGAGAGATGAGTGGTACAGAAGAAAAGACAAGAGCTTTCTTGTGTGAGAAGTAATGCTGAATCTTGAACCTCCCAATGCTGAGCCCAGAAGAACAGCACAAGGAGCACGTCCTGGCTGTCAGGGGTGCTGGGGGGTTTGTCCTTAGCACTTTCGGAAATAAATATTTTCTTCCTTCCTTTGAGACCTGGCAATTCAGTTGATGCATGTCAATCCCATTCAAAGCAGTAGAATTATGCTAATTTATGATGGTTGCACAGCTCTCTAGAGTAGGGTAGATGCAGAACCATTAACCTATAGGTGGACAGTTTCCATATCCTGTTTGAATTAGCCTGGATGGTGTGTCTCTGTGAGGCAGACAGACAGATGAGGAAGTTGTGTGTACTGTGCAGCTACTTTGTCTTCGTGGTGGGACTATGAAAGCAACTGGAGCTTTACATCAAGCTGTATCTGCTCAAGAAGTCTGCCTCACTTAAATCAGGATAGTTACAGTAGTACAGTACTTCTCCCCATCTCCCCTGCAGCCTTTAGGCAGTTAGGTCTGTGTAAAGACATGGTAGCTGACCTTGTCCTGGGCATACCCAGGCCAGACTTCTTGGGACATGCATTATTGACTTCTCTTACAGCCACTGAGGAAGAATTTTGCAGGGCTGAAAGCAGAAACAAATTCTCCTCATTCTCTCATCAGGGTCTCAGTGACATTATGCCCAGCTGTTCCTCTTGACTTGAAAACCCATGGGAAAGCATTGCCTGAGGGTTTTTTCTTTTGCCAGTTAGGGTAGTAATAATGTGATTTTTGGAAGGTGTAAGTAGTGCCTACAGTATGGAAATTGCTTGGTGTAGCTTACATTCATCTTGAAACCACTCTGTGTGCGTGTGTGTGTGTGTGTGTGTGTGTGTCAGTGTCAGCTCTGTCAGGTCAGTAAGAGTGTTTAAAGGCTTTTATCTTTGCTTCAGACTTTATTGTGCACAACTCATGAAATCATGAACATCCTAAATATATGCATAATGGGACCTTAGCTTGAAAATGTGCATATTAAAAAAAATTTACTTGAAGTGAAAATGTCTCACGATACTATTTCCACATTTCCTTGCCATTGAACACAATTGGTGTCAAATGCTTACAACTGTAGTAATTAAGGAATTAATGGCTTACAGGACTTCAGTGTAATGTGATCAGTCAATCACTTGGCCTATGGTGTCTCTGAACTCTTCACTGTGTAAGATATTATACTGTATTTGCTTAATGGAATTATGGAATAATCCTTGGTCCAGTTTCCTGGAACAATACAAACAGCCTTTTCTTCTGTCCATGTGTTCCTGGTTTGCAGCCTAACTTGGAAAGGAGCTGTGTTTGGGAACTTTTGTTTCACTTCACACTGGGGTCCAATTCCAGCATATTTCTTATTTGATTTTTGTTTTGAAAATGTGCTCCATTGTCAGCCCAATGTGCATTTTTTTGAAATCTCATCCTGGAGTTTTATCTAACTGGATAAAGTTTGAAAGAATACTGATTTCGTTACATAAAAGTGTTAATAGTGTTGTATTTGTTTTCCCCATTTTACTTTTAAACTCTTTGTGGTGGTAATGGATTTCATGTTATCTTCAGTCTTAAATTTCTTATATTTTTGTTAGAGCTTGGGCAAAACCAAAATCCTGCATCTGACTAGGCCTGTCTCCAAAGGAGATCAGGGTGGAGCAACTTTTTGTATTCAGTGCTTATGTCCTATTTAAGAAGACAGGGTTAAATTTCTATCCAACACATTGGGATACAACTCTGGGTCTAATCCCTCTTTATTCTCTCTTCCTTTGCAACCTCTTAAACTGTGTAAGAAAGGGTGAAGGGGATTGTCTGAATTATTATGGATTATGTTTTTGAACATAAATTTGAACTGAAATATGTTTTAAAGGGATTTTTGTATTTGAAAAGTACTGCTTCTATTAAAGTTCAAGGACTCTTCTAATATTTTTATGGTCTGGATATATTTTGAAAAAACAAAGTAATTGGAAAATGTTGGAGGTGCTGTAACCACCATCTGCCCCTGCCTTAAAAAATGTGCATCGTTCCATACACACATTTTAAATGATCCATTATATATCATCACTTACTACAGTACTTCATTCATGTAGGTGTTAGTTTTTGTGTGCAAAAGGTCAAATCTTTTCAAACTTAATTCTGAATGCCTGCATTTTATAACAACTAGGTTTTCTTTGAAGGCGGAATATATATTTTAATATAGTAATTCATCATTAGCTTGAGGGAAGAAAGAAAAAGAAATCACGTTCCTGCTTCAAATCAAGTTGACTGAGGTCTTTTGGTTGATTGTTCTTATTTCTAACAGCAGAATTCCATAGTAAGTATGATATGTGTTAAAAGATGTAGAAATGAGGTTACTCCACAGCCCTAGAATACTTCTTTCCTTAAAAAGTAGAGCATTTTAAATGTCAAAGTTGAGAAGGATGGAAAAAAGTAGTTAATTATTTGTCCTATATGCCATGTTTAAAAAATTATATTTTTTAAGTATAAGCTTGGAGTTAGGTCTTGGTATTGCTTGAGCTAATTCTTTAAAAATCTATTTAAAATGCACACTAGACCTGGAACATTTTTTTTAGGTCCAAAGTGTATCAGTGTCAAATTAGAAAAACAATATCTTTGAGTTTTTTCCCTTGGCTTCTGGGAGCTGAGTGGGTGGTGAGGAGTCCCTTCCTTGTAATAATGTTTTTACTAGGAGAAATTTAGCAACAGTTTAGAGAAGGTAACTCAGATGTAGAAAGAGAAGCATGTCAATGCATTTCATTTGATTGTAACGCATTTTATATTAAAAAATTCCTTTCAAAACAGAGAAGTGATGAAAATTATCACGGGTGAAATAATTAAACATGTAGGGATTAGAAAAATATACAAGTAGATCTGTTAACTTTGTTTAAATTGACTTTGTTAAACTTGGCTTTTTAAATTTGTTTCAGAAATTTTACATGATGTTGCATGTTCATATCATTATAATTAGGAGTCCCTTGGTACTTCCATTACCAGGGAATGTTTTCTTGCATTTTTAACCTAACACAGAAAACAGGAAAAAAATATAAAAATACCCCACTCACTTTTTAACAAGTGATGTAGGAGCCCCGGTGTAAAGTTTTACACAGAATTTAGTCTGAGTTCATATTCTGTTTGCAACGTGTAATGTAATTTTTCAACATGTAAGTTATTAGCATATGTAGTTAGTGTTCCATACACAATCAAGGTCCTTGGCTGTGCCCAGAATTTGCCCCGTGGTGTCATAAGGAAGTAAGGGGTAACAGCATCTTTCTGTTTGCAGTGGTGCTTTCAGGCTGGCTGCAGTCTGCACTACTCCCAAGTTGCTTTAGGCCTCTGGACTCATTTCCAGTAGCCAGGTGATACAGGTATCAGGTATGGACTACTTCTCCCTCCTTCCCCCCCTCCAGGCACTGTGTGTCTTCCAGAAGCTGGGGAGGACAGTCATGCCACTCAGAGGTCTCTGTGATGCCAGGAAACTCTCCTTTCTGTGTTTTAGATTTGTTCAGCAGTTTTTGTCTGGTTTGCAGGGCTGTAGAAGTTGACCCTCTATATGCTTGTTGTGTAGTGACTGGGCTTTATTTATTTTGGGTTTTTTTAAAATTTATTTTGGGGTTTTTTTTAATAAACCGATAGAAAGTAGTTAGAGTGAAACACTAATTTACCATTGGCACAGAAGATCTGGCAGTTGGCTCGGTCAACAAGCCACCAGATAGGGGTTCCTTGCTGGATAAAACCTACTGGCTCAACTATTCTGTCTTGGAAAGCAGTGCAGTCCTTTCCAAAAACCAGAAAAGTGGGCCAGACCAAACATTTCTCCACTGTTCTTTTGGCCATGGCACACACTGATGGGCCTGCATATGGAGGTTCCAGTTTTGGAAAAAATTGTATTTGGCTCAAGTTACTATGAATTCCATTTCCTTGAACTGGAACTCAGGGGAAGAAAAATTGAAATTCATAGCACGCAAACATGGGGAAACTGCAGTAGCAGTTACTGCAAGCTCCCAATGCAAATTTATACAGTCCTGCACCTGAGCTTTCAGCCCCACAGCCCTCACAACATGTGATCTGCGTGGAAAGCCTGTTGGGAAGAAATATGCAGTGGGTCCATTTTGGGCTTTTTGCACTGTGATGCATTTAAACTGACTAGGGGTTCACTTAGGATGCTATAGCCACAAAACCTGGAGCATCACACAAAGCTGTCCTGGGGAAAGGCTTTCTTGTCAGCTGCATCCTTCTCATCTCAGAACAGGGATGTGTACTCTTAAGAACACAAAGAAAAATACCTGGTAGCCTCTTTCTAGACATTTTAGATTGAGAGTTAGGTATAGAAAAGTTTCAATCAGGGGATCCTCAAATATACAAAAGCCTGTCCGTAGTGTTCTATTCTTCTAGGAAATGTGTATGAAAACTTCAAAACTGAATTGGAGGCAGGGGGAGGTGTAAAGTTTAGAAGCACTTATTGCCACCTTCAAGCAGGTAATGGTGACCATAGGAGCCAATCAATATGAAAAATATAAGTGTCTGTAGAGACCCTATGAAATAATTTTCTTTTTCCTTCCTGCCCACAGTTAAAACTTCAGCAATAATTCAATGTAGAAATGATATACATTTCCATTGAGAAACGAAATGAAATGAAGACATTTTAAGTTTTGCCCATTCTTAACTGCAATGTGTTTTGCTTGCATAGTATGACCCAATTTATTTGATCAAATTACGATTCCAGATTACAGCCTGCCACACTATGTGCAGAGTATCCATTCCATACTTAAGGCATTTTAATATCTGATGTGATGCCAACTTGCAGGGAGTTTCTGAGCTGCTGATATGGCTCATGCTGCCTGCAGCTCACTCATTCCCTGTGCCCCCAACAAATTTTCAACTAATATACCAGGAAAGACGTCACTAAACAGACACATAAATTATGTTTCTATTCCTAGATGTACTGTAGGTATCTCTGTTGAGACTGGCTTTGTAGAAACTGACTGTCCTGTGGCTGGAACTTGGGTTGGGAGAACGATGAATAATACCAAGGTAAAGATTGCTGTGGAGTGATGGAAAGTCTGATTTCTCCCATCACCAAGTTCATAATATTATGACTCACATTTGGAAGGGACAGGGGGTGGGGAGGAGGAGGAGGAAAGTGGCACCTCTTGGCAAGAAGAGAGGAGAAACTGGCAAACCACGGCTCCACCCTAAAAAGCTCTCACACTTGCGAAAAAAATGGCAAAAAGTACTGGTTTCTCTGGAAATTTGCCTCACCAAATGTGACTGAGAACATCTAATCCCTGAGCATATTTTTCAGGAGAGTTTTCTCTACTTTAAAAATGCTGTGGCCACCAAAGGGAGTGCTGCAGATCAGGTGTAAGAAATGTCTGAGCAAGATATAATTCAGTCTTCATTCTTGGTTTTCATGTTTGTAAAATGGACACAATCTGGGTGCCTTGCAGAGGTGGTTACAAAGCTAAGCTTACTAGCAATGGTAGTTAGGATATAAAGTGTCAAATCAGTAGGCATTATTGTAGCTAATTACATTATTATAGCTAATAACTATAGCTGTTATTCTGGAGGCACATGTACGAATTTGCAGGATTTCAAAAACAGTATTAGACCTTGTAATAGAAAGAAAAGTTAGATGTAATGTGGATTAAAATTCAAAGAAAAATTGTGAAAGCCAAGTGGCTTTTATGGCAGATTTAATTATATCAGTGAAGTAGCTCCAGCTTTTCAGGAATATGCAGTTTCACTATTTCATTCAATAAGAATCAGGCAAAAAAATCCAAAACATAACCAAACAAGCAACATACTCCTTGCCCCAAAAACTAAACCAAAACAAAAAACCTCACAAATAAACCAAATACTCGCAAAGAAATTTAGTATTCCAGTTCTGAAACACTGGACTGGAATGCTACATTGGAAATGCTACAAGACTTTGTAACAGTCTTGTACCATTTCTTTCATTGCAAAAGGTCCCAGACTACAGTAGAAAGTGTAAGTAAATATTATTCTTGTTAATTATGATATTAATATTTACAAAGTTAATCAATGATCTCTCCAAAATAGGGTAGTCCACGATTTCTTTGTATTTCAGTGAAGAGAAAGAAGGGTGAAAGGGCATGTTTATTTTTTCTTTAGGTATCTGCTGATTAGTTAATTAAGCATTTTCATCAGCTGAAATGACCTCTGTATTTGATCTGCATATTGTTTTACACTGGATTTCCCATAGCAGTGACTTTGTCCTGCATTGACTTCAGGTTACAGAAATAAAACCTGCCCCATCTATCCATCCATAAGCCTGGCTTCTTATCAGGTGGAGTAGTTGTACATCCTCTGACATCTGTACCTTTGGCAGGGAAATAAAGCTGAGCTGAACTGGTCCTGCTAGCCCAAAGTTCCTGCTTTGTTAAAAGGTTCATAGTGGGTCAGGTATTTTTCAGTATATTTTTAAAAGCCTGGTTCAGCTAATTTAATTTCTGTTCATTAATGCCTCCCCCCATGCCCCCCTTCAGAATAAATGGCCCTTCACAGGAATCCAATTTAGGTTCAATATACCTTATTCACACTGCCTTTTATTGCAAGCCACAGTTCAGCCAGCTGTAAGATTGCCCAGCTGCCTCAGGTTTCCCAATTTAGCCCTGGAAACAATTTCAGCATGGCTAAAACTTTTCACTGGCCAATTTGGAAACAGGATTCAACTTGTGAAAAATGCCCCCAGAATGGCCACTGAAAGCAAGATAAAAAACAACAAAACCAAAAACCAAACCCTATACCCACACAAAAAGAAAAGGTGGGTTGTGAGGAGATCTGGCTGAGGATTTTTTTTTTCCCTAGGGTTGAAAGGATGTGTATGGACTACGTTGCAGAAGTTGAAAATCAATTCTTAGCCTTGCACTTCTGCTACCCTCTGAGGGACTTCTCTTCTTGGCCTGGGCTTAATTGCAGCACTGATATAAACAAGGGGCTTAGTGTGAAACTCTGTACAGGCAGCTGGAGGTGAACTGGCAGGGAAGACCAGGATTGAGTTTAGTATTGAGGCAAAATCACTTAGTTTTATCTGGGAGCAAAAGTAGGAAGGAAAAAAAAAATGTTTGCAGCTGTGTGGTGAGAATGCATGTCTAATCAAAGAAGTCCAAGGCATCAAATATTCATGTTTACATGGCTCAGGGTAAAAAATAGTAACACTTCCAGGTCTTAAACACCATTGAACTTGAAGCTATGAACAGAGTTCCTGCCATTAGATCTGAGCTGTATTTTACAGAGTCCATGTGTGTGCAGCTCAACAAAGGGTTGATTAAGCATGGATTTATGTTGCACTTTTATAGAAAACCTTAGCATGTCTTGGAGTTTATAGAGACAGACATGTTAATGAAAGCCCTTTGGTAAGCCTAGAATTCCAAAATAGGCAACACTCAAGAGTCTGGTCTTGCAACTAAGAAAGTATGCATATACACTGTAATTATGTAAATATTTTTTGATCCTGTATATAGATCACAATAATTAGGGAGCAGAGCGTGAGACCTATTTGCCCACATAACACTTTGTTCAGTAAACCGTATTTGTATTTAAGAAAATTGGTTTCTTTCTGTTGTTTGTACTAGAATTCGGGAAAAAACCCTGAAAACCAAGAGTCTCTTAAAATTTATTATTATTTGTAAATAACTAATTTGCAACTTAGTGAAGGAAAGTAGATATATATATATTTTTTTTTTTTTAAGGCTAGTGGAAGTCACAAAGAGACCACCAGGAAGAAGAAGAAAAGCAGTTTTTCATATGACCATCCTCAGCTACATTCATACATTTTTTGAGTGCGTGGGTGGAATTTCTTTTCCCCAATACTTTGCAAATATGGGTAGGATGAGAATGCCCCTCTGAAAGGAAAATCTTGTCCATATTTTTAGTTAGGAAGTATTATTTCTTAACAAAGGAGGGGAAAGAGAAATCTTGCTGTCTGCTACTGACAATTTACCTAATAACTTCAAATGTATACTTTTTTTTTTCTTCTTTGCTTTCTAAAGCGTATGTTCCCTCTAAAACCTTGTTAATCATCATAATTTTAGAAGGTCTCACTGTGAAAACTGAAGTTCAGGATCATGACAATTACACGTCAGTGTCTGTATATGGGTAAAAAAGAATTTAAAAAATATGATCATTTTGTACTGTTAAGTAGAGGAGCATTCATAATGAAGTGGATTTATGCTTTTGTCTACTGGTGAGCACCTATATAAGGGGTTTTTTTTCTTAAAGAAAGAAAAAAGAGGCTTTCTTGTTGTAAATGTAGAAATTAATGGTAAAAGATGATAATGATAAGTTAAATCCCTATTTCAAAAAAATTGCAGGATTAAAAAATAAAATTCCTTGTCCCTTGTGCTTAGCTTTAAATAAATTAGCCTAGGAATGTATGATATGCTCAAGTAAAAAAACCTCAAATATTTCTGTAGGTTTATTTCTTTCAAGTTTTATAGGGAACTATTATGTGCGTAAACTGTTTATTCTGGTTATTGCACTCAGGGAGAAGAGGCTCTGGCTATTGTTATTGTGCTAACTCTTATATTTATTAAAGGATTTTGGCAACTCTCTCCACCAGCGAAGAAATGTAATTTAGAAAAAAATGTCTAGTATGATAATGTTTGAGTTTTTTCCATGTAATCTCAATTATATGGACATCTAGCACGTTGCTGCGAAAGTGCTGAGGCAATTGACACTTTGGAGCAGCTGACTCATGCTAGTTGTTCACTTCAGTGTCAGCTTTGAGAAGCTGACCCGTACAACTGCACTGTGGGAATCAACATCTTTAAAATTATGCACAGATAGTCTGCACTTTTTCAGGGAGGTAAAAGCACTGAGGACAGGTTTTCAAAAGTGCTCATCGTCCAATTATGTTCCCAGATGTTTCAGAGATCTCCTTGTCACTCAACAAGCTCTCAGTGCAAGCTACCTACTACTAAGTTGTTTCTGAAGCATGACTCTGAGAAGCAATTACTGATTGAGCAAACCTTTTAGATCATACAACAGAAGCTTTATGTTATGCATTGCCCATTCCCTCAGACCCAGACCAGATCACAGTCCCAATTCTGCAGGAATTCACACCTGAAGGAGATCATGGCAAGTCCTTTCTTTTTTTCATGCAGCCGGACCGAGTAGCATGAGGACATGACACATTTAAGTAGACATGGAAAGTGGGAGGGAGTGCTAAGAGAACAGGGTAAGAAAATACTACTTGAGAAAGTAGAATATAGCAGACACATGGAATAAGGCTGCTGTGTAGAGACTGAGGGAGGAGTGGGAGGGGACCTCTGGAAGCAGCTATTTATCACGGAGAAAAGATGTGAGAGCTGGTTTAAAAAGAAATGTTGGATGCTGATGACGACACTGTTATCCCAAGGTCCCTCTTTCAGCTGCTTGTCATGGATCTTGCCAGAGGAATTTTTGGTTTCTTTCAGCATCTTTTCTTCCTCTTTTTCACATGCCCAAAGGAAATGAGCACACTGCTTCACCTCTGGTGCTTCTGAAATGGGTTCTCCAATGAACTTTTCTCAGTAAAAAATGCATTGTGCAATGCTTTGTTGAATACTAGTGATATTTTGATCCAGAAACAACATTGCAGCAGTAAGAAATAGTTGGATATTGTTTGCTTTTTAATTAAAGGAAACTAATAGCACACTGCAAAACATTCTGAAAGAGCCAGTGTGAGGATATAGTAAAATAATATTACACTGAAAACTCACTTCTTTTTGAAATGCTGGTGCAAAAAGAAGATTCTTAACCTTTATTCTGAATTGTTTTTTAAAGCAAAGAGCTGTATGTTTTATATCCTGAATTTGTGGCTTTATATACTTTGCCACAGCCTTGGTTACCTTTTACTGCTCTTTTAATTTTCTTAATGTTATTATGCATGTTTTTGCCCTTGAATACCTTGAGTTTCTATTACAGGTCCCTTAAATTACCTGTGATAAAAGGTGCTGGCCATAAAAGTATTTCAGAAATTCTATACAGAATATTTTAATTTTTTTTTAAATCCTCATCTTAAAACTGCATAAAACTCCAGACCTTTTCCTGTTAGTGTACTTTTAGAAAAAGAGAATTTAGATTTCCTGTGGGATTCATGTCTGTTTTCCCATTTGCCCTCTTTCTTGGAAGCTAGCATTTTCTTCTAGCTGTGATATGTGGCAGGGAAATGAAGGAAGAGGAAATGCAACATTCGTTGAATTCTGTGGGCACATATCTTTTCCTATCTCCCTTAGAAAGTGAAAAAATATTGGCATTAAAATACTGCTATACTCTTTTTCTCTCTCTCTCTACTGAGGCAAATATACCCTTTTATCTATGAAAGATAGTTCTACTATTCTAGAAATGTTTTGAATTGTGTCTTGGAGCCAAAAATGAGAAAAGGAGTTGAAAAGTCTGTATACAAAATGTATGTGGTCATTTGATTCAATTTCTTATGCATTAAGCAAAGTTTCTTAAAAATAATTGCTAACATAGATTAGGAAGATAAATGTGGCTAAGCCAATTAGCATATTTGATGGGAAACTAAGTCATATACTTGCTTTTACGCCAAAGAAAGAGAGGGATGTTATGCAAATAATCATTTATTAAAATTGAAGCCTGGTTTAGGCTGTGACAACCAAGTTTACATAGACTATTGAGGCATTCAAATCTAATTTCTCAATTAAGATACCAAGCAGAGTTACCTTTTTGATGGGAATGTTATTTTTTGCTTTTTAATGATTGTGATGTTCTCATTTTCAAATAATTTCTAGCAGTTTGAGGGTAGGGGGAGGAAGAAGTGTAAGATTGAATACTACTCAAGTACTCAAGTAAATAATTCTTGAGCAAGTACTTCTTCAGAAAATTGAGTAAAACTGCAAATGTGTAACAAAATAGAAACATTTTTTCTCTGATTAGATCCAATAAACAATTGACTTAATATAAGGATGCTTATATTTTTTTTTTAATTCTACCTTTACAAAAATCTCTAGGGGTTTTATTACGACGTTATTTATTAGGTGTGAAAGTATACCCAGATCACCTTTTTTTTTTTAAAGTTCTTTTTTAATGCCTGTTCAAATACCTTGGCTTCATGTTGCAATGGTATTTCTATACCAGGAGTTATGGTTTCATCTACATAGTGCCATCTGATGGAGCTGCCTGATATAGATGATTCCAAGCCATTGCTGGCATTCACAGCTTACTTGGAAACTCAACTGAAATTTGTTGAAATGCTGGTTGTGGGAAAGTACAGTAGCAGTAATTTCAGGACATCTTTCACATTTGAGCTTTTTCATTCAGCATCCCATTCACTAAAAATTTTATAGAGTATTTGGGCTCTAAAGAGCTCTGTTGTTTTACAGACATCCAGACACAATGACTTTTTTTTTTTTTTAAGTCATTGGATGTCCATGGAAGTTGTGACAATCCCTTTGCTGAGCTTGGAATGGGATGCAATCTGGCAACACAGATGTTAATGTACAATGATCTTAAGAAGGAGCAGTTGGAATATGCTTAGTTTCCTCTACTCAGAACATAAATGTAACAATCTCCTAAATTTTATTTGTATTAATTAAAGAGATTAGTGTTCTACATCTTGAATGTTTCCGTTTTGGTGTGCTACCTGTTAAAAACTGTTTAACTACCTGTTAAAAACATGAGGACCATTCAGTTCAGGAAATCAAGTCCTTTTTCAGTATATGAAGTTGGAGCATTCAGGAGCTGAGGTGCCTAGAGTAACAGACTGCTCTTGAAAATGCAAAGACACTTGAAAATACTTGTTTATTTAACTTACTTTTAAATTAAATTAGGGGGAAAAACATAGCCCAAACATTTTCTAGGCATTCTAACATCCAGTGGAACATCTTTAGAGACTGATGTGTCTGATGATTTAAATGTTAGCTTCAGGATTTTCAGTTTTTCTTTGGTTCGGGTGCTCTGGGGAATAGCATAGTAAATAATTTGGTCTAGCATATGGCACATACCTGGAAAAAATTGAGGTTTTTTTCTCAGGCAAAACCTTTTTTGTTGGTCCTGGAAAATGTGTCCTTTGTACCTCTTTCAGGTATGGAGGTCTGTCTGAGCTGTTAAGTTCTGCAGGGAGCACTGGCTCAGGAAATAAATCAAACTATGAAGATATTTATGACTTTGGGCTCTTCAGGCATAGCTCAGCTAAGGTGCTCTGCCGTGGGCTGGGCTTTAATGCTGTTCCTCTGGTTAATGCTCCACTTGACTGGATTATGGGAGAGAGAGCTCAGGCTGGTGTGGGGGCTGTTTCTTCAGACTTCTGAAGTATCTGCCACTTTACTTGCATTATCTTTGTATTCATCACTTACTGGCCTCAATAAGAAAGAAATAAAGTCAGCTGTGAAGATTGTTGGAGGAATAATTCGATGGTCTCTTGGGCAAATCTTCAGGATACGGTGCAGCAAAGTGCTGAATCCTCCTGCAGCTACTTGCTCTCCATAAAAATTTAATGTTGGAGAAAGCACAACAGGTTTTCAGTAAGGTCACTGTCATTTTATACATTTTTTTTCCCAGTAAAAAATACCCTGACGACAGCTACAGAGCCTGTTGAAATCCATGTTTTGGGCACTATTCATGGGGCGCTTTTTTGCTGCTTATCTTCCTGTTTCTTGTATCTTCCTGAATGCAGATTCAAACTAAAAGATGCAATTCTTTGCTGGGATGTGTGGACACATAAAACTGATATATGTGCTAGATAAAGGTGTAGTTAAAAGTGTGGGAGGACTTCATTTTTCCCTAGGGTGACTTTCCTTGTTTCTCTTTAAAATAAGAAGTAATTGCATTTATCTCTGTAGCATAAAACTTATCTCCACCATAATTTAATTTTTGTTTAGTATATTCTAATAAATTAGAGACCCTTATTATTTTTCCAACACAGATGCCCATTATGACATTTCTAGGTTAGACAACTTCAGATCACAGACTGTTCCTTAGAAGTTATTATGCTATCCTACTTTATCCATTAAGTATTCAGAGCATCCTTTTAACTTCACAGAGGAGAGGTGCCAAATTGTTTAAGTATTTAATCTTTTATCTTGTACTTGCATTCATTTTTCATTGGCTTCAGCAAAGCTTCCCCACACTTCACAGTTAAACCAGTATTTTTAAAGTTAAGATTTGGCAGGGAGTTTTAAGCACAAATGATGAAACCTTGTAGCCTGCAAAGATAAATCTTGAGTAGCTGCCAGTAGGTAAATGACTAACATCAATTCAAGCAATTTAACAGCAATCAGTTTGAGGTCAAGTAACTCTGGACAGTGTAGTTTAATGCATCATGTTTTTTTCCCTTCCCTGCAAGTAAACCACCACTGACTTCTATTCTCATAATTTAACTTCTTTTTAGTACGTTTCCTGTAGATTGCTCCCCTCAGAAGTCAAGTAAGGTACTGCCAGGACTTGGAAGGGACTGGGAACGTCAACAAATGGAAATGACTCTAATGTGAACCAGTGGATTATTTGCATTCCAGTGCTTAAGTTATCACTTAATAGTTATAGGCTCTGGTGGCAAGGCTGGACTGTGTTATGTTAGACTCAGGAACAAATGCTAATATCTTCAATGTTTCCAAATTCCCAACCATATTTGGTCAATTGTGCTAGTGTCGACCCTTGAAGGCTGCCAAGAGTCTTGTTGGCAAAAATGCCACTTTGGTGAAGAAATAACTTCTACCACAGCTTTACTTGAACGCAGTCCTTATTTAAAGGGGTATCATCTCACTGCTTCATGTCTCAGGTTTTGTCCTGTCTTTTTTTTTTTTAATTAAACGTGTTCATCTCCTTAATAATGGGTTTAGTGTAAATTACCCTCATGTATTACATGCTTTTCTCTACTTTGAATGTTTTAATCTTTATATAATCCTTTCAGCGGGGACAAATCTAGTTAATCTGCTCTGCAAACTGCTGTAAAGTGTGGTACAAATTCTTCTGACGTGCGTGCACGTGCTCATGTTCTTTAAAAACAGAGCAAAATTAAAAGTTTCTTTGCATTGCTGAGTACAGCAGGTCTGACCCAGACTACTGAAGGGACAAATGCTTGTACATTTAAATATAGGATTTGCTGCAGCAGCCCAACCCAGCCATTCCTCAGTCCAGGGCTGCCAGCTCACGGTGCCTACCGAGGACAAGAAACTTGGAGTGGGCAGTTGTGGAATAAATGCGTCATGGAGGAAATTTCTTCCTCTTTCCCAGTTTTAGAGTTTCATTTGTGTCCTGAAGCACAAGAAGTCAAACCCAAGGTTTTATGGAAGGTTGGTTTTGGTTTTTTCAGTTGTGTGGTTTTTAAATACGGCTGAAGCTGATCAGGCATTATAAGGGAAATTGGCTGTTCTTTGTGGACATATTTGCCATACACAAAAAAATTCAGTGTTGAAAGCCTAGAGTTGAATAGGGATGATTTGATAGAGCTAAATAACTTCTCTCTAAACCTCTCTCTAAATAACCCATTCTGCTTTACATAATTTTGCATGCGTTCACTTAGACACACACACACAAACACCGCAGAATCTTTTATTAAGAAAGCAAGCAGGAAGGCAAACAAGCAAAACAATATTTGCTAGTTCTGTTCTGTTTCCGTTCCCACTAGAGTACTCGCTGCGCCACACTTGCTGCTGATTCTTTTTTCAAATCTTGAATGATGATTCTTGCCTCGTCCCTGCTGTGCCTGAGATGAAAGCAGATGCTCTTGATCATATGGTGTAATATGAATCCTCTGATTTCAGTTTGACCTGGCAGGATTTCTTATGAAGATAATATTCTCCCTTCTACCCAGAGCTGTTGAAGAAGAAAACAAAACCCAAAACCTAACAATGCAGGACTGTTGCATGTGGGTTCTGTTTGCCTCTTAAGTTTGTTGGTGATTTCTGAGTTTTGATTTCGAGCAGTTGTTGTTCTTGCTAGGATGCTAGAAGAAAACCCTTGGAAGTTTCTTCAGCAATTTCTTGCAATGTTCTCTACAAGCTTGTCTGCAACACCCATTCATACCCCAGATTACTCTGTGCAGCATTGCATTTCAGCAATGACTTCTGGTAAGCAGGGTGTCCTTCTGACAGCAGACATCTGCATTCAGCAAGAATTCTCCTCACAAATGAGATACAGACTCTGCACTATCTGGGCCAATAAACTCCTGTGCAGGCACTCAACATTATTCTACTGTAGTTTAGGCTGAGTGGTTTCTGCACAGCACTGAGGTAGCAGAGCTAATGATTTCTGTGACTGACTATCCTGAAATATTTGGAAGAAGGTGGTAAAGCAGCCATATCTGATGGGAGAAAGAGAAGAGAGCATGGGTCTATGATGCATTTGGCTAGAAGTTAGCTGACCCATTCAAATGTGGGCCATCTGCCTAACCACAGACCTTGTTTGGCCTGAAAGCTGTCTGTGTTGAGTGGCTAATATTTTGCCCTTTTAATTTGTTGAATTGCTGTCTATCGCTGCAATGCAGGAGACTTGCTTCTCAGGCAGTGCTAAAGATTTTGAGGTTCTCAGGATTCATTCATGAAGTTGAATGTGCTGTGAATTTGGCCAGATACTGTCCTTAACATCATTTAACAATGCTTTCCACATGCTTTTTGTGTCTTTTACCCTGATCTTCAAGATACGTTCTTTATGCACATAGCATCTTGCTATGACAAATATCCAGTGAACATACCAATGTGGTAATGTGAGACAGGCTAAGAAATATAGCAGTGTGGAAAGGAGATCAGTAGGCATTAAATAAAGACATTGCACTTCAGGAGCGTGTGGAGCGAAGAATATCCAGAGAGTTACTGAAAGATGAAAACTCAATCTGATCTGAATAATGGAGCTGAGAAGGAACAAACAGATGGGGATTTGTGAGATGCTGTTAGCAGTCAGAACCATCCATTTTTTAAAACATGCCTGAGGGAAAATGGGATAAAGGATGTGGGGGAAGGAAGGAATTTGGAAAAAAATCCTGGTCAGAGGAAAGAAAATAATATAAGTAATGAAGAACTAATTGCATTCAGGAGAGGATGATGAGTTCTGATAGGACTTTTTAGCCTTTTAGAGAGGCTATAGACATGTCTGAAGGGCTTGTTCTTTGCTTCCAAAGGTGGAAGATGTAGGCACTTGGTCCATGAGGAAGAGCTCACTCACTACAGCAAGTGATTCTGCTTAAAGCACTACTGGCAAAGTGGAACATATTAATTTCAGAGAGGAGACCTTAACCTTTTCTTGTTCATGTATTAATTGGGAAATGTGACCTTGTAACGTCTGTTGAAAGCTTAGTTCAGAAGATTAAGACTCCACCAAACTTAAGGGACAATTTTCTCAAATTCCAGTGGCTTTTAGTTGCAAACTGCAAATCCCACAGCCAAGGCTATCATCGCTGAAAACCTGCCCCCTGCACCTCGGTTAAAAGGCTTCAGCCAGTCTCATTTAGTGGCAGGTTTTAATCCATACCCTAAATATTAGCTCAGAGGATAAACCCATGTTACTGACTTCTACAGGTGCTAATAAATTGCCATGGACACAATCTTATGTCTGCAAAATAGAAGTGGGAAAATATGAACGGTAAAGTAAGAATGTAGTGATTATCTATGCAGAATATCATCTCTTCTACCTGGAAGAATCTGACCATCTACCCTTCCCTTCAAATCCTGGGGTTTTCAGTTTACTTTTCTATAATTACTATGCTTTGCTTTTAAAGTATGAGCATCTTAAAGGCAAAGTTCAGAGGTTAACTTTGCTCACCTCAGAAATGCACTTTACATGCATTTGCCAAAGTTGGGGCTCTTTGTCAGAAAACAGGAGAGCCTGAAGGTTTTCTGCCTTAGTGCTTAGTGTTTCAATAATATTTTGACTGTTACTGAATAGGAACCATTGTACTATTAGTCCTTTTCTCCACAGATTAGAAATGGATTGCAAAAGGAGGCTGTTTGTTTTCCTTGATTACTAGGAGATCAGATGTTGGGAAAAAGCAGTCATGATGATTCAAGAGAAGTTATTTTAAAATATGACTAAATTTTGTGACTTTCACTGGAAATTGTTGTCCTGATGAAAAGTACCTGTGAGGAGTATGAGGATACCCACCGTATTATGATTTGTTACATTCACCATGGATTCTTCCCCAGTGTTTAAATAAATAAATAAATGGAAAGAGAAGTGGATCTTCAAAATGAGAAGATTAAAACAAAGCCTCATGATTTATTTAACCTAAAAAGAGTAAGTGTTGATTTATTTGCCTTTTCGGGTTTTGGCACATTCAGGGAATACTCAAGTTATGCTTCTAAATTTTCTCTTGAAACTAGAGAGACTTTCATAATTTTTTGTTTTATTTTTATTTCTTTTAAAAAGAAAGCTGAGAGGCCTCTGCAATTTCATGACCCTGGGAGGAATAGCTCTAAGGAAAGCACCAAAGATCCCAAGAGTGACAACAAAAATCACAACTCTGTTCCTGTCCTGCAGCATATGAAATCCATATTCTGCCACTAGTGGCTTTTGGCCAGACAAACTGGTAACTCATCAGTTCCAAAAGTGCCACTTCAACAAACTCTTACCTCTTTTCTACTTAGCTGTTCTATTGCCTAATATAAGCTGGAGCCTCCTCCCTACCCAAATATGGTTTGTCTAGAAATACTTTTCCCTCAGAGTATAACAGTTTTTGTAAGTTAGAATAACAAAATAAGTAATACCTGTGTATCTGAAATTTGATTGATGAGTTTTTACATTAATGCAGTAAAATGATCTTCATCACAGTGTGCATATGGTTCTATTCTGTAACTTCGGAAAAGCTTAGCAGTGTGGCATAGATACATGGGATGAAAAGCAAAACTTGACAAAGACTAATTGATACCAAAATTATTTAAAAAAAAAAATTGCAAGGTGCCAAAAGAATGATGAAATGTCAGGTAGTTAAGGATTCTAGTAAACATTGGCCAAAAAAAAAAAAAACCAACCAAAACCAATCCACCCTCCCTTCATATAATTTGCAGTTTGTTATATTGTTATATTATTATATGAAAGTGATTTAAATGTGTTGATTTTTTTTTCTTCCCAAGTAACTGGGAAACACAAATACTTTTGGAAAACACGTTCCTGTGATACTTTATTCATAAAAGTATTACTGTCAATATGCAAATTCAGGAATTTGGAAATATAAAACTTTTCTGATAGACAAAACATTTCCTTATGTTTTTAGGGTTGCATTGTCCCTGTTAAATACTTTGTTGATTTCTGTACGAAGAGGATTTCAACACTTTTGCATGGTATACTAAATTAAGCTTTTGCACTGAAAGGCTGATGTTATGTCAAAAGTACAAGTTAAATCTCATGGATGATGTCACCATGCAATTAAAGGCAGAGGTTAACACTCCTCTGTGCAGGTACTTTCCCCTCAAGCTATCTGGAATAACAGAGTTGCTATAATACAGCTGTGGCTGCTGAGGAATGCTAAAGCACAGTCAATGACGCTTTGCATTTTTAAAAGGAATGTGTGTGGCAGAGGGAGATTTAATTGCTCCTGCTACATGTCTCCTAGTGTGGGGGAGGCTTTGCTTGGATGGCTTGGAGTGACTGCTTTTGAAAGCAGGTCTGACATCTGCTTTTTTTACCCTCTGAAATAGGACAGTCACATCCAACTGTGGCAGCATGTTGTGTTTTCTCAGTCACCCATTCGTTCCCATTGAATAATTATTGTCTTTCACCAGGCACAGCTTTGTTGTGCTGATGCTCTCACCATTGCAGGTACAATATTTAGGGTAACAGTGACTTCAAGCTGTATCTTTCTCCTCTCCAACCTTTGTTTTATCACCTGGAGTTTCTGCAAAATAATAATTTCATCATACCCTTCCTGAGTTCCCTTTTTCACCTCTCCTCACCTTTCCACTCTCCAACATGGAGTATCTGCTAATCATTACATTTTTTAGCATGATGCTGCCAGATTATTTTTAATTCCTACACTCCTCATACACAGTCACTGCATTTATATGAACAGGAGCACCCAGAATAGATTTATCCTATGAGCTCTTTGATTCAGCCTTTGTCCATAACTCACCAAGGTGCCCCCAGCCAGGAAGCTGGCTAACTGAGTGCCACTAGAAATACAAGAGGGGACTCAGTAGAAAGAGCATAGGGCTCTTAAGTGAGGCGCAAAGAAGAAAATGCAAGATAACCACCAGTTACTGTAATTCAATACAGAAAGCCAAGGACTACGCTTGAAAAACAGGTCTGAGCTCTAAATCTTGGATCTTTCCCAGTTTTTGAGTGAATCCAAAGTGATAATTTTTACTTTCACAAAATGGTTGAAGTTGGAAGATCTGGAGGTCATCTTGTTCAGATGTCCTACAAATGTCCTTGTTTGGTTTACCATAAAGCATAATTATTACAAAAAGTAATCCCAGCTAACTGGAAAAGGATCCCAACTTCCGTGATGTTCAGCCCACTCCAGTAGTGAGCTGGAAATTATGTTCAACCAGTAGGTTTTACCTGCAGTGTCTCTCCCAGCCATACAGCTCTCTGAGTTTCCCATAGACCTGAGGACGTATCCCCAGAGCAGCCCTGAACAGCTCTTGCTCTGTTGCAAAGGAGCACAGTGCCTCCCTCTCCACGTTTCCAGCATGAACAACTTTCAGGAGAGAAGTGCAAACTGCAAACACGTAAACAGCTGTTGGGGAAAGGGGAAGAAGCTTCAAGTAACAGAATTGGCTGCCAATTCCATCGCTGCCATGTGTGCTGTGTATTGCTTGTCATATCAAGTGAGTCATTAAGGGGTTCCCCCCTAATGGCACTTTGAAGTGCTGTGACAGCTTGAGAGCATCTATAAATTGCCACGAACAGCCCTCATACTGCGTTAGCTAATTGCTTGCTCTTTGACTTATTAGGAGTCACTGAGTTAAATAGTTTGTCACATGTGTGGCTCATAATAAATAATGTGACTAGCCAGTTTGTGAGCTGTTTTGGTGATATATAGCGCCCCTTTTGAATGTTGTCACAAGCAGCCAACAAATATGACCCCACAATTGTCAGATCTTTGTGAAAATAATAAGGCCTGACAGGGCAGCAGGTAACAAAAAGAAAAAAAACCTACAACACACCTCCTGTAGTATAATGAAAATGGTAATAATTTCTTCTTTATACAACAAGATTATAACTTTATTCTTGAATAGTTAATTAACAACTGAGTAAAATTTTATAGCAGAATATCTTTATTTCAATTTGTGTAGGATTAGTTGTGAAGAAAAAGAGATAGTTACTGAAAATATCCTATGTGTTCTAATGAAAACTGAAGTGAGTATCCTCTTAGCAAACTATGTGTAGCTTCTGAAATATTGTGGTATTTTTAAATAAAACAGATTGCTTTCTCTACAGTTTATCCAGATATGTAAGACATATTTTTTCTGACCCTCAATCTTAGTTGAGGGTCAGAAAAAATAGATCGTGTGTTTCAGGTAGTGCATTCCCATACACGTGCCTGTTGGGAGCTGGGCATCTTAATTTATAAGCACAAGTGTGGTGCTGTTACGAGTGGTTGTGCACGTGTAATGTTAGAGGTGTCTTTGGAAAGAATGTAGTAGAACAGTGACATATATATGTATATATTTATATATATATATATAGAGANCTGGGCATCTTAATTTATAAGCACAAGTGTGGTGCTGTTACGAGTGGTTGTGCACGTGTAATGTTAGAGGTGTCTTTGGAAAGAATGTAGTAGAACAGTGACATATATATGTATATATTTATATATATATATAGAGAGAGAGAGAGAGAGAGAAATACATTCTTGGTATCTTCAGTTAAATAGCAGTCCTGTCTGACTTCTGTGTGGGAGGAGAGTCACCAGTATTTTGCCAAAGAAGCAAATGTGGTTTCTCTCACAGCTACAGGGTGATTTCTTTCCAAGAGACAGGACTTGTCTTGCACATTTGAATTCTGATGTAGACTGGATCACTGTGCTGTAAAATCTTCTTTTCCCACAATTGTGCGAAACGAAGAGTGATGAGTGGTGTTTAATAAACCTTACCAGTCCCTTACAAGCCTGTTCCTGCAGTGACCCTTGCTATTGCATTCCTCCTATTTGAACTTTGAGGTGCTCGAGCTGTTAAACTGGTTCCCAGCTTGGCAGTCACTTAGGTTTAGGGTCACGTTAACTCAGCAGGGCCCACTGCAGTTGCTTCATGTGAGGCAAGATTCTGCTTCAGCTGCATCTGCTGAACAACCTGGTGGTTCCCATGGCTCTTTCTAAATGTGTTGTGCTTTTCCCCAAAGCCAATCAGCAAAAGCTTTCCAAGCTGGGGCCTTGCCTGCAGTTCTTTATCTTTTAGCATCTCCAATCACATAGGTGTTTTCTGGATGGTTGGGTGAGAAGTTAATCTTTTGTGTTCTTTCATCAAAAGGGAAAGGTGTTGGTGGGTTGTGCCTATCAGTCTTGACAAGAATAAGAATTATGACCAGTATGCAAAAGAGGCCAATGCTCATCAGGCTCTGGCTTGATTAATAAGCTGGTGTTTGTGCTCATCACTGCATATCACAAAGACAGAGGGTCTATCCTCTAGTCTCAATCAAATGCCACAGGTACTTGTGCCTCTGTCTTTGGCATTCCTGGGAAAGATGCTGAGCCCACTGAACTGCTGGCTGTTTCACTGTGCCTTTTGTCTGTTTCCTGTGGAAAAACTGGGAAAGGTGTTTTGTTTGGTTTTATGCACAAAGGTTCAGAGAATCTACCTGAAAATCTTTTGTGGGATCCTCTCTGCTTTTATCTAGTTTTCAACAGCTTTGGGAGCTTAGTGTTATTTTGAGAGAAGACTCCAGGCAGCTCTGATGACACCTAATGGGTACTTTCCAGTGACTGCCTTACTTGTGTTTTTACCTTGGGCCTGGCAGTGTTTGACTGAGAGACACATGACAACTTCTGCTTAAGAAACCGAGGCTGTGTTTTAGATATTGAATTGAGGAGAACAGTGAAAATAGCTTTCTGCTCACTGTCAGTGAACTCATGTAAGAGTGAAATGCTGGAACCCATGAAGTCAGTGAGAACAAAAATTCTTCCCATGTGGTCTGGGTTTATTTAAGGCTTTGCTTTTAATTTTATTATTATTATTATGGCAAAAAACACACTTTCAGGCATTCCAAACATGCTTCTGTTTACAAAATAATTTTCCATAATTTCATTAGCTGTGCAAATAAATAAATGCAACCATGGTGAATGTTCTAGCTGGTTCACCTTTGCAAAGCAATACATCCAAATCCTGTAATTTTGACAGGAAACTGGTCTGTCCTTCTTGCATAAAAAATTGTGAGATTGATGGTAAGACCTGGATCTAAATGAGAGACATATTTAACCAAACCCTATCATTTTCGGCTTTTTAAATTTTTCTCAGTAGTTCAGAGAGTGTTTGGATTTTCTTGTTTTTCTTAAAACCTCACCACTAGAGTGAAATATTTTCATGAAAATCCAAATTGCCATTTGGAAGATAAGAGGGGCAGATTCTTGCCCTTGGGGTTATAGAGTAAAACCTGAAAGCAGAAAAACAAGAAGAATATTTTAAAAGCCATAATGTATATTAATTTTTTTCAAATTAGTAGGGTAGGGTAGCTTAAAGCACCAATTTTTGAATGCTTGCTCTTACTAATATTAGGCTTCTCTTTAGACTTTCAATCAGAATATTATCTTAGCAGTTTATTTGCTTACTTCTAAACTTCTAGAAACTTTTAGCTTATTAAAAAATTACTGATATTTATCAGTTACTGCAATTCTGCTCTGTTCTGTGTGACCCCTATTTTGTGTGACCCCTTCTCAATTTAATCTATTTGCATGCTTACGTATTACCACTGGGGGAACAGGCAGTAAAAATGCCAGAAAGTCTAAAGGAGTGAAACGAGAAAGTCTCAAACAGCTCTCAGCTGCTGCAGACTTGAGTCATTCACATGTTTGGAGGCTTTGGGTTGTTGTTTTTCTCCCCTCTTAAGAGCACATTTTACCTCACTGCTGTTTGGATGTCTGCAGTAATTAAATGCCTGTTCAAATTACCTCTCTAGTGTGAAGAGTGCTTTCTCTGTTTAAACCTCAGTATTCTGCTTAATCCAGTGTAGCTGACTGCAGATGAGGCAAGATAGGAGGCATGAAGATGAATATAACCAGTAATGCAGAGATATCCCTTTGATTTAATGTTTTCTGTCATTTTTGTTAGCTTAACAGGACTAGGTTGGTCCTTTCATGTCCTCTCTGCCCTGGCAAACAGTGGTACCACATGAATTCATGGGGAATTTAGCATGGGATGGATTTCAGTGTCCTTTTGTGCTGTGCCTTGTGTGTTTCCATTATAATTAAATCTCAGTAGTTCAATAGGTAGAGACAGCTCTATGGTATTCAGTTAATTTCTAATAAATAATATGCTCTGGTTCTGAACTATGTGTTCTACAACTGAATTTTTTGTATTTTTACAAGACTTATAAAGTCAACAGTGACTGGTTGCTAGTCACGTGTAGTTTTCACCTGTATGCCTTCAACAAAATACTTAAAAGTTTGATCTGTTATACTACTACAAATAAAATATCTCTGAGGCTGAAGAATTAAATTAAAGATACTTTTCCATAGGAAAGTGCAGCTTTGGCATCCAAATGTACCCAAAAGTGAAGAACTTTGGAGACTTTTTTGTGTGCATTCTCTATTTACATCTGCCTCTACTGTACTGACCTCATACTACGATGTGCTCTAGTAACAAACTCACTGGAACTCATTATTTATTTAGGCTTTATATTTCCACAGTCCTGTTACTACCAGAGACAAAACAAACAATCAAAAAACAAACCAAAACCCCAAAACAAATCCTCTCACTAATTCCATACAAACTAATTGCATCAAACACAATTTAGAGAGCTAATGAGTTTCATTTTTGCTAAAATAAGCAAAATGTCTTTGCCATTCTGTTTCAATGTGGAAACATAGTACAGTATAACTCTACAGTTCTGTTTTCTGTGAAGATGTCTAGTGCTGTTTGACCAGAATAATATTTGAATACCTGGATTATTCCAGATAAAATGCTTTAATCAAGATATTGGATTGACTTTGAAGTTGTTCTGCTTCGAGCAGAGTCCTGGACCAGATGACCTCAAGAGGTCCCTTCAAACCAAACCTGTGATTTTGTGGACTAAAACTTTGATTTGAAGCTTGAATCTGCAGCATGTTTTGTTTGTGTCCAGTTACTGATGTTCTGTGCTGTTCTAAGCACATTGTGAAAGCCAAGAATGGGTTAGGACTTTTGTGATATATAATTAATGTCTGTTTGGCTTCCCTTCTGCCTGCTGCATTGTGGAAGTGATGGAAGGAAACTCTTCATTTCAGAAGTCTGAAACATTAAATAATTCTGCTGTTTGGATGTTACTTTGTGGTTTTCTGGCTTGCATTTAATGATTTTTATTCTCACATTTACCTTTATGGTTCCAAGAAGGACCACTATAGTTGGCTGTGCACACACTGCTACAAGTGCACATGGACTTCACATGCCTGCAAAGTGTATACCACTACCATTTGGGGTGTATTTTCTTAAAGCTGAGAAGAGTTCTATTTTTTTTTTTCCTGAGAAAAGGGGCAAGATTACCAGTCAGAAATTTGTGCCATTGCACATAGGAGGCAGTTTGGGAATTTACAATAATGCTTTAGCAAACTTGTTCTTTTTGAACGTGTTCACTCACGCATATTGTCCTCTTTCCGAGCTGTTGAACATGTCATCTAGAAAATGCTAGGCAAAGCAAGATGTATACAGCTTCTGTGAAAAGAACAGCATCAGTGTGTTAGGCACCAGCAGGTATATCCAAAAACAATTTTAAAAAACAGAATTGGAAGGACTTTGCTACGTGTGAGTTGTCCAGACCCTTTTCTGCTAGTTGTGAGTGGGCTAAGGGCCCTTTGCTGGAGACGGTTCTTCACCCCTTGCCTCATTCCCCATTCAGGTGTACAGAGCTTTCTGCCCCTACTTAAACAGAGCAAGGTGGAGTCATGCAGTGAGTAAAAGCTTCAAAAAAGTTGGTACTGGTTGAACCCTCCTTCTTAAAAGAGACTGGAAGTGTTACCAGTGCAAAACAGACTCCAACACAGAGCATGCATTAAATAGACTGATAATTTCACTGAAGTATATCCTTTAAGTCTTCCATAAGACTTCTTGATTGAACCTTAAGAACATCATAAGCTGCTGTTCTGATTTGGAGCTACAAATAATAAAACCACCTGAAATATATTTTAATGATGTGTTCTTTAGCAGTGGTTTAGTTTCAGCACGGCAAGCACGCTACTTTGCCAGCTTTGTAGGTTTAATTGAGCACCATAACATCCCAAATGATACAATTAAAATCTTCTACTATTCAGATGCTTCTGTTTATAAACCTATGAACTTTATAAGAAGCAGAGTTAAGTAAATTGTATTTGATTACCTCAAGTAATTGAAATTATAGAATTAGCATAATTGGTATGAATTCAGCAGACAGACATGATTCAGCTATTCCCATGGTCCTCTATGACTGTAAAGATGTTGCTTCTAACCTACACAGTGAGTTTGGAACCAGGAAAACAGATCTTTTTCAAAAGAGCCAGATGAGAGGTATGTGTAGACCTTCCCTTAAAATGTAACAGGATGCTAGCAGACTATCTCCATTCTCTTATGCATTAAAAAAAAATTAGGTGAGATTCATTATGTTACATCTATTTATTAAACTGGACATTTTTAAAGGAGGAGTCTTTTTCAAACATTGAGAAAGTACTGCTTTGACGATGAGGTCTCATTTTATGTGTATTTTTGCACATGGAAAGCTTATTACAGAGTTCTTAATTTATATGTGTGTATATATATATATATATAATTTGTCTCTGTCTATATACATATGAAGAATATTTTCATCTGTAGCTATATATCTATATATATAGCTATATATATAATTATAAATATATATATTATCTATATATATATGTGTACACATATATAAATAAAATATTTAGAAGCACTTCAGCCTAATACATTTTATTACAGGTTCAGCAAGTCTAAATCATGCAAACATCATCATGTATGCTTTCAATTGAGTTTGCTGCAGAATAGCAATGAACCATAGCTGTCTCTGCAAATAGCCGTAATTATGAGCCATACAAATAAATAGTGACCTGTCTCTAAACTGTCTTTGGTAATTCTTCCAACTGACTTAGTGTTAGCATCTTTTACCAATGAATGTATTGTAATTTATAGCACAGCCTGAATGTGACATGGCTTAGGCTTTTTAAAAATGCATGTTTTAGTACCCTGAAGTAGCCCAATACAGTTAAATCTTTGTTCCTTGCAGAATGCAAGCGTGTGTACAGTATATATTTATCTGGTCTGGAATAAGCATTAATCTTTAATTACTGAATAAACATATTAAACAGGTGTGGAATAACTGAACTTTCAACTGTGCAGTGTTTATCCACTAGTGCAGCAGATACCTTGGCTCTGCAGTTTGAAGGTTTCACCTTGACGTGCCCAGGGCTGAGTGAAGGAGGGAAGGTTGGGAGGGTGGGCACACAAATGCCCCAAATCCCACATAAATCAGAAATTTCCAGTTATAAATTATGCACCATCATAACATCCCGCTAGCACCACTGGCAAGCCAGGGCTTGGAGCATGGGGTAGTTTATAGCGGAAAAATGGCTTTTCAATGGATAGCACACCCTCAGACTCCTTCTCCTCCTAGGCTGTGTGTGCTGGGCTTGTGGTGTGAGGAGATATAAAGCAGCATTTTTCTAGCTGCCTGGTGAAACAATGAGGGCTCTGTTAGCAGGAGCCCGAACTTCTGTAGTCCCTGCCTCACAAGGTTGGAATGACTGCTTAAACCCAGGTTCAAAGCCCTTGGCCTCCAAGTGCTTTAATTTAGCACTATTTTTGCTGCACTAGCCTCTGTTTTTTCTGCTTAAACCATGTAAGGTCTCCTTGTTTTGCAGGGAACTAAGCAGCTCCTTTTTATAATTAGATTAAAGATAATCAAATGAAGACTTGGATATTTTTTAATGTCATTTAATCTTGTTCCTTTTTTTTTTAACGTTTGCAAAATAACTTTTTATCACCGTTGCCTACCTTCTTGTAAATTTACACCTCTTTTTTTTTTTTTTTTCCTGCATTTCAAGCGTTTCAAGCTTCTGGTTTTCTAGTTTGAAAAAAAAATATCGTTTGACAGGTATTTTTCAGCATTTTTATTTGATGCCATAAAATAAACCTTTACCAGGTGTTTTTAGGTATGATTCACAACACTTTCATTCATTCATTCACTGTCAGTTTTCCCAAAGCTGACTGGCCTGAAAATAAAAGAGAATGCAGAAAAGAAGCATGCAAAACGTGCAAAAAGGATACGAATGAAGTGGGAAAAAACCACATATGTGGAGTAGCAGGGGAAGAAGCAGCACAGAACTGCACCTAAAACAGAACTGTGCATTAATAAAAGTAACAAGTAAGTGCTAGTGCAATTTGCTTCAAGTTTTAAAGCATGAAAAAACAGTCCTAAATGTAGGCATTATTCAAATAATAATCACTCAAAAGTTTGTTAAAACCACAGCTTAGTATGAAAGCTGTGAAAAAACATGTAACAGCTGATGAAGTCAAGTTTCTGAAAGAAAAGATGTTTCAAATTTAACTTTCCCATTCCTCCATAATGCACAATCAATACAAACAGATTTGAAACAGGAGAAAAATCTGATCTTGTACCAAGGATCAATTCACATTTATGGTAAAACCCAGAGAAATTGTACATGAACAACCATATTTAAAGCAGGAGGAAGAGAAGGGGAAAGATCATCTGAATTTACAGTGTATAAAATATCTCTGTGCTCTTTGTCCAGTCAAAAAGCAACATGCTAGAAAAATCAACAGAAGATCCACTACCTGGGTCTTGACAGGAATCTCTTTTACAGACATTGCAGTGGAGGCCAAGGTGGAGATCAAGTTTCCAATCTGTTAGATTAGTGGGTATCCAAGGAATACTGGCTGATAAGTTTTTTTTCTCATTTTAAAGATAGTATTAATAGTCCCAAGGTTTGCCCTTCTCCTTTTTTCCTAGAAAGATCATCACCAGTTTTTGGTTCTGTTTCTTGACTCCCACTCTTTTGAATAAATCTTGTATGATTATGATTGTGTAACTTGCCATGATATTTACTTGTTTTAGATTTTTTTTCCTGGTCTTGTGTGTTGTAAAAAAGATTGAAATTGTGGAATATCTCAGGTCTGAAGGGACTCATAAGGATGATTGAGTCCAACTCCCATGTGCTTTTAGAAGCATAGCCCTTTGGATCTGGGAAGTACTAGATGATATAAAATAGGGTACTGAAGGTTGAAGCCTCCATTATTCTGTGCTCACAAGAACAGGCCCTGTAACCTCAGTGGGACTGTGGGTGAAAGTGTGTGACGGAGATTTGCAGGACCACGTCTTGCAAACCTCTATGATTTATTCCAAGTGCATCACAGAATATTGAGCTTATTGTTTTTAATACAACACTGGATATGTTTTCCTTTCTTGCTGTGAAGCCATGTTAATTTTTTTTACACAAGGCACCTAGTACTAAGTTTCATGGGCATGAAATGTGCATAAAAATTTATGGATGCACATGTGTCTCTTGACCATGGTCATGATTTCTTAAGGCTCTCTGTAGCTGTTAAAAATAAATATAGCTGTTAAAAAAGAAGTTTATATGATTCCCAGGACAAGTAGGTATACTATAATCCATCTTTAATTTTAGTTATAACTTAGAAAAAATATTCTGAATATGTCATAGTAATTAACACTTACTCATTCCTAAATTATTTTCAAATATTATTTTCAATATATTTTTGAATAAATATATCTTTAAAAAACAGAAGGACAAAGTTTGTTCACTGTGGTGATATGATTTCATTTTGTCTTTTGAGTTCCAGGTGGAGCATATCTTTCTTACAAGATTTGGTTATTACAAATTGATTTTTTTAGTCATTATTAGTATTTTAAAAGCTCTGAAAGGTTTGTTGATTTTTTTCTTTTAAAGACTCATTAAAAAGGTAGACTCCTCCAAATATGGCTTAATTCAGATGTTTTTTTCCGGCTAGCATATTGTAACAAAAAAAAATGGAAGAGTCATGGCAACATTTGTTCTGTGCTTTCAGACCTAAATATAACTCCTTAAAAACAAAAAAGCCTGCAATGATGATTTGAAATATCTGATTGCAAAACCAGTGATCACAGTATGGTCCTTTGAAATTTAGAAAAGGTAAATGTATTTTGACCAATAATTTCTTGAATAAAGTGCCAAATTAAAGACATGAACAAATGTTCAAGGTGTTTTCCCATCATGGAAGTCATTTGTGTAACTGGAGGTTGCAGTCACAGTTCCCATTGCCAAGGAGGCTGTTAGATTTTAATAGTGGATGTGTGTGCTTAAGATAGTGTATTTTATACTGATAAATGTACTCCAAAAAATGGGAGTGGAAAATGAGCACTTATAAGAATCATTAAAAAAAAAAAAGTTATTTACCTAAATTACTCTGAAAGATACATGGTAGAAATGGTTGGATGCTGGAAACAGAGGTGTACACTGGGAAGTGGAATACAGTCTTTTAGCCCATAAATGGCTGTGTATATTTGCAGTATATTTAAAAATAATGGCAATTCAGATGTATCTTAACATATTCTAAAATTCCAGAAAACTTATACAACTGTGTCTTGAGTGAAAAATAAAGTGAATATTATCTTAAAAAAATTGGTTAAGTATTCCTGATTTCTGAGATCATGAGGAATCTTCAGCCAGCTGGAGCCTTCAGGTTATTCAATGATTCTAAGTAGAAATATAGATGACTAATGAAATAAATAGTTGTCTTCCTCTTAATTTTTCATTTATAGGGCCAACAGTTCTTACATTTCCTGAGGCACTCTGCATATATTATGGAGGTAGTATGTTAAAATGATCTCGCCTCATTTATCCTCCCCCACAAAATAGTTGAGATGTAACTTTCCAAAGAAAACATCTGAAACATTTAATTTTACCTGTCACTTTTTTTTCATTTTCTCTGTTAAGAGTAAAACATTGGGCTGTACATTTTTAACAGCGGTTTTTCATGTGAAGGTTAGAATAAACAAAAGTATGATTTAACATTCAGAGACCAGAAAATGACTAATGGGCAACTCTAATTCATTTTCCAGGTCGTAGGTAGGCATGGTTGAAAGCTATAAAGGTAACAAAGGTTATCAAGGCCTAAAGATAAGAAATAGAAACTGTTAAGTTTAGTGTCTAAAACTGGAGTTTCCTCATTTTTCTTTCTACTATGTGAAGTAGTAATTCCTTGGATCTATGCTATTGTCACTCTCAAGTCAATACTACATTGTGATTTATCTAATTCAAGGAATAGGTATTTTATTTTATTTAATTGGGTCCATCTAGGTGCATTTTATTTTGTTATCCATCTAGATACTGTGCATGCACACTTGCATTGTTTTGCAGAACTCTGAATATCTTCTCTATCACCTTGATGAATTTCATTTCTTGCAGATGGTATTAGTTTAGATGTTTTTACTAGTTTCTCTAGCAAAGTATTTTCTGCTCAAGAGCATTAAAATTGCAGATAATGATCTTTGATATTATTGTCTACAATAGTCATTGTGTTTCTGCTGTAGGCAAATGCTACTCCATCAAAATCTGTCCAACTCAACTTTTCTGTTAGAAACATTCACATTAGACATGAACCCTCAACAGATTAACTTTTCTTATGTTACACAAGCAAAAGTAGTGATTGAACTCTGCTACTCACACAGTAAGTTACTTTTACTAAGTCCCAGGAGAAACTGGTGTAGGTAAATTAAAAGCTATTATAACTAACTGGTGAAAAATGTTCTTGGATCAAGCTTTTGGAATGGTTAATTCCTAAATAAATGCAACTGCACATATCATACTTCTTCTGTACAAATATTAAAAAGTGCTAAAGATAGAACATTTTGGTTGTTATTTGGTTGTAACTAGGTTCAAACTGAACAAACTAGATCCAGTGTTTGTCTGATTTTAGAGATAACATTGACTAAGCTTTAAGGAGTGTTATGAATCTCAAGTCTATGCTGAAATTGTTTTCTCCATCTCTTCCCATTACTTTTTCCTTATTTTTGTTATATACAATAGAAGTCACTGTAGTAAGAATTTTTTTTCTAACATATTAAAGTCATAGCAGTAATTTAGTCAAACCAGTTACATTAGTTTGACCTTGTTTAATGAAAGGATCGTAATTTCAGACATCAGTTGGAACACTTGTCACTGGCTTGACTTACAGAGAAGGATATTCTGTAGGATTGCAACTCATTCCTCTTGTCATCACTATCTTCCTCCTCATCAGTGAAGTTCTGATCCAGCTCCTACTGAAATCAGCTGGAAATTGTCTACTCTATACAGAAAATTTTATGCTGCATCTTGTCTAGAGTCAAATAGTTTTAATATTTGCAAAAGTAATGACGTTTTTTATCCTTTGTAGAGAAATTCTGCCTCTAGGAAGAGGTAGGCAGAGGAAGATACTTTTAAAAAATACTCTGTGCTTCACTCTGTTCATACACCTGCAAGCATATAGCAAAAGGAGCCTGTCCCATGTTGAGCTGAGCATAGGGAACAAAACTTCTGCAAAACAGATCACTTACACTGGAGTCTGGGTACATTCCTGCTCTCTATGCCCACTTGTCTATTTTGTGTAGGTTGGAATTCATGGTTACTTTCATTGGAGAGAAGGCAGGATCCATCCCCCCCGAGATCTGCATGGTCCTCACCAAGATCTCCCTTTGTCGTTCCACCTCAGCAGTGACATGCAGGGGCAGCCTAACACCAGGGAGATAGGCAAGAGCACAGCATCTAACCAAAAACAGCCTAGGCTATTCATTACTGCCTGTTACATTCAGTACTACCACAGTGAGACAATTTATTTGTTATGCATTGGAAAAATTGAAAAAATCCCCGTTACTTAGTAAAGGACCTTGTAACTTTCTTCTGCACACTGCTTTTCACACTCTGCCTGAATAAGCTGGGGGATAGCCAGTGAAATCCCCAAATTATAACAAGTTGCAACATGCATGAGCTATTTACAACATGTAAGAAATTTTCATAAATGGCTTTTTTTTTTTTTTTTATTAGCTACTGCTTAAGCACAGAGTTCTCACACATTCATATGCCTGCACAGTAGCCCTCAACAGGGATTTCACTGGCTCGGCAGTATTGCCCTTCTTGCTTAAATTTTGTCCAATGTCTTCTAATCCTAAATTTATTTCTAATCATTGTGAAGTTCAAACAGTTTCAAAAGACAGGATGTTTTTTATTTGAAGAAGAATTTGCATCATAAAATTAAACGAGTTATTTTTGGCTTTGCGAACTTTATAGACTGGGTTAATTGTTTGGCCTTTTTTCATAGTTGTTTATACACCATATCAATCTCCTTCCTCCAGATCAATCTCCTTCCTACATCTTAGGAATGTACACATCACAGAGGTAACTTTCAATCTATGTATAATACAATGATGGTATAATGTTAGAAGTAAAGCCAATAATCTCCTTAGAGGGAACTGTAAGTCTTCAGATTCGTGTTTTGCCTGAGTCTGGGCTCCTTAAGCTCTTGCTCCAGTGACCTGCTTGTGGATTCAAATTTTCTGTGATAGACATAGTCTGCTTATAGGATGGCTGAATATGTGCCTGTTCTCCTCTTTTATTCTTGGTTTCTAGTTTGAGACAAACAGGATTTGTATAATTTTTGTGTTTTATATGAGTTTTGCTTTTAGTTCATGATAATGATGACTAGAGTTTGGGATAGTTCTATCTTTCCTTCTAGGAGGTGCTTTAAATCTAGTTTGATAGACTGGCATATATGTTTTCAGCTCTCAAAATGTGCAATTATCCTATTAGAACTCCACCAGAGTCAAGGCTAGTCAGAGAGCAACAATTTCATTTTAAGGGAGGGGAGAGGAGCTTTGGGACTTCTGTTCATTTTGATGCTGAACTCTTTCTCACACCCACTAGAAATTCCATCCTGAATGTTTTCACTGAAACAGATACATTTCCATGAAATACTGCTCTTTAACAGAAAAGGTATTCTAAAGAAAATAAGTTTTTTCTATCTGTAAGCTTTTATTAAGCAATGACTCTAAGTGGAAAATGGTTTCTGGACCATAGCAATACATTTTTGTATGACTACAGCACTGAAAAGTGCAAGAGCAGGAACAAGGAAAGTAGGAAATCAGCATTTCCAGTGATGCTGATTCAATTTTAACTTAAAAAACTTAAAACTTTGTTTTAACCAGAACAAAGGAAGATGGTCAGTATTCCCAAAAGCCTCTCTCTGTAATACCTGAGGTCTGTGGTCCGTTTGTTGCTATGTAGACTTTGTTAACCCTATAAATAAATAAACACTAAATACTTCACAGAGCCAATCATGGAATACTTACAATGTAAAGAACTAACACGCTGAACTTTGAGGTTAGGAGCAGCCCTGAGCTAAACTGTTAATGCTGATGCAAACGTTGCCCTCCTTATTTACCTGTAAACTGCTTATCAAGTCAGTGCACATCTGAGAAGTACCTTCTTTGTGCTAGTGGCCCTCGGCTAATCTGATTGAAAGGCCAGGCATTGAACATTATGGCAGCTGCTCCTACTGCTTGTTTTCACATAGGCAAGCTTGGAATAGTTGCGTTTATTTCATCGTTCCTTCATCTGATGTCATTCCACAACAGTGTTTACTTAGTGACAGGATGCCTTGTTGTGACTTAATGTTGTCCTCTGCCAACAGCATGCTGAGGATTTGGTCACCAACAGGACAGGGCAGATGATTGATCTTGTATATGAAACACACAGAATTACTTTTTAACAAATATGTGTATTTTATGGGAAGATTTTTAAGGGCTTCTAATAAAATCAAGTTCAAGCACTAACAGCATATTTAAACTTGTTGAACTTTTTAAAAAAACTCTGGTTTTAATCAGGGTTCTTCTTGAATAAGTAAGCTATCTCTTTACATTGAAAAATGGGTCTACTGTAATGTAACAAAATAAATTTTCTTCTGTGCTTTAATGAAGTACAGAAGTTGACCAATGATTTTAAAAGCATCTCTTTTGAACCTGGCCAGAAGCTGGTTGTCTATATTTATCCAGGTGTCTTGGGAGCTTTGGAAATGCATGAATTTTGTGGGAAAAAAAAAGAGCAACAATAATTATATTTTTTAGTGGTAAGAAGTAATACAATTTTTCAAACTGTACTGAGGAAAGCATCTTCCCCTGGCTGCACTGTTGATAGCAGTTATCTTTCTAATTTGCATTCAGTCTGCTGTTTTACTGAGCCTGTTTTTCTTAAAGACATTTCAGCCCGACACAGTTTTTCCTTATTGCTCTGACCACATGGATTTATTTTATTATCCAGCCTGAGATCCATTTTTAAGTAATTATTTCATTGATGGCCATTTACCCTAGCTGAGGCTTCAAGAGAAGCCGGTTTCTGCCAGTAAAGCCTAAAATAGCCTTACAGGGTTTGTGGTGCTAAGTTTGGCGATGCAGTATCGATATCCACTTGGCGATTTCCTAGGTGAGGTCTGTGTCTAGATGTCAGAATGGATCATGTGAAACTATGTCGGCCAATTAATCACTGCCAATGAGCCATGGCATGCCAAAGCTCCTTCTCATAACGGCCTCCTTGTTAACTTCACAAAACCCAAATCCACAAGCCAGACCTCCTCCTTTAAGACCTCCAATGCAGGCTACAGAAGCATTTGCAGGAAAATACATTTACTGAGAGAAAGAAATGTTGCAGGCTTATAGGGTTGATCTAGCAAAAGGAAAAAAAATAAATTAAAAACCAGGAAAAATGTGGGGTTTAGCTTGATAACTAGTTTTGTGCAATTGTTTATGCTGTATGGTTCTAGGGAAAGACTTCTAATGTTAATATAAAATCAGTTTGCATTAAGCAGTACATTTAGCAATGTAATTGCTAATTTAAAATTAGTTGAAATCCGAACTTTATGTTTCATAGCAATGACTGCTCTAAGGGAAAAAGTGTCATTCATGTTTAGTACTTCTCCTGCCTTATCTGTCCCTTCATCCTGACCTTACCAGATGCAAAAACCTAGGGTAAGAAAGGTAGGGAAAGTCAGAACTGAATAGTAGCCTGATGAACTACTGAAATAAATTAAATTCCTTTGACAAGTAAGGCATTGTTGTGGGGGATGGGGGGAAGGGTGTGAGGGGGGAAGGGAGAGCATCTTTTACTTCACTGGCCCATTTAGGAAGTTTGGTCACTGGTATGAAGCCATACAGCTGCACACAATATAAAGTAAGTTTAGCAGCATATTTGGTGAGTTTATAACTTCCCCAGGGCATTTTAACATTAAAAATAGTGATTGTTAACCTGGTCCATCTGAACTTAAATATGAGCTTGCTTTGCAAGAAATGAGGGGTAACATCTCAAGTACCTTTCTTTGTTTTTTATTATTGCTGAAGGGCTTACATTGCTTTATAACTGCATTTTGTCTGGCTTTGCATTTTGTGCTCAACAGGGATATTCAAATCCGTGGTGTCAGTAAGGATGGCAATCCCAGTACTGGCTTAGAAATATGTTCTTTTATAGTTATGCACAGATATTAAAAAATAAACAGTATATGATAAAGTGGCAGTTATATATGACTTTGACATTAGCAGCAAGTCCATTACATGTGTGTTATCTGTCTGCTGACTAAAGATTTTTTCACTACCAGTAAAAACTCTTTTTTAGTGTCTCAGACTGGCAGCCAAAATAACACTGACAAATATTGAAAGGCACTCGAGGAATCATGCTGAAAAGAATTATTATTGCCTTATAGAATGAAGTAGATTACAGGATATTAAAATGAAGTTCCATTTATTAAAGTATATATGTTTATCAGACATTGTCTTTCAAAGCAAAATTCTGTTTTCAGATGAATATGCAACTGGAAACACCCAAATTTTCAAAGCTATGAGTCTGAATAAAAAAAAAAGCACTATATTGCCTACAAAAATTAGGATATTTTAAAAATAATATTGTTAAGGGTCTTCTTGTTGTTTCATAAGCCTTTAGGATTCACGGTGTCAGGCATTTTTATGCAAATACAAAACCTCAGTGATTATGTATTTAGCTTTGAAAACAAATTTTTGTGTACTTGCTCCTGGAATTACGCATTGGATGAAAACGTGAGCCCCCATATATTGCAATTATTGCTAAAATTTGGTGGTGTTGTGGAAGTGCAGGAACGAGCCCGACTCTTACGTCGCATGGCATGCTTCTGTGTAGCACTGGCAGGAACATTCCTTCTCCATCAGTGCTGCTCTCCCAGGACAGTTCCCATCCATACTGAACAGCCATGGCACACTGTGCAGGTGAGTCCTGGTGCTCACTGTCCCCTTTCATAGTGCAGTCACTGCTCCAGGTTTTGTTTTCACGCTCTACTATTTTGCTATGTCAAGGAAAAGGTTATTTTTAAATGTACTATGTGAACTATGAATGAATCTTTTCCCCCTTCTTCACAACATTCCTTTGCACCTCTGTTAGATGGAAATGAAATCACTCTGGGCTGGCTTGCAGATAGGTTTGAAGGCCGTTCAAACCTGCAAAGCTGTTTACAAGCCCTGCTTCTGATGCTCTCATGCAGTAGCCTGCCATGTCCCTGCTTCCCATCGTAAGCAATGCTAAGTGGATCTTCATTCCTCAGACCACAGCAGCTCCTTGAGAACCTCTTCTCTCTTTACTGGATTAGTGTGGCTTCCATACACAGGCGCTGAAGGTGGAATTCACATCCCTGTGTAAAGCCCAATGAAACTAGTTCTGCCCAAGGCACCAGTGCCGGGCCAAGAGGGAGCAGAACGTTCCCTTGGAAGTGTTGCTCAGGGCACACCCCAGGTCTTTCCACCACCCCACGGATCCTGCAACACCCTCTGGTGAACAGTTCCTTGCCAGTTTGTCCCAAACTATTCACAAATTCCCTGGCTGGCTTTCTGCTACTGCTGCAGCTGTCTTCAAAGGAATCTTCTCACCTCTCTCCCCCGTGTGGGACACTCATGCATGTTTCTTTAGCTTCTCACCTACTTTACAGTGCAGAAGGGGAGGGTGCCTTGTTAGACCCTGTGGCCCCACCTTCCATGGAGATCTAACATGTAATTCTAACTGCTGAGCACTTACGTGGTGCAATAGCAGCAGAATTAACCCATCCACACCCATTATGGAACGCGGTTGCAGTCCATCCTCAGGTTATCAACACCCAGCAAAAGGGTAAACACCTGCTGCATGAAAATCCTAGTCCCCAGAATTTATAAAGGCCTTAGAACAGCAATTATGAGTTTTAGAGGGTATATATGTATACACACACATTATGGCATGTAATTTATGTTTGCAATTCAGAACTGGTTTGTATGAAAAGCGTGCAATTTGTCAAAGTAACAATCCTTGGCTTTGTTTTACACTGGCTGTTAAACCACAGATTGAGATGTCATTCCTTAAAAGCTGCCTGCTTAAAAAGAATATCTATTCTATGTTCTATCCCATATGAATGGTAAGAAAAGAAAAAACATATATGTGCATCTTGACCCTGTACCAGTAGAGACAAATATAGTCCTAGACCTCAGTTAAAGTAGGAGCAAGTTTTTAATAGAATGTTTAGTTTATAGATTCTTTTCAGAGAAAGCCCTTGTAGTGTTGGAAGCAGGACAAATACTAATTCATCTGAAAAGAAGAAGTAAAATTGCAGGTGTGTGGTAAGAATTATCAACTACCTAATTCCACTTGATATAAACAAATGGCTTAATGATTTAACCATTTCTAATTGTTCTAATTGTATGGAATACACAAACAATTTCAACTTCACTACGGTTTGGTTTTTATCTTTGCTTCCCTAATCTCTGGTAGCTGAGATGAACACTGCCAAAGCCATGTATTTTTGTAGAATCAAGGAAAACCAGTTGGAAGACACCTCAAGGATCATCTGCTGCAAATTTCCGTGCTAAAAGCAAGGTCTAGATGGCTCAGGACCCTGTCCAGCCGAATCTTGAAAGTGCCCAACATTGGGGAGTCCATCATGTCCTTGGGGAGATTATTCCCATGCCTGATTGTTCTCATTGTGAAAAATTTCCCTCTTGTGTACAGTCTCCCCAAGAGTAACTTGTGCCCATTACCTTTTGCCTTTTCCTTGTGACTCCCTGTAAAAAGAGAGTCCCCATCTTCTTTGGAGACATCTTTTAAATACTGGGACATTGTGACAAGGTCACCCCTAATTATTTTTTTCTCAAGGCTGAGCAAACCCATTTCTCTCTCAGCCTTTCCTCACACATCAGACTACCAAGGCTTTTGATCATCTTCATGGCCCTTCTCTGGACCCTCCCCAGCCTGTTCACACTTTTTTTTTGCATTGTGGGGACCAAAACTGGACACAATATTCCAGGTGTGGCCTGACACACATTAAGTAAGTGGGATAGTGGCTACTTTATCCAGTCTTTGAATGAGCTCATAAGAAGCTTTCTGGCCAAAAAGGTGGACAAAGTCAGATGCACCAGCTTCAGGCTACATTTGCTGAGTCTTTGTGCATCATGTTTTTAAGAGATACTAATTTTTGTAAATCTACTTAGCACATTCAGTCTGAAATAATTTCATGTCTTAAATGAGGCAGCAGCATTTTCAGTGGGCTTGGTGAACACGATACATAGAATGGTATACATCCACTCAGAATGTTTCTGGGAAGCTCATTTCTCTCAGTTGCTGCTTTCAGCATGTCACATACATCTTTGTTGGCTGCTTTCTTCTATCGCATCAGACCAGTGTTACTTGTCTCCACTTCAAGGGCCTTTCATGCCTTATATTCACCCTGTCATCTCTCCACTGTTGACTGGCTTATTCCTGCCTGCAGCCAACTTCTGACACCCATGTTCAGCACCTACTTGTTAATTTTCAGACAACCATCTCTCTCTTTCTTATGCTACTGGTCAAGTCTGGGAGGTGCCCACTGTAAACAGTCTCAAAGCTATTTCATAATTTCAAATCTCAGTCTGTGATGCCAACAGGAGTCTTCACAGCTGATGTACTGCAAGCATTGCCTGTCATGACAGTCAAGCTTGTTTTCTCATATCCTTCTTGAAGAAAATTCCATCTGTATTGTTTTCATCTCTATGAGACCTTTTGTTTTAAGTATGTACTACTGCTGTGTGAGCTACAATGGCAAAGGTTGTAGCCTACCAAGGCCAGGTCATGCCACAATAAAGCAACTGAGTAATTCCATGGTTGCATCAGGGGGTTCAGTCTCAGTCTCAAGAAATGCTATGCTGAATACTCCTACCAGCCAGGTGCTCTGCTGGCAAATGTGCCTATTGCCTCATTGTCCGTTGCCTCATGCCAGTCCAAAGTTTCCTTGTGAAACTGTCTGGGTGCCAACGCTGCCTGCAGGGCTCTCAGAGTTCAAAAGGCTGAAATATATATCCCTAACTGGATAGAGCAGATAGGAGAGACACATACCCATGTGTGAAACTGCTATCTGTGTAAGCACTGATTTGTGGGACAAGGATAAAGACTTGCACATGATTCACAGCACCCAGCCTAATTTGGCAAGGTGCCTCTGTCCATCTATTTTCCCTCCCTGGTTGATGGCCACAAAGTTATTTTAAAACACTAAATCAGGCACTTGATAGGATTCACTTAGTTGACAGTATAGGAAAATAGGAGAGATCAAGTAGAGGTGTTTAAAGTTGGGAGGATAAATAACCTTTCTTTTTCACTACTGAGTGTAGTATTTCCATGTCAAGGGTGTATGTTAACACATACACCCTTGACATGGAAATACTACACTCAGTATTATACATACATACATACATGTATACATACATACAGTACATACAAAGTGGTAGACATGCCATGATAGCTCTAGCACTTTGTCTGCCACCTTGCAGCACATTGGAGAGCATGAGCAGACAGCCTACAAAGAAGGGTGAAAGGAGAATGAGAAAGATGTGTTTATGGACCAACGATCCCCAGCCTGGATTTGTCCATTATCTGGGTCAAGATGGTGAGGTCCCAGTCTCACCAGTGTATTTCAGAGTGGAGTTAGAGGATCATTTAAGTTGAAAGGGAGCTTGGGAGGCCTTAATCCAAACAGGGATCCAACCAGGCCTTAATCCAATCCAGCTCAAGGCAAGGCCAACACTGACTTAAATCCCGTTACTGAGGACTTTATTTAGATGGGTCTTAAAACCTCAAGTGCAGAGATTATGAAATCTCCCTGTTTAACCTGTTCTACTGCTTGTATCACCTCATCACAAAAATTTTTCCCTGCTCCAGCTGACCATCTTGGCAGTCCTTCATTGGACTCACTCCAGTTTTTCAGCATTTTTCTTGCGCTATTGGACCCAAAACTGGACATAGCATTCCAGATGCAATATAACAAGTGCTAAGTAAAGGGGAATTATCGCTTCCTTTGATCTACTGGCTACAGGACTTTTGATAAGGCCCTGGATGCTGTTAGGCTCCAGTACTGGTAGAGCACAGAGCTGGCTCATGTTCAGCCTACAAAGACATGGGGTCTGTTTCAGCAGGGCTTCTACCTAGCCATGCTGTATTTCAACAGTCAATTAATCTGTTCCATTTGCATCTGACCTGCTTGAATTTTACAAGGTTCCTCTTGGCCTGTTCCTCCTGCATGTCAAGATACCTCTGAATGGCAAGAAAAGTATCAACTGTTTCCCCCAGGTTGGTGTCATCTCCAAATTTTCTAAGAGAGCACCACATCTCTTCCTCCAGGTCATTGATAAAGATATTAGCCCAGGATTTCAGTGTCAAGAATTTCATGTAGTGTTGGCTCATCTCCATAGCCCTGTTTGCAAATTTTGATAAGTTCCATAAATGTTGTATTTTAAAAAGCCAGATCATGGGAGGCAAAAAGCAGAGGTGTATAGTATGAACTCTTTGATCAAGTAAGGTCACATTGTCCTAGTCGTTGACCTGAACCATACAATTTTCAATTCACACTGTGTGTCTGAATGTTAAAAGAAAGGCAAGAGAATTCCACTTGAAGCTAAGAGCATCCTGCAACCATAAATATGGTCTCCGTGTAGCTACGCACAACATACATATATATATACATGTGTATCTATATACATGTATATATATAGACATATGTATATATACATGTATATATATACACACAGACCTACTTGCACATGAAAGAACGTATCTTATGGCAGGAACCCTCTGCGACAGGTTTCTGAGTGGAGTGAGCTTTTCCAGAAGAGTTACTGACCTCTGGACCAGGGTTTCTATCATGAAAATGCTGACATAACCTTTAACTGTAGAGCCATGAACAGCTTTGTCATATTACTTGTTCCTAGCTTATGTCCTTGCCCTGGAAACAGTGGTGGCATTGTCTGCTGCTAATTGTGTTAAGGGGTCGGGGAGAGTTGGCACTGATATCAGAAGGGAAAAATAATTTAAAATTAAAAATTCCTCTTATGTGAGTCATACAAACTTGAGGGAATTTTAAATGAATACCTTTAGTTTTAGATCCATGTATATGATACCCTATTTTTTTTTTCACATTGCAGATATATCAGATGAAGTAAATACTCTTTATCAATCTAATATATTTTGGTTATTTTAAGCCCCCTTACATTTATAAGTCTGACTGGTGGATCTAATCACCTTTTTTTATGTGCTGGTTTTTCTCAGTACTTTATGTAAAGAGGAACCAAAGCCCCACACAGCGTTTCCAGCTCTCATGATTTTAATGTGGGTCTTGAAATATCTGGTGTTTTCTTTAAGCCTCAGCTCCTGGAGCTCAATGATCATTTCAAGATCTCACTCAGCTTCTTGTTTTGCAGCCCTTGAGTTTCCAGGATAATACGGAAAATCTGAATGCTAAAAGATCAAAAGTAACAATTAAACAAACAAAAAAAATCTAGAAATGGCAGTTCTGAATATTATTGTGATGTTTACAGAGGCCTTTTAAAAGCTTGTAATGGCAATTCTTTGACTATGATCAATTGGGATAGATCTGCTTGGAATGCAAATTGCCTCTAGGACTCCCATTATGAATGCTATCTCCTAGAGGTGTGCAAAGCCAAGTCCTGGGGCTAGTTGTTTCTGACTTTTACAGATAAGAATCCTGCTTTGGGAATTATCTTTTCCAGAGCGTCCCAGCCTAAAATCCCAGAACTAGGCAGTCTTCTTTAAGGCATTATGAAGAGCCCTTGGTCTTCTGCTGCAGATAAAGTATCGTAATGGCTGACACCATAATGGCCCTGCAATCAGTTCTGCAAATGGATACCAAATCTGAAAGATACATAACACTCCCGTGCTAAAGGCTTCTGTCGAGCTGCCTGTTACTTTTGTTTTCTTTCCAGAGGTGCTAATTTCCAGAGATAGAGAACTGACTGCTCCCAGTGAGAAATGCAAAGGACCTTGCAAAAGCTATTAAGTGTGGGAAATTAACAAACATGGGAAGCAAATGGCTGAATATATGAGTTTCACTCAATTAACTTTTTAACAAACAAAACCTTTAGTAGCTCCCCACTATTCCAGCTGTTCTGTGTTTGGTGTCAAGCTAAGTGTTACTTAGCCTGGGGAAGGCGGGAGGAACTTTTAAGTTTTGCAGCAGTTATCTTTTTTGTGACAGATTAGCCTTTCCTTCGTTTCAGCATGAGAACAGTATTGCCCACGAAGTGTGGAAAGTGCGAGTTAAGGCAGGTGTCTAACAGAGGGACTTCACCTCACGGTGAAATCTCCTTGGAGCTGCCCTCTGTGCCGTTCAGTACAGAAGCGAGAGCAGGCAAATGTGTGGTGTAATCTATAAATACAGGCCTTTATGCAGCATGTTCTCCCTCCATGAAGCAGGGGTGGATTATGATCTTCTCTTTGTCAAGTCCTGTCCAACTTCAGAGACTGCCCAAGCAGAGAGCAAGAGCTGCAGGGGCTTGTGGTACATTTCATCTTAGATGCCCTCCCAGCATACCCAGAAGAGTGGGTTGTGTCTTTGGGATGGGAAGACAGGCAGTTAAAAGTAGTCTTGAGTGTGTGACCGTGCCCAGTTTCCAAGGACTGAAGAAAGTCCCCGCTAAGCAAAGGTTTATGCTTTCCATGTGCTTCACAGTCCCCACACTTTCTGTCTGTACAATACCGTTTTAATGTGTTCTGAAATCTTGTGTAACCTGATCGCTGAATTAAATTATATTCTTAAGGATATCAATAGCCAGCTACTGGAAAGTTTGCCATCATAAAAGAGCTCCTTTTTGTTCTTGCTTAGTAAACACATTAATCATAATTCAGCTGGGGGTGGGGGGGGAGAAGCCAATCTTTTACAGTAAAACCATCTGCCCTTTGTTTCTTTTGTTCAAAGAAAAAGACATAAAATTGAAGTTCCTTTAAAATTTTCCATGATAAGTGTTTCTCTGATTTCTTTTTCAGCTTTCTCTAATTTGTGCAAAGGAGACTTTGATTGATTGAAACCCCCTAGTAAACCTCTAAGTCCTTAACCACTTACTGCTTGCTTGATATAGCATTTGCTGTTGTTTATAGTCTGCTATCCATAGGATTGGTTTTCGGTGTAATAAAGTACTAAAAATCTCATAGAGTTGTATCAACTTGGGTGTTCTGCGGTTAGCATGGTGGTTGTTATGCCTAATTCCCACAGCAGAGAGGGGGAGTTAGGGGGAGCATCATAAAGAACAAAAGTTAGTGGATTGCCAGCTGAGTAAAGCCCTCACTGTGAACAGGTTTAGGTAATAGCAATATTTCTAAAGGGAAGGGTAATGACACTTAAGTGAGGTTGGTCTTAGTAAGCAGTTGCAGGTCTGGATCCAATAATGTATCATTTACTGTGTCTGGAATAGATCGCTTGAATAAATTAAGTGAACTCTTACCCTGCTGTGAGCTTTCTTGCTGTGTGCTCTGTGCTTATTAGCCTCCTAGCCCCTAGTTTGACCCTGTTCCTTTCTTAAATTAATGCATCTCCAATTCCCTAATCCAGCCCTTTCTTTTTTTTTTAATCTCATGTCTCTTTGTTTCCACCCAATTTGAGGAAATAGCTGAGGAGTTTTCAACTGTTTACCCAGAGGCAAAATTAACAGGTGCATTTGGGGTTATTGTGAGGCTCATCAGATGCACAGAGGGCTTGGCTCATCTCCAACTCTGATAAACAGAACAGTATTGTAAATTAATTGAAAACTGACCAAGATGAAAGTATCAATTAACACATAGGTATAGTTTTTAATTTTTAAAAATTTTTTTTTATAGTGGTAGGGAGACATTTTTAAAAGGGCATTTCAGCATGTCAGAATCTTATTATCTGTGCTAAAGGTAGAAAACATTATGATCCAGATTTGGTGAAGGGGTAGTACCATAAAAGAAAAAGCATAACTTTTTAGTGAGTCATAGCATTTTGAGCCATTATTAGCTGATAATATGACACAAGGAGAGGACTTTTCAACTTGAGAGTGGTTTCTCCTTTGTTTAAAATGGAAAATGCTTTTAATGCAGATATATCTTTACTACTGTACATACTGATTTTTGACAGAAATTCTTCATTCATGAAGCAAACAAGAATGCATAAAAGCACATTTTCTGTCATTTCCCTGATTTAGTTTGGAAGGATTTTGCAAGCATGGAGCAGGGGGTGTAAAGGTTAAGAAGAAATGCATTATGTGTTATATCTTCATCCAGGGATCACTTACAGGAGATTCTAGTCAGCTGCACTTTATATTGAAAGGCTTTTCAGTAAGAACAAAAACTCTTTAAGATTCACCTTCGTCATTGTGAAAAACTAAACCTCATATTTTTCAGAGAACTCTGTCTCCCTCTAAGCACTTCTAGTACTAAAGACAAAAGGCCTTGAAAAGTTCTTTGTTGCAAGGAGTTTTGCAATCCTTCATGTGTCACAATATGTGAAGGCAGCCTAGTTTATAAAATATCAGGAAGTTCACGACGAGCTGTTTAGTGACCTTGTAATAATCTGTCATTTCTGGCAGATTCTGTGGCATCTGAGCCTTTTAATGGTCATTTAGAAAACTGAATTCAGTAAGACCGGAAAATAATTACTGCTCTGTTTGGCAGATAAGGATATGCTGGAAGATGCAAGAATTCTTTGGGTATTTCCTTATGATGTTTTGGAGACAACAGATTTTCCAATGGATTATAGAATAATCAGTATGTAACTGCAGCATCAATTACAAATAAGTATTTTTCTGTGCTGTACTTGTGAGTGTTGACAGACATTGTTTTGGGGGAATCACAGAATGGGCAGGACAGCTGTCTGGTGTCTGAAACTCTGGAGTCATCTGCAGTGTGGAGAACAGCATAGGATGGAAACATTAAGATGGCAGGAATACCTTCGTGGTGAAAAGCTGAACGATGTTGTAATGTATTGCATTTAGTGTGCAACGTTGAACTCCGTACCTGTACTCTGCATAACCTCTTCCAAGCTGTAGTTAGGTGTTCCAGATGCCAGTGCAAGTTTGTAAAACTCCTCATTAGAAGGTGGGGTTGTAGATGGTGCCCCCAGACTTCTTGTAGTTTTCATACATCAAGCAACTTTGGAGGCTAAACAGGAAGAAAGACATTTTTTTGGAACTACAATGTCTTTCAGGTCTCTTCCAACCCGAGCCATTCTATGATTCAGCTTTGTTGGCTAATGCACAATATCAGTACTGAAGATGATCAGAAGACAGTCTAAGCTCTTTAACAGCTGTCTACACTTTCTCCCCTTCTTTGTTTCTCAATCAGTGCTAATCAATGCAGGGCTGAAATTATTTTGATATCTGTGCTTCCTCTGCAGGATCCTATGGCAGCATAGGTTGCAGTGAAAGCTTTCAGAGAACAAACTGGATTAGGTTGGTTAAAGACAAATAGGTGATTTCCTTGCTCACAGTTTCTCTGTTCCTTATATCTACACTGACAGGTTTCTCACATAATCTTATCTGTTCTGTTGCTTCATCTTTTGTAAGTTTTTCATCCTTAAGACTACCTTGGTTAGTCTTGTTTAGACCATTCCAGAGGTTATCTGAGTATCCTATAATGCTCCTATTAAAAAAAAAGAAAAGAGAAAGGACATACAGGGAAGGACAGCCTCTGCTCTGATTTTGTAGCTCAGGTGATCAGCAAAGAACAAATGGTGTTTTGGAATTGATGAACCAATTAAGAGACATAGGCAATAGCTGAGGGATTCAGATTTACCTACACAAGATAGGATAGTACTTTTCCTTACAGATCAGGTCAGAGTGGAGGTGGAGAAGGATTAGGTGTGCTTCCAGCTGCATTGGTTTTTGTAACCCCGGAATAAGAGGTTGCCTCTGTCTCCAAGTTAATCAGTCCCGTAGTTTTTGCAACCCAGCTGCATGTTTCCACCAGGTTTGCAGATCTTAGTTTGCCTGTAATGCTCTTATTCTTAATGAAGGTGAGTAGATCTGTGTGTTTCTCTTGGCATCCCTGTGTCACTCTAGACGCTGTGTAGGTCTGTGTAGGCCGTGATTGCTTCAGAGCTGGCCTCATCTTTGAGATAAGTAGGAGGTAAGAGCTTCTCAGTTGCCAATCTCTTTAACATTAGAATGAAATGCTATTCAAAGTATTATCTCTGTTGGAGACCCCATGCTCTCTTTCATGCTTTTGATCACCATGAAGTAATTCATTTAGATGTCAGAAGGATTAATTAATATATCACTGAAATTAACATGGACACTGTTCAGTTGCAAAGCTATTGCTCTGTGTACTATCCAGACTCAAGCCATGCTATAATGTTTACTTTTTGCTCTCAGTAAAGAATTTCTTCCAGCTGTAAAGGGCAAAACATGATATGGTTTACATTTCTATAATTAAAGTTTGAACACACAACTATAGATATGGGGACTTAGGGACATCATGGAACATAAGGAATTTATGGACTTTATATTTTAACTCTTTAAACCTTTCTGTCATATCCTGGAGAATTTCTTACGTTGCATCTATTAATGCACTCTCTTACTGTAGAAATGCAAAGCGCTTTGGAGAAACAGTGAATTTTACCTGTCTTTTAGGCAAGGGTAAGGCAAAGCAAAAACTTGATAGCAATTTCCACTGCCTTTGAGAAGGGGCCTGCTTTTGTGTGTGCTTTCAGCAGTGGGTCAATTAAGCACTGCAAATACTTTGTAAGTTATCAAATTGCTGCCCAAGTCTGATGCAGAAGAATACTGGGATGGAGATTGTTGACTGAACATCTCTGTTACCTCAGAAATGTCTGTGCTGTAGCATGTTGAGAGCCACTACAATCTTGGCAAAGGAAAGTCACGTATTCTGCGAGCTATCCTTGCCTAAGATGGTTGCCAATAATTCATTCTTCTACTGTAATAAATTAGACTGTATCCACAGTGGGTGGGGGGGAGAGGGGAGGCGGGAGGAAACATTGGAACATGTTTTTGAAGATGAGTTGCTCCATAAATAAATTTGTGTACAGAATTCATAAATTGCAGAAAAAAACAGTGTACATTGTCAGAAGCTGTGTTCTTGCATATGAGGTATCTCTTGGACTTCCAGGAAGACATAAACACATTGTGAATTATCCTGCAAAGTGTGAAATGCCAGGCAGAGGATTCATGTAGTGAGTAGTTTCAAGAGAACGCACACAAGAGAACCAGAAGCAATGCTCCTATTGTGTAAATGCTTGATGTTTAGAAATGTTTAGAAAATATGACTAGATCAGTTGGGATTGAATGAGATCAGAGGGCCATTGCAGTCTCAATTATTCTATAATTCTCTGATCATTATGTAAACTGGATGTGGCTTCTTTCTTAAAATTAGGCATATCCCACGTGTCAGATATTTCAAGATTCAGCTTCTCATAGTGCTGTGTATTTAAAAGACAGTTCTGTACCAGTACAGACTCATTAGTCATCATCTTGGTTATTAACTTGCTCAGTTTAGGTATAGAATTCTGTGTGATATCTATACTTTGCTGTATTTCTTACTTCTCCTCTCTGGCACAGTTAATAATATCATAGATATAATTTCCCACTAATAAATTTAGATGCTGGTAATAAGGATTGAATTGCCTTTTTTCTTTTTTTTTGGTCATTGTTAAATGCTTTATTACTCAGGCTTATAAAAATGCATTGGATTGACACACACTGTACAAATTGAGGGTTATTTTGGTTTTATGGGGGGGGTTGTTTTGTTTTATTTTTTGGTGGTTTTGTTTGTTTGTTTGGAGTTGTTTGTTTGTTTGTTTGTTTGGGGTTTTTTATCTCAAGAGGAGGCTGTATTTTTGGTTAAAATCAGAGAAGTCTAGAAGAAATGAATGTGGAGTTTGTTGTTTGGGTTTTTTTACTTTAGTTTTTCCAAGAGATCTGAAGCATCATTCATATGATGAATGCTCATGTAATAATAATTGTGTGAATTGAACCCAAAGTTGTTTATATTTTCTGAAGTTATGACGTGCATAGTGCAATGGTAGTTTTAATGACCCTTGTTTTATAGGGAACTTACTCTATAGATAGCAGAGCGGGCAGATTTCCTTGAGTCATGCTGCACTACTCTAGAAGGATCTGGGTTTTTTCTGCTGATCTCATTGGACCAACTACCATTGAGATGAATGAAAGGAATTCCTTGGGAAAATGAAATACATTATTTTTTTCCTAGCATTTTCATGCCTTTGTCTGAGTCTCCATCCCATGATTTCTCGCTCTGGGAGTGAGGCTTACATTAGCATTTGCAGGAAGCCTGATTCAACAGAAAGACTTGAGCCTATGAATATTTGCAGTTCCATAGCTATGTCCGTAATACCAGCGTGTCATTTCCTACTTCTCAAATTATTGCATCCAAGAACAGATTCCTGAACAATTCTTTAAATTACTTCTGAAAAAGCACACACACGAGGTACCTTTTATCAGAGTCCTAATATTACTCTTCTGCATCTTAAAACCACGTTTTCAAATACAGTGGAATTCCTTGAAGCCATATATTGAGAAGGGAGATTATACTAATTCAGTAGGATAAGAGCCATCTTGCTCTACGGTTTTTTAAACTTTATTGTGGTTTTTAGAAATAGCTGAAGGCAGGAATGAATAGTCACTCTCAACAGAGAATATCTGAATTTGAATTCTCTGGAACATTCCAGTGTTGTTGAATAATCATTTTTGTTTTCACTTGCATGTGAGGTAAGTATGTATATCTGTTTGAGGGTCATGAGGCATTTCATGTACCTGTTTAAAGTACACTTTCTATATTTATTTATAAGAGAAGAAAAACTACTTTAGAATGCTTTTTTTCCTGAGGTAATGCATAGAAGGAATATGCATTTTTATATGCATATGCCGTTTTGAAGGCAGCTAGACTATCACGCTCATTTACAATACATTGTATAGAGTGCAAATTACCTGTAAATTAAACACTTCTGGAAGTAAGATAACTACACACAAATAAATAATTAACTTGAAAACTTCTTAATATGTGTTTTGTGCAGTGGCTTGGATTTTGGAGGGAAAGCAGTGAGGTTAGGTTACACAGTTGTGAGCCAGGTTGCTGATTAACTGTGTTAGAGGAATATTCCAAAGCTGAACACTACCTATAAATCCCCTTCTGTGTGTCAGTGGCTCTGCCACTACAAAGACTTGCATGTATGCTTAATGTTGTGCCATGGGAGCATTCCCCTCGAGGTGACAACTCATGCTGAGTGAAAACAAGGGTAATTGTAAATATTTTCAGGCTCAGATTCTGCTTGAGAAGCTGAGTATGTACATATGCAAACACTGTCACATGTTACAATTTAAAAATGACTGTTTATAGCTGACCAGTGTTTTTCTGTGCTTTTTGCCAGGTCCTTTGCATTTATATTTGTCTATAGCAACACTGGCAGGGGAAAGTTTGTGTATCTTAAACTAGGCTGGCTGCTAACAAAGGACGTTTTTAGATTATCTAGTAACCTGCTATCCCTATCAGCTAAAATCATCTTGTACTAACTCTCAATAGCTTTTTGAGGGAGGCAAAACAAACCCAGGCCATTGCACAAGATTTTATTCATCTGAATTCTCTCTCCAGCTCTGCACAGAACTGGGAAGCTTCAATGGCCATGGAAAGGCCCTGGGTATCTGCTTCAAACTCTGCTTCCAGACCTGGAGGCCTTGCAGGTGGATTTTGCCTCTGGGAGGATGCAGGTTACCCTTTCCCTCCAGCACTGATGGCTCTTCTAGGGCCATCAGCTGCTTCTGCTAGAGAAGCAGAGCATCTGGAGAGTTTTTTACAACTTGGAGAAGCATTAACTCTGAGAAGTTATTTGTGTTGTTTGAAGTACGGCTACTCCCTGGTACTGTCATCTTCTCACCCATGGGAACATGACCTCATGGAAAAGCGTGTGTGGGCTCAGTGTCATCATTTAAGCATGTCAGAGAATTGCTGTTTTTCACCCTGCACTCTACTCCTGTTACCAGAGAGGAACACTGAGCTTATAATCAGTAACAGAAATCTTGTTTGATGCTTCTGTTAATAAATATTGCACTGAGTGAAGTTTATTGTCCCTCTGATGCAAGGCATCCTCTAACACCGTAAAAGTGCAGTTAGCAGATGCTGGACACACCACACAGTTCCTTACAAATGTATCTTTTAATTTTCTCATGTTTTAGAGTGGAAACTAAGCAGTCCTCTTTCATTGGAAGGAAGAAGATGTATCTGATTTAGAGTGACTGGAGTAGTAAGTCAAGGGCAGAATGATGGATCTGAGATATACTTGAAGGGATAATTGTACACAACCAGTAAAGCTGGTAAATATTTAAGGGTCATGGGTTAAATGTCAGAGCCACAGTACTTGAGCTCAACTCCATAAAGTATCAAGAATGACTGGTAATTAAATCCAGGGTATATTTCACCAAAGGGAAATAAATTTGACAGCTAACAACCAATACTGGATTACCACCTCTCAGAGGTTAGGGATCATGCTAGTAATTGTAGGTGGTTTACAGTTGTTAACATAATAGTAATAGGTAGAATGATTGCTTACTCATAGACAGCACAATACCAAGCAAGATTCTATCTTCTGGACGTTAAAGAGAAAAAGAAGTCCCCCTAATCATTACAGTGACTTTGTTTTGTTTCACTCAGCATTTTGCTGTTTAAAATAAACATCCTTAGGCTATTCCTGCTCAAATCTCAAAAGTGAAGGTAATCATGATACAATGTCCTCAATTCTTCCCTGAAGCTGAATGTAAGAAATATTTAAAGTTGTAATAGGAAAGTGGCTTTGTATTTTTCTGAGTTGTTTTACTTTTAGAAATCAACATGGACAAATATGTCCAAATATGTCTGCATTTAATGATTGTGACAAACTCCTTTCTTTCCCTGCTCTCTCTCCCAAGATGCTTTTTACCATTGAATAATCCTGTCTTGATTAAGCTCTCTTTCGTGGTCTGCCAAGGTCTTGCTTTTATGGAACATTTTAGCCAAGATTTTTAAGATACACTTAAAACTGTGGTTGGCAATTAACATGGTTTTGCGTACTGGAAAGGGATGCACATATCTGATGCAGCATTTATTAATTGCAAAATCTCCTATGTTGTGCTTCAGGTGATCACCTAACCTAGACACCAATTTCTTCTTGTCAGGACTCAGTAGCTTTTATATTTCTCGGCAGAAAGAGGTGCAGAAGGAGGTGCTTAGCACAAGCTCTGGCTAGAGAAAAGATTAATTTGCAAGATTTGACAGCAGGTGTGGGGACATTATTTAATACTGGAACAGAGCACAGAGCTCTAAAAATGTTTAATCAAGTGGTCTCATTATTTTGAGAAGCTCATAAGAGAAAATTCTCTGTTTCTGTCTGCTCTTGCTTGACTCCAGTTCATTTGGAATTTTACATCACCAAGGGTTTCTTGTAATCATGTAATCATACAGAGAATGGTATATTTGGGTTCAAGAAGCATAATTTTTCACAAGTATGACAAATAGAACTTAATAATTTTCAGGTCTGAGAGGAGGAATGCAAACTGGGTGAAATTCATGTAATCATAAGTAATTGTCATGAATAAAAGGCTTACTGTGGGGATATCTGTGGGATATCTGTGTCTAGTGTTGGACTCTTTCCAACAGTATTAAGTGTGGTTCTTCATACCCAAGTTGGCCAGCAATGGTAGAGACAGGGCTGTGACTTGAAAGCTTGACTGCTGCTTGTAACTGAGTAGGACGTGTTGGTGTTTGACACTGCAGTTCCTCCTGGCAACTTGTGCTGCATTGCAGGTCTGCAGCTCCAACTTGGATTAGATTACCTGGAGTGGTAATCATGTAAGTGGCAACGAAGACAAAGAAACTTACTGTCACCATGAAGAAATTTAAGTAAATCTCTGTGTTCTTGCAGGTCTCTATAGTTTTTTGTCAGAATCCTCCTACTTGCGGTAATATAAAGGACACAGTTTGCATTTGCTTGCCTCACAGAGCTAAAACTCTTTGACAACAACAGCCTTGACTCAGCTGTGCAAAATAAGGTGATGTGTAACAAACTTGAGCAATTTCATTTATTTGTTTAGGGGAATTTTGTTTGGTTTGAGGGTTCTTGGATTTTTTAATTCTTTCCTGTAGCAGCAAGCTTCCTGCTGGGACAGAAGGTTTCTCCAGGTTCCTCAGGGGACAAGTGGGTTTGTTTTAGTGGTCTCCAAGTGACGGCTACCTGTCATTGACATCAGCGCTGCTGTTGCTCACTTGCTGCCTTCTTCTCTTCCTCTTCCTCACTGTTTCTCTCTCTGTTCAACCCCTCCCCCTTGCCTTTTTCTCCTCTGTGGCCATTTCAGCTGTGGGCAGTCATAATGTCTGGCACAGCCCTTGGTTTGTCTTTCAGGTCCTCCTGTTTCCTCCTTGTGAGGCCCAGAGGTTTCCAATGTCTGCAGTCGTTTCAGGTCTTCCTTTCAGAAAGGCAAAAGCTGCTGTGGAGATCCTGTCCAGACCTGTGGGAAAGTGCAGCCCAGCAATAGCTATTAATACTGTTCCTTTCCCAGTCCTTCTGAAAGGAACTCCCAACAGGAAGGTTTCAGTGCTCTGCGCGATTTTGCAGCTTCACTTTAACTCTTTGGCTCCTACATCATTAAGCTGCCCCAACAAAGCTGCCTTGGCTTTTTTTTTGCCAAATGCTCATTGTCTCTTGATGTAATTGCTAGCAGAGGTTTGCCATTAAGAGTCTTTACAATAGCATTTTTCCCACTCCTTCCCAGGGAGATGCTAGTAGTGCTTGATTCAGAGATTATTGATGTCGGCTTGAGTATTTGGAAATATGTCTTTAGTGTCACCATGGTTAATAAAAGTGCTTTAAAGGATGGTATCAACAGGTTAGCTTGGCTTAGCAGTAAATGGTTGTGCTGTGTGAAGGGATTTACCTGCTAACCTTCTTGGAGTGTAGTTTGCTCTGCTCCTTGAGGCTTTGCTCTCCTTCAGCCTACATATTTAACATTAACGGCATACTGCACATGCACTGCAAGGGGAGAATGGAGCTTCTCATTGCTCTTTGGCAATCACTGTCAGCTTGTGTCATTTTTGACACAGGATAAGTATCTGCCTCTTCTGGCCTCTCTTATAGGAGCATTAGTTATTTAGAAAAATAAGAGGAAGGGATTTATCATTGCTGCGTAGGGTAAGCAGTTTGCAGAGAAGATTAATTTTAGACATATTTAAAAGTGCTAAGTATTCATGATATAGCCACTGAAATACTAACACAGCAAGCTCTCTCTAGGGGCATTTTTTGCAGGTTTTTTGATGGTTTTCCCTCTAGGAAACAAAAATAATTTAGTCAGTTTCACTTTTGTTTCTAGACTGATTCTAATCAAGGTCATCCTAGTTTTTTGTGGCCGGGCAGCATATTACTGCATTTGCACCTTAACATGAAAGTATTTCCTCTGTAAAACTGAAAAGCTGGGTTTATCCTTCTTATCTGCATTTAACATCTGTGCTTATTTGTCATACATAGTTTTAAAAATTCTTTCTATGGTTCTGTGGAAAATTTGGTTTATGAAGTCATCAACATAAATGTCACCAACACAGTTATTGGTAAAATGTCTGCCAGCAAGATGTTCCCAGTAGTTGTTCCCTAAACAGCAAAAAGAAGGAAGCATAATAATAGCAGTTTATTTACACATTCCTGGCATTTTTAATTTTAGAATTAATTTTATAAATTTTAATGGAAGATACAGGATGGTAGCAATGCCACAGTGTTGTTACAATGAGAATATCCCAAAAGCATAACTGTGATGGAGTTTTTGTGTTACTCCATTCTTCCACAATCCTTTCCTTTAGAGCTCCAAAGAAAAATAGGGTTGCTGCCTAAAAGCATGTACCTAAAAAGCACCACTTAAAATGCTTCTTCTCTGCTTATTAAAGAAAAAAAAAAAACAGCAAAATGAACAAATACATGTTCTTTGTAGAAAACTAAATTATGTAAGAAAAGAAATGCTACTTAAGAGGAAATGTAACAGATGAAGTATAAAGAGTTTTACTTCCTGTATTTTGATTTTTAACCTTTCCCAAACTTTCTCTATTGTAAAGTTAAAACAAAGTCTTATCAGTGAGTGCCATATAGCAGCAGCTGGATAGCATTAGAGGCCTCTGTTTGAGCTATTCTTCTTCATTACCTTTTTCATGACAGCTCTTACTTTGCACACAAAATGTTACTTTGTATTGGAGATTTATGTAATTTTGGTGTCTTCCATTCTGAATTAAAGCATGACTGTGGTGGAAATGGGGGGTTTACAGGTAGAGTCATTAGAAATTTACGGGAGAAAAAGCGATGAAATTTAAAATATTCAGTGCAAAACACATGCGTTTATACAACGACTATAATAATTCCCCTTTCCCTGGCCCTGCCTTGAATCATCCCTTCTCCTTTCATTCCATGTCAGTGAAAGAAGATCATTACTTTGGTTGGTTCAGGGAGGGTGTTTGATGGAAAATCTGTTTCTGGTTTCTGTGTGTATTGAAGTTAAATAATCTGTTGGGTGCATTCCTGTTAGAGCAAAAATTGCACACAGTCTTGTTCATTACCTGATAAGCTTATGTGATTAATCTTTAACTCCTAATGTTTATTTAAAATGTCTCTAATTTATTTAAATAGTAATTTAAATTTGAAGCCAGCAGAGTGATCTGCTACTAGAGCAGCATTCAGGCCTGGAGGAATCAAATTACATCTTGGACTTTTCCTCTAACAGTGCCATAAAGAGCATGGGAATGCTGGAGAAGTGTTATCCTCATTCCCTGGGGTGAGAAGGCATTGGTTTTTATTGCAGTTTCAAATTACTGGATGAGTTCAGGATTTTTCTGATAAAATATCACAGAAAAAAATGTTGGTTTGTTTCAATCAAACGTTTGCAGGAACATGCAAATTCTGGTGGCAGCGAACAAAAGAGGTTCAAGTCTTCATTACCTCTACCAGCACTAGTTTTTATAGGCCAATGATCCACATATTCAATCTCACATTACAACAGTACATTTTGCCATTCACTGAACATTCTAAAATGAGTACTTACAGGTCTAGTCACAGATTTATTCTATAGGAATGATTTTGCAGGGAAGTACTTGAGCCTGGCCTCCCGCACACCACCTGAAATGTCTGGTCTATGGGCTGTAGAGCTGCATGCTCTTTGGTCCAAAAATTGGAAAATATTTATACAAAGGTGTCATAACTCCAACAAAAAAGATGCATGGGTACAATCTGAGAATAATCCCTAAGGTGTTTAAACAACACATCTGAAGGACTAGGCTTCAGATCCCTGATGTGTTTTCAGTGAAGTAGGGATTTAAGAGATGGGTACAGACTCTCTACGTGTTGAGCACTGGGTGGTTCTGGGATAGATCTGTCCAGGGGATGCTATTTTGGTTTGCCTTCCCTCTCTCAACTCCAAAAGGCTTGTGTTCATACAGGTGTAAGGAGCAAAAGTTTTCGCATTGCAGAAAGGCTATTAGTAACGAGACAGTGATTTCTCACCCAGATCTGCCAATTAGCCTCCCAGCTCTTTTGAGTGTGTTTAGAGTTGTCTAATTTTAAATATGCTCTAAGCAAGACCTGTTTGCAGCATGTATTGATGCTGCTGTTAGTGAAAGAGGCCAAGAGCAGTAGTGGTGTCTTAAGGGGATAACCTTCCCTGGAAATTAACTTCTTTATACTCTCCTCTGTTTCCATGCAAGTATTCATGTTTGCTGATTAAGGGACCAGAGCAGAGGAAGCCTGTAGTTGGTGTTTCTCATTTGAATGTGCATTTATTCTGGTTTCCTAAGGAAACAAGGCTTAGGCAATCACACTGTTTCTTCTCTGCCTTCCTGCTCCTTGGGTGCTTTTGAACTTGCTAGACAATTTCAAATGAGAGTCCCACAGATAGATAATTTTCTTCAAGTCTGAAAATCAATGGCCAGGGAAGGAAGAGGAACTGGAATTATTGCCCCCACTGAGGTAATAGTCAGTGCAAGTTAGCTGTTGTCCCTTCTGTTTAACAAGAGTTGCCTGGTTGGATGGCACACACCTAGGCTCTCCCCTGGCTCTAGCAGCGGCTGTCCTTGCCTGGACAGCCGCTGTAGGGAACGTGAGAAGAACAGGACCTTTTGGACAAGAAGGAATCAAACAGCTGAGATGGTGAAGGACATTAAAAATTATAAATCTGTGAGAAGAAAGGCATCATTAATTCTGTTGCTCACAGGAAATATTGTTGTATGGATTGACTTCACATTAGTGAATTGTGGAGACCAGCATGTCTTCTTCATGCTTCATGGAAATACTCCTGTCAGCTGTGAGACTGTCATACCTTTCAAGGCTGTGACAATCTAGCCCATACCTGCCACTTGCCTAGTGATTTCTGACTGTAACCTTACACAGGAATATGGATAATACCAGGCAGAGCAGTTGCGTTTCCTGGGGCTACATTCTCTCAAGGGTAGCCAATTTTTTTTTTTTTTTAACATTTTTCCTAGAGCTTTGTATTTCTGTGCATCTACTTTCTAGATTATACCTGTGCTTTTCAGCTCTGGTTGTTGTGTCATATTAGTTGCATCATCTCAGGGGTACTTATCTAGTTTAGGCAAAATGACTGGCAGCTGTCTGTGTCTGCCTGTGCTGGCACTTGTTAATTCAGAGAGCCAGGCCCTCCAGCACTGTGCACCTGCAAACAATAAACTGTCACCATCACAGTGTAATTTTATTTTTTAGCATGTTTTAAAATATGTAATAGTATTTGTATGGCTCATAAAATTAAAGTACATAATACTGTCATCATGTAGGGGTCAAATGATCAGTATTGTGTTAGCTTTGCCTTTTTTACACACTACCACTTTTACATTATTCATTTGAAAACTTTCTTCAACAGATGTAGCATGTGTTATGGTCTGATGGCTGCCAAACTCCAGCAGACTTCTTGAGGCCAAGAACCTCTGCTGAAACTCTTTGTCATTTTGAGTTCAGACATATATTTGAGGACAGTTCTCCTGCCTTTAAAGGTCTTCAGGGACAAAATCCATAAAGTTAGTAAAGGGTAATCACACCCAAAGAGAGACTTTGAAGTCTGAAAATGTTTCAGTGCAATTCTGTCCTGGTCCTATTTTAAAAAGAATTAAGGAATTTTAGAATTGCTTGTTCCCTTCTGTCAGGATGTCAATCCTGTGATCCATACCACTTCTGTCTCTGTTTGAATTGTCTCCATTTTGTTAAAATTCCTGTCTCAGTCTTTCCTTGCACTCCATTCCTCATTGCTGTTCAAGGGTGCTTAATTCCTGTTTAGAAGTGGGATGAAAACTCTGTCAGCTATGTCTGGGTCTTTTTAGTTGCTGGGAACAGGTTTTGGACTTTAAGACAGTCCTAAATCACCCAAAGCAGCTTTTTCTTTCTATGGAAGTTTAGCTGGGACCCATAAATATTTACTCATCAGCCAGGTTTCTTTTGTTTGTCCTGCCATCTCTTCTTGGTCCTGGCAACACAGCAAGTGACAGCTTGAAAAGTTTGGAATGTTAAAAAAAGCTAAGTGGAAACAGGAAGGAAACAGAAGGAGCCAAGAGAGAGTTTGTTTTCTGCTGGGAGGTAGGAGCAAGACTCACTGCAGTCAAAGAAAGTCATTTAGCTTCCAGAACATTCTTCTGGAAACCTGCTTGAACAAAGACAGCAGAATGACAGACATAAGTGACAGTGCTTTCCTACCCAGAGGGAAAATACAGAGAGATGAACTAAAATAGTCAGCAAAAGCTTTGTGTGCAAGTCAGTTTATATATATGCTAAAGCAACATCAGACCAGTGATGTATCAGGTTAAGACTCCAGCTGCTCTGCAGATGGAGTGAGAAGGATTAGAGAAATGTCCCATCACAGAGGATTGCAAGAAAATCTTGAGAGTAGCTAATATGAAAATGCTGAACTTTCAACAGTGTATTAACTGTTAATAGGAACTGCCATGCTGGCTCAAACCAGAATTTCATCTTGCTAAACATACCCTGTCTCTGTCAGAGGCCAATTATGAAAGCTTGGGAAAAGAGCATAGGAACAGGACAAGCCTAGAAGTGATCCTTCCCAATGTCCACAATGAGTAAGGTGTACAGTGTCTGAATTTTTCAGAGACTTTGTTTCAGCACTTACATATGGAATTATATTTCTAAATCTCTGTGAGATTACTGAAAAAATTTTACGTAATTGTTTGTAGCCAAGATCTTGGAAGACTATTTGAGCAGGGGAAAAAGATGTAGGAGCATCTTGTGTAAAAGAAGATATTCTTTTTGTCTGAGTGAGATGTCATTAAAGCCAATACTAGATAATATACCTATCTTGAAGAACATTGCAACACATGCAACAAATGTTGAATATGAGCTGCTGCTTTTTTCTTTTATTTTTCTTTTTTGGTGGGGGAGGGGAGTTGTTTTCAAGTTTTTATTGGTTTTGTTGTTGTTGTTTTAACTGTATGAACACTGTAGAGCACCCTAAGTTATTCTGCAGCTCAATGAAGCACAGAATGGTATGATTCAGTTCTACCCCTCACTAATTCTAGAAGCACTATTCTCTCATCGATGAAATATTCCTGTTTATACTAAAGTCAAAGTGGTGTCTCAGCACATTTTAGCTTTGGGGTTTTAAGTGGGAGCTAGGTCTGGCTTCATGCTAAATTTTTGTTAGATTTGGACAGGACAGAATTTTTTGACATTGGAATTGCTTGGACAGCAGAAGTAAGAAATAGTCCTGAATTTGTTGCTGGAAAAGGGAACATGTTCAGGTCACAAAAAAAAAACTTTTTTCCTTCTCTGGTTCTCCTGTTTTTCTGGGAAAATTTAGTGCTCTAATTGTGTAATTTGTCATTTTGTGATGATTTTTTATGATTTTTAGCTGTCATTAAATGACTGAAATGCTAAATGAACAGAATGTTTATGTGAAATATTAATGTTATTATTGGCTCATCAGGTCTTGTCAGGCAGATGTATTTCTGCCTTTACCAATTACATTTTGAGTAATAATCCTATTGGAAGTCTTACCATTATTAGAACCTGAAAAAAAAGCTTATTACCATATATTTTTAAACAGTTAGTATACCACCACGGTTATACTTTATAATATCTAAATAATTTCCCTTTCTCAGAACTGTATATTTACCAAGGGTTTAGTTATTGGCTTCCTTTTCTTCCAGGAGACACAAAGGAAATGCAACTATGTTTGCTTGATTCCATCTTGTTTGTTAACTTCCTTAATAATCAAAAGGTCGTTATTCGCAGGTAGCAGTTTGCAGCATACTTTTTCTCTTGATGTCTTTTGGATTCCTTCTTAAAGAGTACAGATCAACAATGTGAGTAACTTTCATAAAGCAGGTGTGTCTGGAGCATAGTTTGAGCTTTCATTTCAAGAAATTTACAGTTTAATTACAGCGCACTCAGCTCTCTCAGTTGTTGGTTAGTATTTTTTTTCCTGAGAAAAGACAAAAAGGCTTTGTAATCCTGCGCTGCTGCGTTCAGGATTTAGATCTCACCTTGTAAAAGTTTTTATTGCAGCCTCCTCCTCCACTTGTGCCATGAAACAGTGAATCACTCCTTCATGTCTCTAAGTACAACTGCAGCTCTCATGTTTTATCCTGACACCTCCTAGATGAGCTTTCCATACCAGGGAAAGGGAGGACATTTGATGCTTCTAATATTATTCTGACGCCTCCCCTTCTCAGAGGAGTCAACCTTGCTGGGTGCCTTGGCTGTGAATCCCAGCATGAGACCACATTCAGGGTGATTAATGTGTGCAGGGGCTCAAATCACCCCTGGGCTTCTTCCAGGGCATTCATTCTCAGGGCATAGCGTTTCATGTGTTCAGCTGTAGGATGACCTGGGCAGAGGCCCGGTGGTGCCGATAATTTTCCATGCTTTGTATGAATATCCAGAGAAACTGGTCCAAAGCGACTGACAGTGGCCTCCCTGGCTGCTGCTAATGATCTTCAGTAGCTGAAGACTTCCTTCCTTGTGTGGCCCTCACACCTTACTGTGTAAATAGGTAATCTGTAATTGTGGCTGTGGAGACAGAAAAGGTTGGCTCTTCTTCCTTAGAAAATAATAGCTTCTCTCCTCTTCTGTTTTGGTTTTTTTTTTTTTTTTTTGGGGGGGGGAGGGCTTTAGGGGGTTCTTATTTTTGGAGAGGTGGGAGCTGGAGGGCACATAATATTTTCCCAGAATGTTTTTTACTCAAAAAGCTCATCAAATGATGCTATTACAGGAACTGTTCAGGAGGTTTTACATTAGCTTTCCCTTTGGTCCTCCACTGTGTTTTACTTCGGCTAAACACAAAAAATCTAGTTTAGAAATCTTCCTTTTAGTATTTAAATGTGAGAGCCAATAGTGTAGTTAAAAAGTTTTTCTTTAAATAACCTGTCTCTTTTAAGAAGAAGTACTGAATTTCATTTGAACAAGAACATTTCTGTAATTACATAATAGTCAGCCTGAATTATGTGAACACAATTGTGCCCATAGGATGAGGACGTGACTGAGGGAGATTTCCCTTGTTACTTTGCACGTGGCTGTTTCAAATTACCTTAATAACAGGGCAATGCACACAAAGAGAAATGCACTTATGTTATCCAAAGCAAACAATGGCTGCGTATTCCTCAGTAGCTGAAAAAGAGGCAAATATATAATGGCATGCAGGAGAAAGTGTGAGGGAATGTCTTGTTACATAAATACTAACTTAAGCTTAGACAAAGTGTGCATGTATAGATAAGCTTTTCTGAGGTAAGCTAGTATAGTTGGAAGCAGTAGCAAAGGTTTTAGTCTAGTTTCAAGGTTTCTTCTTACTTCCCCGTTCCGCAGGTACAAAAAAGGTGGTTGCAAATAGTAGTTGAGCCTTGAAACTCCAAATATGCTGTTTGTGGCATCTAGAAGAAAATCTGGTCCTGAAAATCTCCATTAAAATCATGGTTAGTCCTGGAAATTCATTAGTATGGTATGCTTCTCCAGGCAGATGAACCATGGAGCACCTGGGTTGTGCTGAGGGGATGTGGTGCCCCCTCCAAGCAACCAGGGAGCATTTTGAGTGCTCACAGCTGTCTCTGGTATCTGTGCCAGAGTGTGATTTTAGTGAGATTGCCTGAAGTGATGAGACCAATGGAAGAAAAAGGTGAGTCCCTTGATTTCCTTACCCCAATTGCAGGTAGACAGATGAATGAGACTGTGTTGGAAAATGGGATGTACATCGTTCACGTACACAAACTCATTCCCAAATATGAAACAGTGCATTTGGTTTCCCATTTTCCTTCAGTGCTATACCTTGTTTTAATTTTGACAAAGATGAGCTCTTCCTAGAAACAGCTCTAAAGATCACTGATGCTACACATAATATATTTTTTAGATTTTTTTTCTACACCCTGACCAGGCATAGAAATGACAGTTAATCTCTTGCTTGAAATGCATCTTGAAAGGGGAAATTGGAAGATGTTGCTCTGGTTTTGGATAGACATTTGCACGTAGCTGAGCTCTCTGTAGCACAGAATTCCTCAGGCTCTCTTAACTTTCATAAGCTTACTTTCAGCAAAACTAGGGACATGGTGAACATTGCCAGGAAAGCAAAAAGCTGCCTGCATTTCTGTTCCCCAAGGAAAAGCACCCCACAGCTACAATTTGTGGCCCAGAGAGCCCATGAGAAAACTCTGCAGGAGGATGTTTCATGTAGAGCCAGATGCTTCAAGCCCTTAAGCAAGTGGCCTTTGATTTTACTAGGAGTGTTGTGATTTTACACAATCAGCTCTGGAGAGCATAACTTGTATCTAAGAAATAGATAGAGGAGGTACACCATAAAATGCTCACCACAAAAAGACTTGCACAGATCTAGCAGAATTGCAATATCAGGTGTAGAATCCTTATCTCTGATAAGAGTAAACTTTTCTCGGTCCAGTTTATTGGAGCAGATTTGAAACTTCAGTATGTGCTTTGGGGTTTTTTAAATTCTCTTTTCAAGGATGGTGAAGCTAACATAGATAGTATATCACATCCATGCACTAGACTTGGATATCCATAAATTGGAGTAAAAATTTTAAAATTAAGGAAACAGAGCATAAATGGTAGAAAAATCCAGAAAAAACAGATGTTGACTTCTTACCTATTAAGCTTTCTCTGTCTTTAAAAGACAGACTGCCTGCAAATTTTGAAGGTCTATAGGAAAGTTTATATACATTTTTGTGAGTGTGTGAGGACAAGTCTGTACTTGGACCAATTGAAGTATTCCAATGTGTGCAGCTAATGCAAAAACAAACACAAAGGCTTGTTAATACAGTATTTTAAAAATAACTCTCTTCTCCTCATGTAACTTCAGTTTGGTCCTGCTTCTAGAGCTGTTTAAATAAAAAACATATTCACTAAATTCAAGGTAGCCTGTTGAACACTGACAATATTAGACTAGCATTTTCTTTGTTTTGCCATTTTAGTGCTAAGTTAGCAGATGAGTTCTTAAATTACTGCTTATTCAGAAATAGACACATCATGGCACGTTGCCTTACAAGAACCAACCAATTTTTAAGTGTTAAAAGATTAGTTAGTCTTCAGTAAAAGACTGTGGCCATTAATACTGACATATTTCAAGCCAGATTAAAGAGCAATTGCTTTAATAGGGCATATTCTAGAGAATAAATTTGTTTTGTAAATCACAGACATTCCAACCAATAAATAAGTATTTACAGTAACTGTTTACAGTTACACTTTGTGCATTGATGCATTGAACTTAGAAATACTTACACATGTAAAGTAGTTCCCACTCGAGTTCTTGGGATTATCCACACTTACCAAACTATTCAGGTGACATTACTTACAGGATCAGGACTTTTGCTGGTTTTTTGTAACCCCAGTCTCTTTTTATTCTATTGTGTGTTCTCATTCTTTCATCTTTGTCTTTCTAATGCTCTAAAATGAACATCTCTATTGTCTTCATTTTAGGAACCTCATTTTTTGTGTGTAAGAAAAATTTGTGCATATTATTTTGCCTTGATTTTTATTAACTTTCTGGAGAAGGGGGATCCTTTTCACAAACTCAATGTGCTATTCTGAAGCCAGTAAAAATTGAAACAAATAATCTATGAAAAGTACAGTTTTGGTGCAACTTTTAAAATATTTTTCTACCTTTAAGTAATTTAAATATTTTTAATTAAAGACCTTCATAAACAGGTATAGTGTTACCAGTGTTTAATTTAGGAAGTATTTCCATATTAAAAAGTTTCCTTTAATTAAGTACTCTAAGTATAAATTAATTGTTGTGTTTCATATGAAAATAGACTACTGTGTCCAGTTGTGGGTTCCTCAGTACAAGAAAGACAAGGAACTGCTGGAGAGGGTCCAGCAGAGGCCACAAAGATGATGAGGGGCCTGGAGCATCTCTTCTATGAAGAGAGACTCAGGGAGCTGAGCCTGTTTAGTCTGGGGAAGGAAAGACTGGGAGGGAATCTCATCAATACATATAAATATCTCAAAGGCAGGTGCCAAGGGGCGTGCAGCAACAGGATGAGGAGCAATAGCCATAAACTAAATCACAAGAAATTCCACATAAACATGAGCAAGAATTTCTTTATGTTGAGGGTGGCAGAGCACTGGAACAGCTGCCCAGGGAGGTTGTGGAGTCTCCCTCTCTGGAGACACTCAAAACCCACCGGGACGTGTTCCTGTGTCACCTGCTCGAGGTGACCCTGCTTAGGCAGGGGGGCTGAACTGGATGATCTCCAGAGGTTCCTTTTAACCCTAACAATTCTGTGATTCTGTGACATAAAAATGTTCCTGTATATATGGCTCTAGTACAGATAGCAGATAGCACTTGTAGCAGATACAAGTGATGCGTAGTTCAAAGTGCATGTAACTAAAATACAAAGCACTAAAACATCTCTCGGAACATGTGCAATTTCATCATTGTCAGAAATGCAAAAGTTTTTTTTCTCAATTCTGTTAGTAGCTAAAATTATTCTGTTTGTTTTAGTTTCACTAGCCAAAACTTTTTCCTTGCATCTGTCTTACTACTGTAGGGATTTTGAGTGCCTTATTGAATTTTAAACTCTTGTGATGAATGAAATACAGAATCAGATTGTTCAGTTCTGTAGAAGCTAATGGCTGCTGCTGTTATTGCATCAATTAAAAAAAACAAGTAAGAAAGAAGTAGGTTTTGGAACCATCTCCTTTATGGTAGTTCACACAGCCGAACAGAAATCTGAGAACAAGACCTGAAGGAAAACAAAGAGCTTTACAGTGGGTTTTTTTTTTTTCTTTTTCTTTTCAGGAAAACACACAGAAGCTAATTTTAGCTTCTTGATCAAATTGACCCAGTCTTTAACCCTGGCAAACGTTACCACAACACACTTCCAATAGACAATAGTTTGCATACCAGCATCACACTGGAAACAGATGTGCATGCAGGACTGGCTTTTTTTGGGAGACTCTGAGAATTCCACTAGAGTAAAAGTCTGAAAGTGCTTTCTTCCTAACTGGGTTATAAACTGGGTCTTCTTTCAAACTCAGACTGGGATCTCTTCAGAGTCACTTGCACTCTTTAAAAACTTATTATGTCACAGCTATGTTTTGAACAGGCTTTCAAAATATTATTCACTTTGAGAAAAGTTGCTTGGCATGAAGCCTGATTATTTTCTTGGGGGGAAAAAATTGTTAACAGCTGAGCTATTCATGGGCGATGGTTGTGTAGTTTGTATATCAAAATGTTTGGAATGTGAACAATTACCTCTTTTAGTTTCTCACAAAGTCTCTTAGAGTCTATAAAGTCTGATTTTTTTGGTTTTTTTTCAAAAAGAAGTAGATCTTTTCTGCTACATCTGTTCCATATTCACCCTTCTCTCCTGCCTGCTGCCCCATCCATTTGCCTGGTTTGATCATCAAGTTTTCCCCACTACTATGGCTGTTGCTAAGGTCATCACCATCATCTCTGATCCACTGCATTATGACTGTGTGTAAAGTTTGGCTCTAGCCAGGACAATGTAATATTAGTGATCCCCTGGAACATACATTTTTGGAAAATAATGCTGTACTTTGAAAGGCCCTTCTCATTCAGATTTTTTTATTTTTCTATAAATTGCAGAACCTTTTATTTTCAAAGTATTCAGTCTGGCTTTTTCCTGCATAACCTGCATAATCTCTCAAATTTCAGAGACAGAAAGCTAAGAGCTTTATTTTTTTTTTTTCAGAGGGTAGAGGAATAAATTACTTTGAAGAATGATAAGATAACACATGCTATCTCATTTTGCATTATATCTGATGGGCCACATCCTGAACATGCAGATAACTTTCTTCAGATCACTAGTCAGTCAGCCTAATTTATTATTTGTTTCATAGCAGTATTGGGAACCAATTCCTGGAACAGAATTCCATTACTTGCACTGTTAAACTAAGTACAAAAGGACAAAACACTCAAGAAGGTTTTCAAGCACAGAATAGAAACACAAGTAGATGCAGACAAATAATAAATGAAGGAGACAAGAACAGAGTTGCAGCTTCAGGACAATCGTCAAAAGTATTTGTAACATGTCTGCAAAGAAGGGATTTTCCTAGATGGTCACAAAATGCTCTCTTCATTCACTGTGATCAAAGTGGGGAAAAAAGAAAAGTTCTTGTGCACTTTGATCTGAACATACTTTCTTTTTCCATTCTTTGTTAGTAAAATGTAAACCAAGAGTCTTGCACTTTTATTTGTGCTAACCTGGTTCACATCTCTGCCTGCGCTCAAGCATATAATTTAAATTTTTAAGTCACAGGTACTTTTTCTTTCTGGCACTGTTGCAGTCTGTGTAGAGCAGTTATCTGCTAGCATATGTGCATGAAGTACTTTTTTTTTCAAAGCTGCTATTATTTACTGCAGTTGTTAATGATCTGTATGACTGTATGATAGCACTACCCCTGGTCTCTGGGGCGTAAAGGGAGGCTCTTAGTTCCACCTTAAGTTTTGTTAATATCAGCAGAATAGCAGAAAATGTATTTCAAGTTTTACTATTCATTCAATATGGTTCGCAAATAGTTTTTGAGGACTTAAAATTTCACGTAGGTGGTATGCAAGGGATATTTGCTAGAAGCAGCTGATAAAGCTCTAGCTTGGGTGTTTATGGTGCAGCTCCTAACCAATAAAGCTGCACAGGTTACAATACCTGGACTGGAAGTAGTTGGAGGGGCACCAGGGTACTATAGCCATTTAAATATACTTTTCAATGGGAACACTTACTAGGACTAATTCTAAGCCTTTCAAAGCCTGAATTTTGGGGAAAGCAAGACAACCTGAATTAGTTTGATTATCAGTTGATAGTGTGTTCTGATGCTGACTCTCATATGTTAATTTTGTCTGCTAGTCACTATGAAGTCGTCCTTCTCTGTTTGGGGATTCGTCTGTCATAAAACACAGGAAAAAAGTAGCACTGAATATAATCACTATTAAGCATAAAATTGATCAAGCAATGCCATGTTTAAGTGTTAGAAATGTATACAAACTTCAGAGGATATCATAATCAGGAAAGCTGTGTAGAGCAGTCATTTAATTTAGGAAAACCATAGGAACTGGGAACATTAAAATGCTACATCTTGACAAACAAATTATGTTATTTACAAATATGTCTTAGTTTCTCTCTTAGGTAAAGTGTGACTGTAGCTGATTGTTAAATTTGACCAGAAGTTTGGTTCTGATGGAAGGTCTTTTTTTAGCTTTAAGGGAAAGAATGCTAGCTAGTAATTTAGTCATCCCCTGTCCTCCCAGCATTTTTTTGAAAGGTCAGTGAGGCTTGCATCACAGAATTGGCATGTTAGTCTTGTCTTACATCTGGAATGTATGATACCAACATCTGTACTCTTAAGGGTACACTGGTTAACAAGAAGGTGAATTCTGCCTTGGAGACAAATGTCTGAGAAGTGTTTGGTACTCTGTCTTCCAGCTTTACCACAAACATGACTTTAAACTTCCTTGGTTGTGCCTCTTCTAGAGTCTGGTGTATGTGTTGGCCAAGGGTTCGTCACCATCGCTCTAAACAACTTCAGGCATGTCTGTCTCATACAACTGTCTTGTACCAGACTTAAACTTGCTGTAAAACTTTGGAAGCATCCACTGGATGGTAAGGTCATCTCTTCAGACACTAATATGATGGCACAGCTGAGTATTAGAGCCCATTCAGCTGTTGGGGCTGTTGGTGAATTTTGGCTTGTAAAACCTTTATTCATAACGGGGCAGAAGAAGTCACCCAGTTATACTACAAATAAAATGTCCATAACAAATTTTCATTTGTAAATATAATTCTTATTTTTAGATATTGCTTCAGTTGCCACTGCTAGAGAAACCTGTAACTTATCTTTGAAACACAAAGCCTCTTGAAGTCTTCAGGCAATATGCATGGAACATCATTGCATTTATTTTGTGTGAAACTTAAAAGGATATATTTCTTGAAATATTTTGTTGATTTAAATTTTGAAATTAAATGAGAAAAACAGTTGTTTCAAGGGCATTAGAATCAGTGATTTGTTTTCTATCCCTGGAAGGCCCACTTGCAGCTTTACTCAAAAGATTTGAGTAAGAAGTCATCATTCTAGGCAGGAGAGTTTTCCTTTGGTCAAGCTGTGTTGTGCATTTTGTGGTGAGAGAGAAGAAAACAAATCTTTGAGGAAAGCTATTTTGGTTCAAGGTATTACACGTTGCAAAGAAGCAGATTTTTTCCAAACCTTCTCTATCTGGAGAAGTCCAGACTTAGCTGAACTAAGCAGTGAGGTGTATTCCAGATGACTGATTTAGGGGACCTCTTTGGATCCCGTAACTAAGTTAATTATAACTATTCATATTGTCATTGCTACTTGTCAAGAAGATATTAAAAAGAATATGTGGCTAATGAACTTCTACCTTGTAATTGTCCCAGGAACAGAGTAGCTCTTGCAAGAAATAGCTGCTGTAGTTGTTTTGTCCATAAATAGCCTGTGCTTTCTGTAGCACAGGCTGTCCTTGTGGCTGCATCCCTAAACCTTCAAATTTTCTTATGATGGTCAACCCCGTCATCTGTTTTTGAAGACATGGCTGGATTCATGAGGTCCAGATACCCAACTTCTGTATTTACAGTGGTGTGGATCAGGGCAAATGCTTCTAATTTTGTGCAATGGAGTTTACTCATTTCTCATGGGGTAGCCCACTCCTTTCCTATTTACAAAAACATCTGTGCTTGCACTTAACTGCATGTTTGAAGATTTACTTGAATCAGAGCCAGGGCAGGTCATGCTGGAACAGTTTTCTCACATGAAATGTACTAATTTATTTTTTTCCCCATTAATTGCAGCTTCTTACTACTGCTCTGAAATTTGCAGTACAATTTGTATTAGTAAGGGTCTGGAAATAGCACTGAATATTTATACTTCTATGTTCAGATAACAAGATCTACTCCAGCTTGTCAAATAAGTTACAGGAAATAAAAAAACCAATTGAATAAAGGTTGTTACAAGCATGCATAGTGCTGATTTTCCAGTATTTAATATCATGCTTTATTAAAAGTTTTCCCATTAGAATGCCAATGTAACTTATATTTTATAAGTTGAATGCTTGCCTGGATTAATTTGAAAAATTGTTTCTGTGTTAATATGTGAAACTGAGTTGAGTTTTATGTGCTAAAGAAAAGCAATCAAATTCGCTCTTTTTATCTTTTTATCCATATAAGTAAGAGGAAAACTTTCCAAGTACAAGATGAATTTTTCTAGCTATTATTACATGTCAAATATAAAAAAACCCCAGTCGTTCTGACCATTTTACCTCATGAAAAAGGCAAACAGGCAGAGCATTCTTCTCTTTTTGTTTTTTTCTTTGAGAGGAAAACATGGCAACTGTTGAACTTAAGGATACTTCTGGGCTCTGATCCTTCAGACAGTGAATTCAAAGGATATTATGACTCATGTGACATTATTTCTGAGCATAAAATTACTCACATATGAAAGCAATGGAATGTGTTTGAAGTTTTGGGCCAGCATTTTGGTCACTCAGCAGGTGGTTAACTTGTAACCTGGAAAAACTTTGTTGTTGGTGGATGCTATGAGGAGAATAATTACAAATGATAGCAGAAAGGTGTGCCCATCTAATGAATCAGCCAGTGTTTTACCACTGGTGTGCCTGGGGAGGGGTGCTGTGCATAATCAAACAGTGTTAGATTATTTAATGCCAGAAGTGAGACAAAGTCCTTGTCCTGTGGTGTGCCTTGCTCTGCAAGCAGCCCTGTCAACTCAATGGGACTATTTGCCAGGTTTAAGTCCTGCTTAAATGAGTAAGACCCTGGCACTGTATGTGCCTTTAAGGTCTCTTTTGTAAACCTCACCACCACAAGGGAGTTGTGAGGGGATTTCTGCTCATTTTGAATCATCAAGGCTTGCTGCAGATGAAATCATTCGTGTTAATTTCAGCTGTAAGCTTAAGGAAGTCTGACATTTTGCAACATGTGGGAATCTCTCTGGTCTGAATTCTCTGCTACGCTCCAGCTACATAAGGGGCTGACGGTAGCACCTTCCTCCTGCTCTCTCTGGCCTCCCACCTCAAATTCCGATGAAATCAGAGAAGCAGAAGCAACCTGAATTTGCACTACTGGTGTCATGTCTGTGGCAAAACACTCAGAAGTGCAGAGTCATATGTAAAAGAGTGCTGATGCAGCACAGCTCATTGAGCCTGTGCTTCTCTCCTCTGGCCCCTGCACCAGCTGTTTCATTTTGGTCCTTGCTTTAGGCACGTGGTGAATGAACTCATATTTTAGAAACAATTTAAGTAGAAGCAGATTTGGGCATAAATCTTCTCTTAAATATTTGCTTTAATACCAGACCAATTTCTGCCGAGTGATGAATATTAGAGTTCTACTAAATGTACATGCAAACAGCTTGAGCACAAGCATAGACATTCCCACATCTCCGTTTCAAGCTGTGGGGAAGTATCTCCAAAGCAGCCACACTCATTTGTTATTCTAAGATTTCATTCCATAACACACCTTTTAGGAATTTGGATTCTAGGAGCTTGGCTCCATTGCTTCTGTGTGTCTTTCCAACCTGGGAGATTTCCTGCCAAAGCATTTTTGGAAAAAGAAGCCCGGGCAAAAAAATAACATTCTGACAGCAGTATAAGGTGTGGTGTGAGTAGTGACCAATTAACCATGTATAACTGTAGCCCTTAAAATTAGCTGCTCATCTTCTGACTCCCTTATGACTTCTCATGTTGGTAGGGATGACCAGGAGTCCATATAATGCAATGCCAGCAGCCAAGCTATACTTACACCCCTGCAGCCCTTGGAGGACCATATCAGTGCTGAGCTGATGCTGTTCCAGCTTGTGTTCAGCAAAGCATTTAAGCCCAAGAATAGTTTGCTGAGTTCAAGGGACCTATATTAGACTTTTAAAGAGAAGTGCAAGCAGAAATGCTTTGCCGGGTCTGGCCCTAAATGGGTGGAGGGGGAATATGTTGCCAAATAGGTTTAAAGCTGCTCAGCTCACACGGCCACAGTGATCTTATTTAAAATAGTATAAGACCTAGTATAAATTTAGAAAAAGTCTCCTTGAGTCAGCCATTAGAGCTTCCCACCCTCGGCACAGACAGCTGTGTTTGATTGATAGGTGCACCTCCCTTCCATGTATGTGTGGTGAGGGTGTGAGGTTTTCCCAGTTATTCTTGCTCTTAGGTTGAAGCAGATGTGCTGCCTTGCTCCCTTCAAAGAGAAAAATGTTCATTTATTTGGCCTGAAAAAATTCAATTGCTGGGACAACAGGTCCTCTAATTCTTTTTGCAATTTATCATCTGTCTGTTCCTCCGGCTGCACAGCCCTTGGTCCGCAGAGGGAAAGTGATGACAAGGCCAGCTGGCAGCAAGCACTCATTGCAGTTTAACCCAGGTGGCCAAAGTGCTTAATGGACAACTCAGACCGCAAAATGCATTGCTGGTGGTGAGGACTTCTAATTTTCATTTTTGCCTGTGCAGTCAGTTCTGGAATTCAGCTAATTGTCTGCTTAATGTACTGTCTTCTGCTCCGTTGTAAGACCCTTTGCCAAAAAGTGAGTTAACATGAAGAAGAGGAATTGCGGGGCGCCAAAGCTTTTGGCTCCTTGTATGAAAACTGTGACAAACAGACATTAGCTGAAGTTGGATACAGCTCCCTCCCTGCTGAACAGCAAATCAGGCTGTGAGTCTAAAGGAACATGTGGGGAAGCATCCTTCTCAAAGGGATACACTTCGCAGAGATTTTTCCTTCGGTGTTCATATAGATACACAAGCTTCATTTTCCAGGCTATAGCAAAGGTCTTCTGATAGCTAGAAGAAATGTGAGTCAATAGTTGGTGGAATTTTTTTTATTTTGTTTTCTATTCTCTTCTGCAAAATCCAGAAACTAAGGTTTTGAAAGTAGATGAAAAATTAAAAAGGAAACAGAAGATACATGGTTTACTTTCCTTCAGATTTTTCTCTGCTGCAAAAAATTTACGAACACAAAAGTAGTTCTTGCACAGAGATAAAATCTTGCTCTTTGGCCTTCTCAAACTCTAGTAAGAGTTTGTTTAGATAAACTGATTGACGGGGCGAATTCTGCATTCAGTGCTTCTGGCCTTTATCTTGTGACTGCTCCAATGCAGGTTGATCTGAGGATCCTTGGGGACTCCTGTTGTGAAGACTCCTCCCTTCCAAATGTCTTCAGAAGGGGACCATCAGTGCTTTTTAAAATAAACCAGAAGCAGCTCTGCAAAGAACTCATCATTTTTGCCTTGAAATTACAATAACTAGCATTAGTACACTAAGAGAAAAAAAATGCATTTTTAAAAACTTCTCTTAAGACACTTGCAGTACTTCCAAACCAGTTGTAATGAGCAAATATTCCAGCATGTTTCTAAACCTGAAAATCATACTGGGTAATGGGAGATGGAGGATCCATTGTATGAAATAGGATGCTGTAGGTATTTCATCCTTAGAAACTTGGTCATAATTCTCTGCACAAGAATTTTCTCAAATGGACAGGCATATATGAAAAAGATAGTATGGATAGGAGAAGAAATTGCATGTTGACAGTAGATGTAGAATATTCAATAAAAGAGAGGACAGAATTTATTTGAAGAATAAAATTAACATTTTCTTCTCAATTTTTACCAGATCCTCTCCTTTTTACCAGAACAAGCCTTTGTGCTATGTCTGCCTGATGTTGCCTTGTACACAGAGACTAACTTCATTCATAGACAGCTGAATCCTCAGAGGAAAGTTTTAAAATAATGATGTCTAGACCACTGATATGACTCATGAATGCACAGTCTATAACCGATTCCACACTGTCTTTTTGGGTCTGCAAACTGCCTGAAGCTATAGCTCAAAAAGGCACACGTGTATGTGTGTGTTTCATTTGAGATTTGTTGTACAACTGTTGATTTTGTGATCAACCCTTACTTGCTTTATTACCAATCATTTTAGATGGTGGGAGATGGTTATTGAGAGCCTAGGCTACAAGGAAAGTAAAAGAAGGAGCAGAAAGATAAAAAGGGTGAGAAGCCTCAAGTGAATCAAAAGGGAAGGTGGAGAAGTGGAGTAACAGAAGGGGCAGGAAGACCTTAGGAGCAGTCATGAAAGTAGACTTGGTGTGGTACTCAGTTACATATAACTGATTAAAGAAATATTTTCTTTAAATTACCATGTTGACAGAAAAACTTCTGGTCTAGACTATTCCCTGGCATTAAAAAAGAGTAAATCCTTCAGAAAATACTGAAAAAATAATTGTCAGTGAAATCCTTAACAGGACAATCAGCAAGCTAGCAATCCTCCAAAGGAGTAGTAGGACTGAGCTAAGCATTTGGGCTTACGTCAGAGCACAATGTGGCTTCTGCCATAAGGAATGAGCTCAGAAAAACAGTGTGCATTTGCATACAAGGGAAACCAAGCCACCAAACTGACTGGTGGAACAGCCAGGCCATACTCCCAAGGGAACATCAGCTTAACCAACAGATGTTTGCTCAAACAGCAAACATGTGGAATCTTCCGGTGATGGATTTATTCAAATCCAGGTGGCCAGGAGCCAGGAATATGAAAAAGAAGCAGGGTAAAAGTTATATTTATAGCTCTTTACTGGCCCAGCAGATTACACTTTTCATGAATGAGAGAGACGTCAGTTAACAAGTTGTACAAGGCCCTGATTTTTTGAGGTCTTAGAGTGACAGGACCCAATTCATTTGAACATGGAAAAAAAGAAAATTAGCTGACTAGGAAGTTGCAAAACTCTTCCCTCAGAAATGCCTTTACTGCTGCCCTTGACTCAGTTGGGATTCATGGTATGTGTGCAAGCATAGGAAATGTCCCAGCTCGCACCAGATATTATTCCAGGGTTTTTTTTTCTTTTCTTAGACTAAATCTATCGTACATTCCACATGATTTCCTTTGTCAGGTATCTTGGACTTTCTAGACTTCTATAGATAACCACTGTAGGTCTCCAGGAATTCAAATGCTTCACATGTTTTCAGATGACACATGTGTGTGTACAAGAATGGTGGTTGGTATTTCACTGAGCTTTTTCATAAACTGTTGCCTTTTCTTTTTTATGTTGAGGTGGTACTCTGAGACCTGTCTCCCGGTCCAGGACCTTGGATGTCTGGGCACATTGTGTGTACGACAGCAGGACAGTCTCTTCTCAGATTAGATCTAAGAGACAACAGATGAAGACAACCATCAACAAAGTATAATGTAAGACTGGAACTAGACTGCTCAAATAGAAAAAGACCAAATAAATCCCATTTTCTGTTTGAAGTTCCACGATGCAAATTTATAAGCAATAAAAGTCTTCTGAGAAAGACTCCCATTTATTCTACCATAAAGTTGGTTTGTTTTCACTTAAAGAGCATAGAAAAATGGCCACTGATGGTGTGTTCAGAGAGTTTTAATGGCAGCCTTCAGAATCAGGCAAAAGCCATATTTTGCAAAGCAAACCAGCTTTCAGACAGCTTTTTTGTCCTTTTCAGACAGACCAGTTGCAGCACTGAGTTAACTTGTGTCTTTCATCTGTTTGATGTATCTCTCTGTTGTCCCTTGGCTGAGATTGCAAGGTCCCAGAGGAAGAAGCTGCATTTTCAGTTGTCTGTTTGCACAGTGCTAAAAGCAGATTGGGATTCCTTTGTGTTAGGCACTACACAAATACGTAGGAAGAGAGTAGACTCTGCCCCAAAGGACTGTCAATCTATTATAGACAGGCCAGATAAAGGATGAAAGAGAAAATGGTTAGAGAGGTACCAAAGGTCAAATCATGGCAGAGCTACACATAGAACAAAGCCTCCTGACATGCAGCCTGTTGCTCTGCCGCTGGGCTATCCTGCTGCTGCAACTGCACTGGCAAGGAGTTTCCTGGGCCTTGTTAATTTGTCTTTTTTCATATTAAATCATTTGGCTTTATAAAATATATAGGTTCTCCTTAAAAACTTTATCTTGCTTTCTTCTCATTCAACTACAGCTGTAATGATATAATTGGTGAAGTCTTTAATTTTGAGTGAGGTTGTCAAAATAGCTTCCAGTTTTCCACCATGATTTTTGTCCAAAAGAATTGCCACATTTCATAGTGGAAAGATACTTATTAGATACTGTCCAAGCAGTGAAATACATATACGAAGATATTTGAGCTCACATTTATTGCATAGCATTAAGGACATGGAGCAATTTGATCAGAAAATGCCAACTTCAGCCCTAGCAAAGAGGGCTTTAATACTGTACATGTAGAGAAGGAAAAACCTTTTTTTTTTTAAGTCTCTCTGAGAAGCATGGGAGACAATAGAATTGTTGGGAAGACAATAGAAATTCTGGGAAGTTTTGCATTTCAGTAATTCACTTTAATATCCAGTAAGAACCAAATACACAAACCTCAGTGCTTGGCTTGACTTGAGTGCCTCGATGTTACAGTGAGACCTATTCCTGTTGAACCTTATGGACATGTCCCTTATGGATGCCCCTTCTGACTTTGACCTCTGTTAAGGTGTGAGAAAATGAGCACAGGCTCAGGATTTCATCCAGGAAGCTGAAGCAATTCTAGTCTGTGAAAAACACCCAGAATTTTGCAAGATTGCAAGAACTGCTGTGCAGTATTCTCTGGATATTATTGTCACTCAGGGAGACTGAGATGTACACTGAAAGAAAAGCTCTGCCTGATTTCCAAATGCTAAAAGGAAATACTCTGGTGGGTCCTGTAAGCCTGTGTTGGGAAGTTTCAAAGGATTTCTTCATGGGTTGACTAAGTATGTAAACACATAATAATAAAATCATTGTTATGTGTGTCTTTAAAAAAACTTAGATCTTATATTTAAAAAGAAACAAGACACTTCTTTAATTTTCTGGGAACATTGTCCAGTGAAACAACTATCTTCCCTATGGAACAGTAAAATTATTGTAGAGCTGCCAAAACTCATCTTGAAAAGTAAATAGAAAATCCTGCAATTTTGTTTCATGTAAGTGAGATGGCCATTGCACAAAGCTTCTCCAGGCTTAATTAATCTTACTTTGAACGTTAAAGTTGCTTGAAGTGGGTTTGATTTTAAGACTTTTGTATACCACCAGGCACAGCTAACTTACCTATCTTCAGCAGAAAGGTCTGTTGTGTTTTTTCCATCAGTGTAAAGCTCTTTTTGCTGCAGTTAATCCTTACCCATCTGTCTTTATGATTTCAGTATTGTTTCATGTAGTCCTACACTTTGCCCGAACTCTTAATTTACACATTTGGTTTGGCTGAGTCCCTTTCACCCTGCCTACAGATTTATCCCATGTCATCTCCTCATAGCAATTTATAACCTCTATAAAATGTCATGTAGAGTTGCTTTTTATATGTTTCTGAGTAATGGTTAGAGAGAATTGCATAGGGAATCAAAAATCTAATGAGCTATACATTATTTTAGTATTTATAACCAGAGAGCAATCACTGACAATATTTGGCAATTTTACAGCTAAGAGCCTGGACTATTGTGCTTTTGAATGTAATTTATTAAGCAAATAAAACTCTTATTGGTAGCGGGTCCTGTTAAACTTGTGGCACTGCATGAGTTCCAGGCACATACAGCTGTGGAAGTTTCGTAGTACCTGCATACATCTTGCATGTCTGGACACTAATATTTTACACTTACTTCATAGTTTTATTTATTCAATTGCTTTTGTGCACTCGATTGAGCTGTTACCAGCCATTTATAGTAGAGACCTTGGGTGGGTAAGGAGGGGTCTGGGTGAGAAATAAAATGCATTTATTCTGGGAAGATTTAAATCCTCATTTTATGAGGCATGGTTTTTAGTAGGTCTATGTAGTGCAGAAAATTGCCAAAATATTAGTGGCATACACTAGCATAAAATATCTTGGAAAATAACATTGAGGGGGAAAAAAATTACTAGTGCAAAACTACCCTGCAATAAGCAAGAATGAATTCAGCACTGTTCCTGAACTGATTGTGGAAGTTTAATTCCTTTCTCACTTTGACTACGTTCTTGTAATGGAGTTGTTTGACTCACTAGAAGGAAGTCTTGCAACACTATAGGGAATTAATATAATCTCATTGTATGAGTTCATAGCTGTGTGTGTAGGTAAATAAGTTTGGCTTCATTTCTTTCACAGTGATTTGTATCTAGCAGGAAAAACTTTTCTGTTGTTTTTTGGTTTTTTTGTGGTTTTTGTTTTCTTTTGTAATGCCTAAATGATTGTGGTTGACTCATATGGATATAAATCAGGATTATTTCTCCTTCAATTAGTGAGATTATACCAATATAAAACAAGCATAACCAAAGCCCCTCTGCATCATCTGAGTTAAAGAGGAGTAAGACCAAAAGCTGCTCGGTTATTCATGTGGCTAACATGTTTGTCACTTGATTAGATCTTGCTATTTGCATAATGCCTTTAAATGAATTAAAATAACAAGGTGTTGTGCTACTGGCGTAAACATTAGCTTTGGGAAATCAAGGCTGTTATTAAAAACCTTATCTCCTCAACATCTGTGTTAATTGATAGCACTTTAACAGAAGTAAGGAAACAAGAAGATAGTGAAGTGGTGAGGTATGTGATTGCATTTGTTAAAATGGATAGTTTGCACTGGTTTGTACTACTGACTTTTCTTTGTATGGATTGCTTTTTCTTAAGAGGCCAATTCTGTGCATGTGAGAAGTAGCAGAGGGACTAGAAGATGTCTTACTATTTCCATGGGTTGTTTTTGTGCATGGTTTTTTGAAGGTTTTGGTGGTTTGTTTTTTTTTTTTGTCACCCACATTTCAGGGTGTTTGGTTGCTTTTCCACATTCTGCAACCACATATTGGAACATTTTCTGTTGTCATGTCTGCTGTTATTACTTTCAGCAACATTTTTCTCAAGACGCAGTTCTGTCCAGAGGTGGTGCAGGCTCTGGGAGCACAGCTCATAGGATCATACAATCAAAGAATCATGCAATCATGGAATGCCTTGGGTAAGAAGGGACCTTAAAGATCCTCCACTTCCAACTCTGCTGCCACGAGTCGGGGACTTTCTACTAGCCCAGGCTGCTCAGAGCCCCATCCAGCCTGGCCTTCAGCACTTTCAGGGAGAGGGCCCCATACCAATACATATGGATCTTAGAAAACAGGCAGCATTCACAATGTGTCTCCCTGCTGCCATCAAATATGGTGTGTCCTGTCACATAGCATGGGTTTGCAGTGACATCCTACCTTGCCACATGGCAGATTTAGCTTTTAAAATAATCTTTGCCCTCCCCCCGCCCCGCTTTTTTTTTTTTTCCTTCCCAGAGACAAAAAGGAAGGCATGCCTTAGGCTGATTCAGAAGGCACCAGTGGGTTGAAAAGTCTGTGAGAATGAGCAAACCTTCTTCCTGCATTAGTATTAACCAGGATATCCTGTTCCTTGATCATCGCCTCAAGGATGAGGGAATTCTTATATACAGTATACCTTGGTTTGTGGCTGAGAAAAGAAGAGACTTCATCCATTTTAGGAATCTTGAAGGGGGGTGGCCATGGCAGGGGGGAGGAAAAGTTAATAGGAAACAGATTTAGAAAAATATTGTTTCTATTCTTCTGGGTGAATAAATCAGTGACTGAAACAGCTTGATAGCTGTAACCATAACCTACTACACTGCACAGAAATAAATATTCCCTTTAGGTCACTGTCTACATACCATATCATATCTGTGTGCTTGGCAATAGGTTCCTGCCATGTGCAGTAAACACTTGTGAGAGAGCAGACAGGGGAAAGTGAAGCTGGGTTTTTTAACCAAAAATTATTGGAAAAATATAATTCCTGGATATTAGTAACGCATCACTTGAATTTCACTACACCATGTTTATGTCCTGTGTGCACTGTTTATAATTTGATTGCCTATGCAAACATACAATTAAACCATACCTGAAAGATCAGGTACCTGTGCTCTCCTCAATAACACGAGTAATTTCATACTGGACCGTTTCTCTTCTCAGTTGCATTTGTTTCTTAATACTTTCACCAGTATAAACAGCAGGAGAAAATAGCTGATGCAACATCCTCTGCATTGCTAGCTTGAATTAATTTTGGTTTTCTACACACAAAGTCATTCTAACGTCTTGGGGAAATACCTTCAAGTTCATTTAAAAACAAAGCTGGCAAAGATCTGTAGATGATTTTTTTAAATTTAAATTACTAGTTCCTGCTTATTTTCAATATTGCCCTATAAACCAACATACCTCTGCTTCGCATTTCACACCTCACAACACGCTCCATTAGTGCTTTCCCCTGCCTCCCCAAGCCCATGTTCCTAAGGTGCCACAGCAAATGGAGCACTGAACAATTTTGTTAACTTCTCGTTTCCATTCAGATTTACTGACACAAGCGTGTTACAGAGGGGGGAGTGTTGGCCATTGGCTTTACAGAGTTTCTCTAATTATTGAACTAGGACCTCTAGGGCCCAGTAAAGCTTTGCACTGTTAGTTAATAATAAAGTAACTGAACTACTCCTTTTCTATTTTCTTTTTTTTTCTTTTGATTTCTTTGGTACCTTCTGGCCTTTCTAAAGGGAGCCCCCACCTACTGCAGTAAATTGTAGCTGTAGCCTTGATAATACAGTACTTTGACAATAAGGTCTCAAGGGGTGCTTACTGAAAGAGATTAAACTGTAATTAAACTGCCCTATGAGTAAGAAGGAAAAGGAAAAAAAAAGATTTGTGGTTTTCATAAAGCAGAAAAAAATACATTCACTGGTGTTTACAGCTCAGAGACTTTTTTTTCTCCTCCATCTTGACTACAAAACAATCTTATTTTTAGCCGCACAGGGTTTTGCAGTAGTGCCATATCAATCCCACAATCCTGTTCTTTGAAATAATTGCGCTGAGTTAGTCCCCAGTCAGCACTGACTGACTGAAAAGCAGGAAAGAAACATTTAACATACATGCATAGACATGGATGAAATTTACCATAAAAGTATGAATTTATGTAAGCAGTCTGCAGTTCTATGTGTATATACATATATAATGGGGCCTTAATTGAACATGCATCTATACAATATCCTTTTGTTTAGGCTTAAAATTTTGTTGGGGGGGGTTGGGGCTTTTTTTTTTGTTAACCCCTCCACTTATCAGCTCAGCTATTAAATATTGTGATTGTGGCTTTCCAGCTATCAGTCTCTGATCAGCACAGTTAGTGCATTTTACCTTCCAAGGAAGTGCACTTTGAGCCAGCTGGAGCACGAAAAATGTAGGAGCTGGAGAAATTCATAATTGAAACAGGCGACTGCTCCAGTACAGACAGGAAATAAAAGGAAGACGGGGCCCTTCAATGTATTAAATTAGATGTTTCAAATTCAGACAGTATCAGGAAAAACAAGACTTATGTTAGAAAAAGAAGGTAACAGTAAGTTCATTCAGCTGAGCACTCAGCCCTCCCTTCTTCCCCCCTTTAACATGTGTTTTTGCTGGAATCTTACTCTGATGCACTGAAGGGCAGAAACTACACAGACCCCTCTGGTTGCCAAACAGCAGAGTAGCAGGTCCTGTACTGTTGTACTACCCATATTTTCTCTCCCTTCAGACAGTCATTGGGTATCCTCTTCCTGTAAATTAAGCATGAAATTATGTTGGGCTGAGGTTTTCAGCTTTTTTTTCAGCTGCTCAGTCATTAGAAAGAAAAGTATGTTGTACCTATAGCAAAAACATAAGTTGTTTGCATTTCCTGAATGCTAGTTTGAGATATTTCACATCTCTATTCATAGTGTGTGCTTGTGTACATAAATTATGTGTACCTTTCCATGCGAACTAATTTCTTCTTGCCATACAGCCACCACCTAGTGTTGCTGATTTGCACAGTTTTATCATGCTTGAAGCTTTCTCCTTAGTCACATGTATAATGCATGATGACAAAGTATGAAGATTTTTATTAGTTCAGAGTTTAAAATGACCCTACTGTTCATGAGTAGGTACACGTGAGCTCTTACAGATCATTCCAAGCAAGTGCCACTGAAAACCCTGTGTTATGCTACTCCATTGTGTAGTCAGTGAATCTGCAACATGCATTTTAGGTTTTGGTTTTGGTTTTGGTTTTTTTTTTGCTTTACAGCTTAATAGCAAAGTATAAGATCTAATATTTGTATTCTTTCATCTTTGCCTCTAAAATGACCTCAGGGAAATTCCTTTACAAGACAGCTGGTCAAGATTTTTTTGAATTCAAAATATAATTTTCATTTTGATGAAAAGCATTTTTCAGTTAGTAATGGAAAATATTATTTTTTTCCCCAACCACTGAATTGTCTCTATTTTGAATTAAGAAGCACAGCACACACACAGAGATAGGCCAGAATCTATTAAAGTCTCACCTATTGGATACATCTTGCTGTACACCTTGAAACCTACTAAACTTGGCACTTAAGGAAAAAAGAAATCTTTGGCTCAGAACAATTAGAGTTTACAAAGTGTATAAATTACAGCAGGAATGCCTCTAATCACTCATTTACCTTCTAAAATGCCTCAAGGGTTTTGGATTAGAAGAGAACCATTACAAAGATTAAGATGAAATATCTTAGAAGCAAATGGATATAGGGGAGAGTATTTTTTTCTGTTGGTAATTTTTCTTCATGTCATAAGAAAAGGTTTTGAGGCATACAGTATGTAAACAGAAATCTGCTTATTGGGACAACAGGAGTTTTTAAAAATGAAGCAGGTACATGGAAACCTGGTAAGGAAGCAGGAGGAGTAAAAAATAGATGAATCATGAAATGAGGAAAATGTCTTAGCTGTGTTAGGGTTCTGTGCAGGTCTTGGTTGTCTCAAAAATTCTAGAAGTGCTCAAAAGTAGAACACTGATTTTACATATTATCTTCATTTGAGCTGTTTAGGTTGCCCCCCATTTTAAAAACAAGGTCATTAATTTTTTCTGACTTTTGCCATTTTATGTGCCTGCTACCCTTTTGATATGCACACCAGATCTAATTAGATCCTAGAATAATCAGATGACAAGGAGGTAAAGCTTGGTAAAATGATGTTTTGCATCCTTCTGTCTGGTCAGTGGAGGAGGTGTTGCAACTGTTTTGACTAGAGGAAGTTATTTGAAATGGGGGATCAACTGGTTAAGCAAAGGTAAGTGTATATGCAGTGTGCAAAATTCTGTAACTGTTTTCTGGATTCCCAGAGTACTGTCATTCTTCCTCAGTTTTTTTTGTAAGCTTTTCAATTTTTTTGAAGACAGCACCGCAGCACCATTTTTGTGAAGGAATTTCTCATTACAACTGCCTTTGTATTTTGTGCAAAAGGCATCAAGGAGGAATCAGGTAAGTAGCACAAAGGAATGCAACTTAGATAGAGCTAGAAGTTGCCTCTTGGGCTTAGAAGTTCTGGAAAGTTGCCCAGACATGGAAGAAAAACAGAACATTTGGTTGAATTCTTCCTGCTGAACCATGGGGGGAAAAATTACTCAAAGTTAGGTTCTTCTTGGTGAAATCTGTGGGCTTCAGGGGCTTGATGGGTGATTAGCTTCAGTAGTTTCAGTTATTCAGGTTTGTTGCTATTTATGAGATAGATGGGAGATGAAAAAAATGTATATTTTCTTTCTGCAGCTCAATTTTATGTAGGTGTGATTGAGTAAACATGCATGCTTGTAAAATTATAAAATGCAAGAGACTTCAGTGTTATGTGGATTCATATCTGGCAAACCCATTTTTCATTTTGAAAGTGATGGACATCACACCAACTTGCTTTTGCTGTTAAAATTAATTTCAGAAAGCATCTCTAAAACTGGGCCTGAAAATATGTGACTGTGTTAAAAGAAGTATTTTTAAAGTAAGCAATTCATAAAGTATCTCCAGTGATTCAGCTCACATCTGACTCTTTGCAGGAAAAAAATGTATTGTGTTGTGCCTAGGGCGAAGTGTGCTTCTGGGAAATTATTAGTGCAAAATCTGTGAATAAATGACATGTGTTTTCTTTATATTCTGAGCAAAATGGTACTGTGGAGTGAGAGCTGCACTTATGTAGTGTGAAATGTGGAGGTCATATTCAGTTCTGCACCTGGCCACAGAGATCTGTGTTTCTCCAGGCCCCAGCTTGGGTCTCTGAAAAGGGAGTGCTCCGTTTTAATGGCAGCCTTCTCAAGAATGTCCCTACAAAGCCAAGCCAAGGCTGGGATTTCCAAAGACTTAGGGAATATTTGTAGCTTTGTGTGGGAGTAACTAAGCTTTGAGGAAGCAAAATGTGCCTCTTAGGCAGCATGGGTTTCAGGCACAGAGTATTTCCTTGAAGAGGCAGACCTTCAAGAGCTACGGCCACAAAAGACCTGTGTAGGTGTGAGAATGAGGAATCAATACAACTTTTTCACCTTAGGTTTTTTAATTGGGCTGTGGGATAGTGGCATTTAGGCATTCTGCCAAACAGAGCATTTGCATGTGTAGTTGCAGTGGACACTGAGGCTGGGGCAGTTTTCAAGTCATGCTGTCAGTGGTAGGTCTAGACTTGAATTCCAAACTGCTTCCAAGCCAGGGCGCTGTGGCACTCCAGGAGTGAGAAGCTGGTGGGGCAGCAGAGGAAATGCAAGCAAACCAGCCTGTTCAAAGCCATGCTGGGTTGCTGTTTCCATCTGGGACTGGAGATCGCTCATTTGGAGAAATCCTCAGTCTCATCACTTACTGACAGATGAGAGGTGTGACCCTCTGTGCTGTTGACAGATGACTGACTGCAGGGGGATGATAAGACCTTGTAATCAACGTGAGTGCTTTGATGAGATGTGCAGCCCCAGTCCACTAAGAAGAAAAGGGTCTGAGTATAGCTCCCCAAGCTGCTCTGCTCAAAGAATTGGAGAATTTGCTACATTCTCTCTCTGCCCAATATTCCTGCATTACCTTTGAAAAAAAAGCTGGGAGAGAAAGTTAGGTTCAGTCTGGTTACAGCGTTAGCTTGCTTAAAAGATTAATCTGATGAGGGTGTTCTTGAAAACAAGCTTTTTTCCCCATTGTTTTGATTTAATTCAAATTCAGGATTTTAAACTTTAAAAAAATAACAAAAAAATGGTGCGTTCTTTTCTGTCAGGGGTAAGGCATGTTTGTGCCTCATGGGCTTACATCACTTTGAATAATTTATTTCTGCCATAGTCAGCTTAAATGGTTTCTGCCTGATTAACAGAAACCAGAATTTGGGCCCACGGCTTGCACAAACATTTGTGCAATTTTTTAATAGTTTCTTATTCGCCTACAGCGGAAGAATGAATCAAGAATTAATTAGCACATCAGAAGATTCGCACCTCAGCTTCCTGTCTTTCTTTTGTATTTCATTATTTCCCCACCTTTCAAATTGGTGTTCCTAGGCATATAACAATATGCAGCTCTGGACTGCAGAGGCTGATAGGAAATATTCTTCATTTACTTTTTCTGCCTTGCACTTTTATGTTTGGCTTGTGAGTTTGGTTCCAAACTGCCAGCAGTTGCCTGACTTTGGGAAGAAACAGCAACCACGTATTTTTCTCGTGGCTTTTACCTGAAGTCATCATTTCAGCTAAGTCTGCAAAAAGATACATGGATCTCTGCAGATGTTCTGGCTAACTTGGCTTGAAATTCAGATTTTTAATGAAGCTGAAATCCATAGAATATTTGGGAGTTCACTGAAAAAGTTTCTCACAGCTCCGTGGGCATATTGGCTGCAGCAGGTGCCAGCTGGATTGCCTGTTCTCCAGCCTCCTTTTCACAGGCATTTACAAAGCCGGTTTGGGGAGATGTTCACCAGCACATGTAGGAGCCAGGTGCTGGTGGTAATCAGTGAAAACCAGGCACCTGCTTATCTTTTTACTTTAGAAAACTTCCCTCATAAATTTTGAGTCATAGTGAAGCCTTGTAAGGAAGAGCTATTAAGTCGAGTGAGCTTGGATGGAAAAAAGCAAGAAGCACCCCTGACTGGTTTGAGTAAAAACATGTTCTCCTGTCTGAGCTTGCTGACACAAGGAAAAACTGTCTGTGGAAAGCACCAGTCTTGGATATAGAGTGCATTACCAGAAGATACCCACGGCATTTCAGCTGCTTTGTGGTAAATGTCTCCATGTAGGGGTTTTTTATTGTGATAACTGCAACGATGTGTTTTCTGTGTGGTTTTGTGTGTGTGCTGCTGCCAGGGTGCCACTGGCAGGTCATGGAGCCATGCCCTTATTTGTGCTGGGGTGATTTGTTCCAGCCATGCCCTTATTTGTGCTGGGGTGATTTGTTCCAGCATCTGTGTCCCTATATATTAAGAATGTTGCCAGTCTGAGTGCATGTTCTCTCAGGTCTCTCGTGCACATCTGTGGTCAGTTGTGTCCTCCAAGAAACAGGTTCCATGGTAGCTGAGTCATGCATTCAGTTAAGTGCCATTTTTTGTAGCATCTGATCTTCTGGTAGCAATTTCTTCTTCATCAGCACACCAACTCTGGTTCAGGGGAACAGCGTTCCTAGAGTTGCTTCTTTTCTGTTATTGTTGTTGTTATTTGTGTTCTGTGATGTGTAAATATCATTTTTGAGTGCTCACAATCTGATGACTTTTTGTAAAATGTTGGGCCAGTTTTGTTTCTGCAGCTGTACTTGAAGTTGTGTGTGACCTCCCATGCTTTATGTTCTTCTGTTGATCTTCCCCATGCATCTGAGAGGTCCCCTTATTTCTCTCTTCTGGCCATAACATGCCCTCTGACATCAATTTTGCCCTCTTAAACCTGGCTGTGCTCATTTAAGGCACAGTTGCATTTCAACGGTGCTTTGTGTGGTCCCAAATCCTTCATTACATATTCTTGTGTACAAAACCTTCCTGGGATGAAAATTCTCATTTTTTTCAATGCATTGGGCTATTAATATCAACAGTTGATCTGAAAAAATGAGGAGGAGAAAAGGGTCTGTGACAGACTCTGCTTTCTCAAGGGCAAAGTAAGTAAAAGGCACTAAGGAGCTGCAAGCTGATGCCAAATGATTTGATAACCTTGTCAAAGTTTGTTTTCTTTTATAGCTATAGTAATAGTCAAAGCAAGACATATTATTTAAAAATAATTTTTTAAAAAAGCTATATAAAGGAATAGACAAAATTATTACTCCTCTCCTCCTGAGCTAGAGTGATTCTTCGTTATCTGGTTACAGTCTGCTTAAACTCAGCAGTGCTTAAATCAAAGTCATATTTAGATTCTATGAGCCAGAGTCTCCTTTCAGGCCAATAAACATCTAAAGTAACCACAGATTTACACCTAGGTAAACCCTTGACTTCTAGGGGGCTATTTTGGACTTGCACCACTCTAAGTGAGAAAAGAATGTGGCAATAAATGATGACAATAAAAATGCTTTATTAAGCTGTTGTGAGTGCACTAAAGTCATAATAAGCACATCTATTTACATTAGCATCCATTAAAGTGTAGCACGTGCATTAACTAATAAAAAATAAAGTTTAATGTGGATGCCAGGCTGTGACACTGTTGAACTCTTGAATTTTATCAGCTCTGTGAAGCAGGTCCCATTTAACAGAGCTCTGCCTCTCATGTTTTGGTAGTAAGCAGGAACTAACAAGTTATCTCTCCTATTTTCCTGTTCTAAGCCATACTAAGAAATGTTCAGTGCTTGCAAAAGCCACAATAGCAAGACCCACAGTCTTGCTATGATGCACTGGCACAGGAGGCCAAATGGTGCCTGTCACAGTCACATAAGCCAGCCTTTTAATTTCTCATCCTCTTTATTTGTTATGGCCTGAACACACTGTCAATGCTTGAATAATCATGATGAAACTACATGAATGAGTGAGGTGATTGGGATTTGGAATTTATATGTGTCGCCCTGAATGGTTTGAGTTCAGACATGCAATATCAAACCTCAATTTACTCTTCTGTTTCCAGTATATGAATTTTACCAAAGTTCTCACTTAGTATAATCACCATTTTATATCATTGCACAGTAATAACTGTCTAATATACTGTAAATTATTGTGGGTCTCTTCCTCTAATTTGCTCACTGAGAGGAAACAGACCATTTTTATGGGAGAGAAATGAAGCAGCATTTCTCAGAAAGCAAAGCGTGCAGATGACCATCTTATTATTAGAAAAGAGGAAACATCAAAAGATGCAGAGCAGTTTGTATAATCATCCCAAACTACTGTGGTCACCCTTTCAGCAAGCCTCCTTCAGTTTTCCCACCCTTTCCCTGCATGACTCTGCACCAGGTCACTGCATGGTCTACAGTTGCTCACTGTGCAGACCCTGGAAAAAATGCAAAAAGAGCATCGTGCCTGACAAAAATGTCCCATGCTCATGCTCAGAGATGCTGAGAGCATTGAGTGCAGGCTGCACCTGAGCGAAAACTCTGTTCCCTGGCTGCTGACTCCAGAAGCAGAAGGGCTGCAGCTGGAGCTTAACTCAGCTTGCAGCAGAGAAATACAAATTTGGAACAGCACCTGGGCTTTGCTTTATTTTATTTTATTTCATTTTATTTTATTTCTAAAAATAGCTGGGATGAGTGTTTCTGATGGTTTAGTTCATGCCTGCATGTTTAGTGTGCTTCATTTAGCTGGCTACAGATGAATCTCCAGGTCTGGATTTCTTTGTGACCTTATGGTCACTGCTCAGGGGTGTCCCAGGCTGTCACAGTCTTTCTTGACAAGTTGCACTTCCAATGTTTTAAAAAGCCTGCCATTAATACACATGGGGTTTTTTTTTAACACTAAAGTTGTAATGATTTCAAAGTTCTTACTTTTTAAAGAGTGAATTTCACACAGTGGACATTATTAAATGCAGTTTCAGCTTGTGTTACAGATATTTCATGTAGGTCTCCAGAGGAAGGCTTATAGACTGTGTGAGAAATAATTAAGTTTTCCTTTAAAAGGAACATTGCAAAGAGATTAAAAATGTTAAAGTGAAAAAACACTATGTAGCACTTTCATATGCAGCACTGTCGGTATACCTGTTAGGAGTAAAATGAAATATGGCATTTACTTTATACTTTTACTTTGTTCTGAAAGAAGCATCCACAAATAGTAAGTATTTAATTTCAATTTTTTTCACAACTAAATATTTTATAGAATAGTTTTTCTGTCATCAGAATTGTCATTTTTTACATACAATTTTTATGGGGAAAAATGTAACTAAAACTACATTACTACTTTTATCTTCCAAAACCTCCACTATCAAACAGGAAGTATCTCCTTATTTTGCACAAAATATACAAAAAATATTTGTAAATATTTTATTTCCAGCTATCAAAGAGTACAAAAACTACACACAGAAGAGGGAAAACGGACCACTGAAGAGACAAAAATAAAAGTACCCTTTTTTAGGGCAAAAAAAGGAGCAATTTTTTGCTAATCAGTCAGCATCTGCATTGTTTCTTATTCCCCATTCCTGTTTAGTTGATGTACCTATCCGTCACACAGTGTCAGAGCTGGACAGGAATGTCCCATGTGGATCTTCCTGTATCCCTTCTACTCCTCCTTCTCCTGCTCCTCCTTGCACAGGAAAATACTTCTTTGGATGGCAGAACCTACCACCACTTGACACTGCCACTGTTACAGAACAGCTGCACAGTCTGCCCAGAAAAAAAAAGTGTTTTTTTCCTTTGTAAAATTACAGAAAAGCTGAAAGTTTAGGGCCCTCAGCATTTTGCAAAGTACTGAATGTTTAATACAGATTGATGTGTTAAGCAGCAGGATAACTGGAATACAGTGAAAAAGAGAATGAGGGAACGAGCAAGAGGAGAAAAAGTCAGGAATTATGAATAATCTTTTAATCTCATTCTTCTTCTTCCTGTGTGCATTTTCTTTCCTTTTTTTGCCCCTTTGTTTTAAAAAAGTGCCATCACTGCATTAAAGCACTGAGAAAATTGCTGTGCAGTCAAGCCCCAGAATTATTACCATACCACATATAGGGTTACATAAAATGAGGTGGTTTTTTCCTTAAACCCTAAGATTGTTCATTCACACAGCTCACGCATTATAATCAAATGTGAACACAGGAAAACGGTCCATGGGATCAGCCCTCAGTACGACTGTAATTCCCAGTGAGGTGGGTGGAAGTCTGGATCATAGTGTGGCAGGAGAATAGAAGCCCTTCTGTTCTGAGATGGACTTATCACATGGTTAGCAGCTGGAATTTATGCGAAGTCTTATTAAATAAAACAGCAGTAACCAGTCACCTACTGCTGCAATATACTTGGAGGTACAGTACCTGAATATTTTCAGAAGCACTTGACCTTTCTCCTGCTTCTGCATCTCTGTATTTTCTTTTGCTTATACTTGACAGTTTTTGACCTTCTAGTAAACTTTTATTCCTGTTTTTATTACAAGTTAGGATTGTGAAAATTTAAGGGTTTGAATTATATGATGGCAGGTTTGTTAAAAGAAGATTAAGACATGGGCAGAGAACTTCTTTCAAATGCAAAAACATTTAATTCTAGGTTTTATTTTATTAAGTTGATTTTTATGCACATATATATTTATGTATACCCATACATATTTAAATATGAATGCATGTGTAAATACTTTTTTTTTCTATCTCAAGTTGGTGGGTAGAACATCTGGAATAGTTGTGTAGAACAGAAGTGTGAATGGAAACAATACTGTACTTACATAATAGCACAGGATATTTCATTAAAACAATTCCAGTATATTAAGAGTTGGCAAATTACAACACTTAAAAAACTGATCTCCATATGGGAGCACTTAGTCCTTTGAAATATTATATTATTTTTAATTGTGTCTCATTCAGTGAAAGGATTATAATTTTGAAGGCAGTGGGTCACAGCACACCAAGCCACTACACAGCCAACAGTGAAATCCCTGGATTATTGATCTATCCCCTGGTAATAGTGATTTTGATATTTTATAGAGTTTATTAGTCTTGTACAGGAGGTGCAAAGACCAGGCTGTTTATCAAAGCAGAGACAAGAGCTCTATAGAGTGTCTGCCCTTGCTCTGAAGCAGAGCCTTTTGCTGCAGGACCTCCAAGGGCTTTTGAGATTAATTTCTCTAAAAGAAAAGGGGTTTTCTTGTTTGTTGGTTTTTTTTTGTTGTTGTTTTGGTTTTGGTTTGTTTTGGTTTCTTTGTTTTGTTTTTTGGGTGGGTTTTGTTTGTTTGTATGTTTTGTTTTGTGGGGAGTTTTGTTATTATTGTTGTTGTTGTTGCTTTTGGTTGTTTGTTTGTTTTGGTTTTTTTTCTATTTAATGCCAACGCAACTAGAAACCACCTGGCCAACCCCTTCTTCATTGTCCTGCCAGAATTGTAACCCAGGATTTTTTTCTGAGACACCTTGCAGAGGTGTCAGCCATGGAGAGAGTTTGGCTTCTCAAAACCTGGAGACCACTCCAGAATGATTCCTCAAACATAAGGAGATACAAGCCAGCTGGAAGGGAAAATGATAATTAAAGCCACCAACCTGGCTCAGATCATGGTATGGAAAAAAGACAGGCACACCAGACAGTTCATACAGCATGGAGTTGATCCATGACATGTTTCCAGTGGCTGGTGGCAGCTGGAGCTGCTGGAGGTGAGACACTGCCACTGCCTCGCTGCTGCCTGTCATTCCTGCAGGACATGGGCAGGCACAGAGGGCAGCTCCCCCAGGGCAGGCTGACCACATCAGCAGGTTTCCATGTGCTGGCAAATACAGAGAAACTGAGCAGAGCTGTTTTGCCTGCCCCAAGAGTTCACTGAGCTTGGTCACCGTGATGGAGCTGCAGGAGAGAGTGAGTTAGAGGTGTGTGAGTGGAAAGTGATGAAAGAACAGAGTGGCACAAAATACAGGTTTCTCGCTCCTGGCTTCTGGTGGTTTTATCTCTGTGAATTTTATTGAGTGAATGGATTAAAAGTCCATTGGAAGAATATGTCACACCTCAGTGAGAGGCTGGTTAAATTCCTAGACAGGATGCCCAGCCCATGGCCAGGATTTTCCCTGCAGGAGCCAGTTGACACGCACATACTTTCAATCTGTCTCACTTTTGCTATAAATGGGCCAAGTCTCTCGCAGCTATGCCGAGGAAAGTTGAAAGTCTCGGAAAGTAATTTGTGCTTTGCTTTATGTTGTCAGATTTCAAGGCAGCAGAGTTGGTAAAAGTGTATTGTTTGCGGGCTGGACTGGGCTCGCAGCAGGCAGCTCCGATAAGCTACGCCTGCCCTGAAGAGAATGTTATCTAAACAGCAAGCAGTTTATTTCTCTGTAAATAAGGAAAGGGATTGATACAGACCTGTTGAAGTAAATGACTATTGTTAAAATGAATAGTTTTACCCCTAGAGGAAAACTGAAGATCCATTTTCTGGTACGGCAGATTAAGCTACATGTGAAGTACAAATTAGTGTGTTGCTGCCTACCTTGGTCCCTTTTGGCATGCTGGCTTTAAAATGGTTCGTGGCATGGCTGGGGAACCCATGGCAACCATTTTCAAGTTTCCCGTCCATTTTAGATATTTCAATGGATACTATGTACTAGCCACATCTCAGATGTTACAATATCCTATTTATTATAAAAACTATTTAAAGATACTGTTTTGAAAAAGATAGACAAAAACAGCCCTGATCTTTTCTCAGTGAAAACTTAAGCCTATCTTTCAGTAGATTTTTCTATTGCTATTGTTATTTCTATTTATTATTGTTATTTCTATTGTTATTTCGTTGCTAATTAATTCTTCCCCTCTCCTGCACATTCTCAGAATTTGCATGGCACATCCCAGCAGGAGAAGGTCACCATTTTTTTTAATTCTGTGAATATGAACCTTATGGAGAACACAGGAAAAATGTCTTCTTAGTAATCTGTATATTAAAAACTTGAAAGTCTCAAGTGCTCAAGCGCTATAACTGCTAATTAGCATTTCTTCTTGTAAGTCTCCCTTTAATCAGGAGGTTTGCCTATTGATGCTCATTTTAGTTCTTCCTCTGAAATGTGATGTTTCATGCTCCTTCCTTCTTCCTCTCCTAATCACCATAGCCCCTAAACCCATAAGATGTCACAAAACAAAAGAAAATTTGGTTTCAGGAGTTCCCTTCTGCAGCACATCACATTCAAGTTTATTCTCTTGACATCTCTCAACCGTAGCAAGCCAAACCCTTCTTTCTAGGTCACACTTGTCCATCCTGCCTTCTGAGTTCCTCATTGATGCAAGGGTCACAGAAGGGAGGCTGGGAAGAGGATGGAGAGGTATGAGGGTGTGGGGTGTATAGTTTTAAGACTCAGTATGAGAAGGGAAATCTCTCATGTAAAACAAGCCTGGAGACAGTAGTGATGACAGACAGTAAGGTGCAGTGGCCGAGCTAAATTGGGATGCTGTTCCAGATGTCTCTCTTTGTTAATATATCTGGGGTTTTTATTATGATGATTTAGAGAGCTGTTGGGGTATATTTGCAGTGGTATTGACTGATAATTCTCACAGTGGAATGCAGCCTGCAGTTGGTGTTTTGGTTTCACATGAGGGATGGGAGGGTGTCTTTGAGGCTCATTTGAGTCAGTCACAAATCTGTTCTCTGTCATTATTATCATGGTTTTGTGAGTAGTTAAGCATAACAACAGCATCAAACTGTTCACAAAGAAAAAGACAAAAAGTGTAGAATGTTGGTAGTGATTCTAAAAACAGTCTGGATGCTGCTTTGACTTCAGTCCTTTTTAATAAATACAGCATGTTTTTTGTTTAGGAATCTGCTTGTAAATGTTTTTAATCACACAGACTGTGAAGCATCAGTTATGTCTTCAATAATATTGATGCTGCTTGCAAAACTGTTCTTTCCAGGAGAAAAATCATCAGTGACAAAAACTACAGGAAAGAAAAGGTTTTTCAGCCATTATTTTTCACTTTCTTGTACATAATCTGATCAACTTTTAGCTTCTTCTTCTAGGTTCCTTCCAGTAAGTTTACTTTGGAGCTCAGATTAATTACTGGAATGTCCACTGACATCTCAACTTTAATGTCGAAGGATGTTTCTGTTCACTGAAATCTAAATGAGACAACTCAATTAAGAAATGAAAAAAACAAGGAATGAAACAAAACATCCAAGCAAAAACCCCAAGCTCCTGCCACTGTTACTATTACAATGTGGCCAAATAGCATCAAAATAATTATTGGGAAGGAATTTTCCCAACCCACTACCAAAGAAAAAGACCCCTTTTACTTTTCTATCATTCTGCAAAGTCTCTTCTAAAAATACACTAATCAATGGTCTTTTGCTGCACACTCAGCAAACCCTAAAATTTGAGGCTACTTAAAGTTACATCTAATGAGTAAAGTTCTCATGACTGATCTTCAGAATTTTGTCATCTTACAGAGTAGATTTATCAATTTCTTTATTGATAAAGATCTGCTGCATTTTGATTTATTCCCATCTTTCAATGTAAGTTAGCTGAAGATGGGATAATATTTGGAATTTATTTCTGTTTTGCAGAAAGTCTGTTTCTTTCTGCTGTTTTTTTCAGCACTTGGTCTGCCTTACTTACATTGGCTGTTACCAAAGATATGTTTGCTATCAACCTCTTCCAAAGTTACTCACTTGAGCTATATCTTGTGTACAACAGATTGTGTTCATCTTTCACTGGTAATTAAAGGACAGGCATTCTTCTCCATTTGAAACGCTCAAGGGTTCATTTGCTTCCTTGACTGTCCATACATTAGGTTTCTAGTTTGCTGTCACTCCATTTGCTCCAGAGGGCTTTTTCCTCTATTGAACCTCTTTAAAGACACCTTCAGGGTTTTGGTTTTTTCCCTGATAACATGGAAAAGGTTTTTGACATTTGGACTAGATGAGATTTCCTCCTATGGAAGGGACTTGTGGCTATCTGTTAAGAAGCAAAGAGCCCGTATGTCCAGGTTTGCTCAGGTTGATCAGGCTTGTGCTGTGCTAGCAGACTGACATTAGCCAGTGGCTTATTTGTAACATCTGTACCATGCAAAGGAGCTGTTGATCAAGGAATCAACATCAGCTAGGATGCCAGCATTCAACGGCAGCTTCTGTGGCCCCAGATCCCTGTTACAGAGGCCCTCAGCGTAAGGAGCGTCCCCCTTAAGTTAGTCAGTAACTGAGAAATAAGAAGGCAGAATCTAACATACCCAAAACATAAAGAGGGGAATCAGGTGTTAGCTCTGAGAGAACCATTGACATTTATAGTTTTGCAAACTACCCACACATCCTGCTTCTCCAGGACAATGGCCTTTTCAAACAGGCTGGGAGGTAGCACGGGTATTTAAAAGGGAGCAGCACCAAACCAGAGCACCTCCAACTCTCTCATATTTTGCAAAATCACTGCTGGTCTCTTTTGGGGCTAAGCTATTTGTCTCACTATTACAGCAAAGTTTGCTTTGCAGTTTGTGGAGTTGGGCTGACTAATCAGTTGGCTTCACACCTCGTTCTCCAGTCATTCAGCAGCAGCCTTTCTTTCAAGAGACAGATGCAATTGTAACAGTCACTTTCCAGTTTTACCTGGTGGATGTTACACAGTAGTCATGCAGAGCTGCTCTTGGAGACTTGGCTATGTTGTACAAGTCACCTCAGAGCAAGAATCCCCTGTGGGACTTTTGTACAACGAAACACAATGGTGCTTTCCATAGGTCTCTGTGCTGTTTTGCTGCAGTAATCAATTCCTGTAATTTCTGAGAATTCAGGCCCATGTTTAACAGTTAGCACAGTTTATGAAAATTTGAAATATCCAGCATGGTTCTTGACAGTTATTTTCAGGAAAAAGTTTTGCTTGTGGATGCTTTGTTAGGATAGCCTAAGTAGCAACATGAGTGCCCCCTACATAAGTGGGAAGGAAGAAGGGGCCCTTCCTTGAACTTTTGGGTCTCCATGAAATTTGCACCGTATCTCTTTGCTAGATGCCTCTCAGAGTGCCAGCACCCAAGTGTGGGACAGAGAGACAAAAAACACCATGTTTGCATGGGAACTGGAAACACCATGGGATTTATTTCTTTAACTGTGTGTCTCTTTCTATAAGCTCAGCTTGTAGAGGTTTGGGTTTGTTTCGATTTTACTGATACAAGGACTTTTAAATAACAAAAGCACAGAGGTAGGAAATTTTCAAGGAAGATAAATAGCTTTGAGAGTAAAATTAGAGACATTTCTGAACTGTGGAACATTTGAGGGATATGCTCCCTGCAGAAGCTGAATACAGTGGAATAAAAAATACATCATATTTGAAATAAGAGCTAGCTTATCCCCACAGTGGAAGAGATTTCAATAATCTTTTAAGCCTTGAAGACTTCAATTACTTTCAGAAATCTCTCATCACTGCCGGATGGACTTTTGTCATACAGGAAAATCATGAGGGGTTTGGCAGCTGAAGGAGAAGGATGCCTTCTGTTTCTGTCAGCCTGCATGCAATGATTCATCTCGTCTGAGGGAAAGGAAAACCAAAGCAGTAGGGTTCTAGTCAGAAATTAGTCACTGTGAGACAGTGTTTGATCGGTAGTCCAGGGTTGGGATTTTTTTGTTTTATTTTCTTACCCGAAGTCATGTGACTTACTCTCCATACTTGTTGTTTCTACTAGGAGGTGTTTCTAGCAGGACATTTGGCTTGTTATGAAGTTGATTCGTTTTATTCCTTTACCCTATAGAAAAGGGAGTTTTATTGTGGATTTGGAACTCCTGATTGGCATCAAAATTACTCTTCCTGCACCTGATGGTACTGAAGTGGTAGTGATATTCCCATCAAGTAAAATAGAGATGAGAATCAACTGCAAGTTCCTCTCATGGTCCGGTCATTCATCTTTTCCCAGTCTACGTGATGAGTAAAAATGAAATATAAGAATGTGATATGCCAGTTGGAGAGATGGAAGGAGAAATTAATTTGCTACTGCATTATAGTCATTATAGCTGGAATTTTTTTAAAAGATAGATTTTTGCTAAAATGCAGGATTATGAGTTTGGAAGATTAACATTCATGTAACAACCAAAGGAATAATCACATCTAACAGAAAGGCACAGGACAGCAATGACTCACACTGTTGTAGCCAAACTGGGGAATGTCCCTACCTCTATACTCCTGCAGTGGTCACCCTCAAATCCTCTTGAAGGAGCTATAGTTTCATATATGCACTTTCTTGGTAGCCTGTTCTATTCTGATGTATTCTGTTGACAGTGTCACAGAAATCTAGACATGCTTATTCCTACTCTTTCCAAGATCCCTGTTCACACAGAGGCTGAGGAGAAAAAGCAGGCAAGGCTCTCTCATGGAAGAGCACAGGGAAAGGCTTACATTGAGTTGTGGGTTTATTGCAGCAGATCTCCTGAGTCCTTTTCATCTCACTTGAGTAAAATATTTTCCAAATATCACTTTTTGCCATGGCATGCTTTTGAGACAGGAATATTTACATTGAGAGCATTTTATCAGAGCTCCACTGTTCATAGATGTGTGTTTCTTATTGCTCATTCGTCTCATGCTATGAGAAGATGGACATTTCAAATGATCTGGAAACACTTTTTGCACACCAAGGTGGGCTTTCTAGGTGTCTGGACACTCACTGTCTGCTTACTCAAATCATTATGGTTGGAAACGATTACCAGTTTGTGGAGTTGGGCTAATGATCATCAAGTCCAACCTTCGACCTAATACCACCATGCCCACTAAAGCATACTGCAAAGTGCCACATCTACTCATTTTTTTAACACTTCCAGGGATGGCAACTCCACCACCTCCACAAGAAACCTGTTTCAATGCTTAACCACTCTTTCAGTGAAGAAATTTTTCCTAATATCCAACCTGAACCTTACCTGGCCATTTCCTCTCATCCTGTCACTTGTTGCCTGGGAGAAGAGATTGACCCTCACGTTGCCACCACCTCCTTTCAGGTTGATGTAGAGAGTGAAAGTCTCCTCTGAGCCTCCTTTTCTCCAGATAAAACACTCACTGGAGAGAATTGTGACTGACCTCTAATTGGACTGCAACCCTAAAGAGGAGTCAGTTCTGCTTTCCCCTTGAAAATGCTTTTTGTCCAGCCTATACCCTATACCATGATGTGTAGATGAGGAAAGCAGGATCTTTGTTTTTTGTGAGACACAGGAAATAAAAAGAAGACCAAAGTGAGGAACGAGCATTTCAAGAGTCATGCCATGCAAAAGGAAGGCACAACAACACAACCAAGACAGTCACATGCACAGAAGTTTCAAAACATTTTATAGACAAAATTCAGTTTTTTAAAAATCCTATAAACCACAGTGGCTCACTGTAGAAAAGGCCTGAATGGTGTTTCCCCTTTAGCTGGATTTAGAAATACAAATGTCAAACCTGATTTTCTTTAATTGTGTAGTGATGGAAGAAAGTTCCCTCAGGAGACAAAAGAAAGAATAACTCTGAGATATGTGGCACAGACAAGGGTTATAATGGAAATTAATTGTGTAGCATGTTAAATAATATTACCTTAATCCTGCAGCTTTGGGCAGTGGTGCTGAATTTCTATTTTATGACATGTTTTACAAACTAAAATATTTTAGGGCTTGGAAACTGCTTGGCTTTAGTAGTTCAGCTCAGGAAATGTGCTTCCCTGCTATCAAATGCAGCAGTCTGTACTCTGCATTATAAGCCATGGCATGGTGCATGCAGACAGTTCTTGTTTGCTACCTCTGCTGAACCTTTCACATCAGCTCATTTATCTTTCAGGTGTTATAATAATTGACCCTCAATCAGTATTCCATTATCCTAAACAGGCAATTATCCACATTGTCACTTTTGCATTTGCTCTTTTGACCCAGGGGTCAGGGAGGCCTAGTGTAACTGAATCCAACAAAATTATTCCCTTACCTGTCATATAAATAGTCATCCTAGCAAAATGAGACCCATGGGGGCTTTTGCTGAGGTGTTGAGAAGGCCAGTCTAACTCGTTCCTTTATTCTGCTCTTTAAGGAATGCAGTACTGTTTTGGCACTCTATCAAAATAAAACAAAGTTCCATTTTTTAGCTTTCTTTTTTTTCCCCCCTTTTTTTAAGTGAGCACCCCTGCACTTACAAATGCTTCTTTGTGGCCCACTTTATTGAAATTTCCATTCAGCTCTTCCATCTGTTAGCTCTGTTTACCACTATTCCTGGAGAAAGAATTCTGCATTTCACCTTCATTTGGGGGTGTAAGGTCATAAAACTGTCTGGATTATTTCAGCTATATTTATACTTAAGTTAATATTCCTTCTTTAACAGGTTTAAAGCTTTTAATTCCCCAGTTCATTATTCATGGTGAGTGAACTAAAGTGAACGAAGTTTTTGTATTATAAAGAGGAAAGCTTTTGGTATTCAAAAAGTGTTCTGTAAATGTGGATTGTAACCCTCTTTACCCCAGCTCCCCAATTCCGATGAAGCTCATGTTTCACACCCTCCCTCTCTCCACTACTTACAGCCAGCAAATGCCATGTTTTATTTAACTAGCTCCTGTGAATAGTTTGTGTGGATATGCACTAGGGTTGTGTTTACAAATGTGGTGGTTGTGCACATCTTGCAGAAGCTGGCAGAGTGGCAGGGCCCACTGACACCAAATGCACGGGAGGAAATTGTGGAGCCCTCGCATTTGCATGGTCTTGAAGTATTAGTGTCAGGCCATCGTGGAGCCCTTGCTATACAGCTGTATCCCAGGAAGAGGGGATTATTCCTGTTGCATTGAGAGAAAGCTACATCTGAGAACGGTGGAGGGGTTTTTCTGAGGGTTCAGGTGGTAAAGGAGGGAAGCAAACCTTGCATTTCCTGAACTGCAGCAGCACACGGTGCAATGCATGAGCCAAATATGCCATGTCTCCCTCCTAGCTGCTGTGTTTAGATGCCTATATTCTGAAATCCAAGGTACTCAAAGTACAGAGGGTAAGGGGAGGAAAGAGCCTTACTCTGATACAAGACTTATATGTGTTTGCATCTAGCTGCAGGGTCCCAGCCTAACTCCATCCCATCTGTTCTATTTTGCTGGAAGGAGATAGTCAGCACCTTGAAACACTGTCCTGGCTCCTCTCCAGCAAGAATCTGGGAGTTGAAGTGAGAACACAAATGCAATTTATTTTTCTTTGTTGAAATGTTCACATTTTCCCAGTGGCAACACGACTCAATAGTTGAAATAATGTTATTGAGAGAAAAGAGCAGAATCCCAGTGTGAATACTCTGTACTCAGGCCCTTTAAGCTTAAGCCAGCAAATATCTGGACAATATGCAACTTACTCTTTCTTTTTTAAGAAAAAGAAAAAGAAATTACCCACAAGAAACCTCAGGTTTGGGCCCTTTTCTTCCTACTTATTCATGAAAACAATTTTTCATGCATCTGTTATTGTATTGCTTTGTAGCAACACGTTTCCCACTCAAGAAGTTGTGCTTTGTGCTCGCACTTTCCTTGTCATCTTTGTACCTTCCATTCCTGATGCCTGTGGTGGAGACAGTGCTTTGTTTTCCATGAGGTGCAAAAGTCTGATCCAGGAATAAGAGGACAGGATTGGCCTACGCTCTAGAGTATGTGCAGACCAAAAGAAGGTGTAAGTGGCTGAGATATGTTGTGGGAAAAATAATTGTCTCCCTATTGTTCAAAAAAAAAAAATTTCTCAGGTCCCAAGACAACTGTGAAAGTCCCCATCATGTCTGCTACATATCAAACTCCGTATTTGTCCAAAGAAACATCTATCTTCAATTTTACCCACTCTTCAATTTTCAGGCAATTGGCAGCAGCTTAAAACCATAAAATATATTTTGACCAAGAAGACTTCTTGAAAAAAAAAAAGCCGGCTTGACAAAACAAGCTTTGTTTTGTCTAGGAGAGTATTTCAGAGGCAAAACTGTTTCATGGTGAAAAGCAATCCAAATTATTAGAAGGCTTAGCTAAAAACCACTAAGTAATTTAGAAACTTGTCTCTAAAGATGCCATTTCTTGATTTTCTTGTGATGCTTTCAGCTGGGGTAGTTTTGTTGCTGATTTGGGTTAAATGACACTTCTAAACATCTGAATTACTTTGCTGGCTTTTGGGAAAGAGCAGGCTCTAGTTTATTGTGGCGCTTGTTGACATCTGTACTGCAGTTTCTGGAGTCCCAGGCAAGAGAGCCACCATGAGGGGGAAAAATTGTCCCCTACTTTTAATCCCCATCTGCTCTCACTGGCAGCAGTAAGCTGAAGGGAAATTGAGGTGGCCCTTGAGTGGTTGGTTTTACACCAGAAATTGTATTTGCTTGATGCAGGGAGTATTTTAATGTTCAGTGGGATCCTTGCCGTGACAGCTGGATGCACAGGTCTTTGTGTCATTTCTCGGCACGTTGATGCCTGAAGGCAGCAAGCAAATCCTGAAGATTCTTCTGCTCATCAGCCAGGCAGCTTAGCTTCATTCCCAGCCCTTTTCATATTAAGGGATACTAGCCTTTACCCTAGCTTTCCTGTTTTTTAAATGTTGGGATAGTAAAATTTTCCAGAAGTATCCTCAACACACAATTAAAGATTCAGTTGTTCATTAGCTGTCTCCTTCTGAATGAGAAGATAGGGCCTCCTATCCTCCTGCAAGTATTCTGAATGGCAGCAGTCAAACAGCAGATAATCCTGGGCTAGATCTCCAATACCTTGCACAGAACTTTCTCTTAAAAAAAAAAAAAAATCAAGCTAATTTTGTATCTACACCAGTGAACATTAGAGTAATTTTTTCTTTCGTTCTAAAGCAGATTCTGTTAGGGTTAACACAGACTTTTGTGAGACTATGTTGCTTTGGGAGCAGAGTGGTGAATGAGCCCTGAAGTTTTACCGTGGGCTAAGGCCTGATCTCTTGGCTGACTTTGAAGAACCATCTTCTGTTTCTTTCTTGCATTTTCACCATAAAAAAAACAAACAAACAAAAAAAAACCAAGCCACCAAAAAAAACCCACCACAAGTATTGCTTTTTCTTGAGGCATTTCAAGATATACTGGGGGAAAACTTGCAGAAATTGAGGGCATTTTTATATTGCTTATTACAGCTAGACATGCATATGAACTTGAATTGAGAGAGGTGATGATACCAGAAATCTTGGCTGGGGGAACTGAAACTGTCCCCAGTGTTTTGATACCAAATTTGACAAATGCATAAAATTTGCAATAGCTCTCCACAATCCTTACAGCATTCTAACTTAAATACTTTACCTATCATATCTTTAACTCTGGGCTTTGAAAAAATTACACATATGCTACCAAGATGTCATCTCTTCTCCTGCAGGAATATGCTAAGTTAGTGAAGTTATGCTCTGCATATGCTAGCATAATGGAGGGGAAGAGTCAGCCTTAGCTTTTTGAAGTTTTTCCTATCTGCATTTTATATGTGAAAAGCCATCTTCATCCCCACAGTTGTGTAATGGCAACAAAACCCTATCTATTGTGCCTTGTGCATAGTAGACAGATTTTACAACTTCATAGACGCCCTTATGGGGGACTCTCAAATGCTCACTATCCACTTTAATAGCAGAGAGAGATATTTTTTTAGTAGTTCATCTTACAAAATGTGAAACCTGTCAGCAGCTGTGATGTCATGGCCTGCATAAGTTATGGGACCTTTCTTCCACCCTTCCAGTCTCCTCCTCTGACTTGGTCTTTTCTGTGCTGTGCATGCACTTGCTCTGTGTCCTTTGGGAGTATGGAAGAACAGCCAGAGAATGTGTGCTGAAGCAAAGACAGGGCAAGGAATGCAGGCTCCACTCAGTAACACACAAATAGCAGGTGCAGGAGTTGAGTGAGATAAAGCCATGTACCCCTTTATTATAAATGCAGGGTAGCATGCACATAATAAAATTTAAAATTGAAAATAACCAAACCAGTACAATACACCAAAACACTGTGCTCACGCACACGTGCACACAGAGCTCTTCCCTTGGAGAGAGGATGAGAGAGAGAACGGAGAAACCACAAATGAGGGAGGTTAGTCATGTTGCTTAATGAACTACTGGAAGCTTTTCAGATATTGTGGTGATGAGGGAAATGTGCATAGAACAGTATAATGTTCCTCATCTGATATTATCTAGGAGTTCAAAAGAAGCAGCAGCAGCAGCACAATAAAGCAGCTCTCTGGTGTGTTATTAAAAGGTATCTTGAGCTTTCCTGCTTGACAGATATTTCTTGTTTTAAGTTACACTTCTACTTCCAATATTTAAACCCAAGACAACAAAGTAATAATTGAGCTACTGACTAGCTAACACACTGCATTTATGCAAACCAGTTATTTTGCAGTAGAAACAGCTTGCTAATGTTATACCTCTGGTAATTAAAGTCCTCAAAAATTGCAGTATTCTGTATTTGTGTGCTCTGTGTGTTTTAAATTTTTTCTGTAATTTCCCACCAGTTTGTTCAACAACTAACCAGTCATTCATATGGCAAAGGCACAATGGGAATGAAAATCTGCATTGCTACTTTTAGATGCTAAGAAAGAAAATTATAATATTTACTCCTGTTCCCGATGCAATGTAATGAAAATTTGTGTTTTGCATCATGCTGACTAAAACTGATGGGAATAGCCCATGTCATCTCACAAGTAGTTGTTCTAGTTTGCTGTTTTCTGCTCTTTTGTTGGTTAGATTGCCCGTAAGCATGACTCAGCAACATCAGCCCTTTGAAGTATGGATGAAGCCTCATTTGTATCTAAACTTAGTATCTCTCTGCAGGGTAGCTTGTTATGTAAAGAGAAGAATGAAATTCTGGCCAGACTTCTCCTTGCAGAGGACAAACGCTCCATGATTGCTCATAGCAGGGTATCAGTATTGGAGACATGGTCTTCTTGAAGTGCACACAAAGTGGCACTGGAAAATCATGGCATTAAATCCTTTCTTCTGTAAAACCACCCTGAAATTTTGGAAAAGTTTTGGTACCCAGGCTTTGCTATTGCAACAGCTTAGTGTTTTACATTGATGCATGTAATTGAAGATATGTATGAATCACATTTCCTGTTATGAAAAAACTTGGAAACTAGATGAGCTGTGAGCTGAATTTTGATGCATGGCTATAGTATTACACAAAGCTATCAACATAAACAGAGAGTGAAATATATGTGATGCAGTCAGAAGTGTGAGGAGGATGGGGACAAGTGTGGCTGCAGGAGTGGATGGCACAGTAGGGAGCTACATGCAGTGGGTCCTGTGTACTCTGATGTGTGAGGTATCCAGTTCAGAGTTAGCTCATATACTTCAGAGCCCCTTGGTTATGTGACTTGTGACTACTTGTGACTAAAATCAGTAGGGTTTTTTTAAAAATTTACCCTCTTATTTTGATGAGTACATTAGTGAACTTATGTGAGATCATCAGCTATTTTATGGAGTTAAGTTTGAGAGTAACTCAAGAGGCAAGAATATCTGTTTCTATGATCTGTTTTTATTTGTGATTCATCTCTGACTTTCTGCTCTCACACTCTCCATGCTAGCTTGCCAGTTATTTAACTGAGGTGGTACCTGACCAAGATCTGATACCTCTGTATTCATTGAAAGTATGGTGGAATCTCTGATGACTTCCCACAGTCAGATGCTGAGGTTTAGGTCTCTTCCAGAACACCACTGCTCCGATGGCACACTGCTTCGAGGCTGATGCTCTGCAGGAGCCCTCACTCAAATAGCGGGATAGCAAGAATTTGGCAGAGGTTCCTATGCCAAATAAATTGTTTCTGTTATCACTAAGCTCTTTCTTTGTATTTTCTTGTCTTTCCTGCACCTTGGATTTAGCAGTTACCTGTGTGAATTTTATGATATATGTTACACGATGTTAGCTTATTTTTTTTACTGTAACCCACCTCTGGCTACTTTTACTGGAGAAAAAGCATTGTGTGTGATCTTTTTACCCCTCCATTCTCCTGCTCAGAAATATATCCTAATTTAAACATTAGCAAAATCAAACATTAACATGGGAGTTAATGTTTTAAAATAATGATCTCCTGCCGGAAGCTTGTTGGTCCTGACATGCTGCCAACTACAAAACCTAAATGAAGTTAGAACCAGAAGAAAATAAACTTACTCTATTTTCATTCTCTACTAACGTCTTTTGTACTATCTGAAAACTTGATCACTATATTTTATGGTACTGAGTTCTTTCAGTAATGGATTGCAGGTGCCACATTCCTGCTAAACAATATTTAGGCTACTTAGTTTTATTGTTTGGTTTAATTACTTGAGTAAGTGATTTCACCAGGTCATCAAAGTTTCTAATTCCCATTCTTGCAAACAACAGTGAAGGGAATTGAGACCACTGAATATGGAGAACTGAACTTTGGAGAATGGTAAGTATTACAAATATGTGTAAAAGAAAAGATAGCAGCAAACTATATAAAATATAGGCATGTATCCATGAAGACATTGTCCAGAAAAGTCATGACAAGTCATTGCAGTGATAATTTTTACAGAATTGAAGAAACATTTTTTATTCCTGTAGTGTGTAGAGTGTAGGTGCTGTTGTCATCATATATAATATAATAATCAAAAGTGAATTAGAGGGCTTGTGGTAAAACAAACCTGGGAATTAGCAGCAGATGATTCCAGGGCACACGGTATCCCAGAGTCTGGCTACCAAATAGACATGAATGATGATCCTGAGCATGATATTTGGCCTGTGGAGTAGAACTTGGACAGCCTATGGCGTGTAGTGGTATCCATAGCATAGCAGTGGGTTGTTCTGTTCTGGAGAACACTTTGTAATGATGTAAGAGGCAATAAGCAGGATTATGAATGCAACAGGGAGACATAACTGTGAATTTTAATTTCGGGTTTACTTGGCCTTTGGCACATGATTTCATTTCCCATAGACAATCTAAACTCACTGTAAAGACTACCAGGGGACCTGGATGCATTCACTAATGTAGGGTGTGGCAATTTCCTGTCTGTCTGATTTCAAATTATGATTAGTATCTCCTTCTCTTATGGAAGTTACTTCACTGATCATTATTTAGAAAGTATTTTTTAAATAAAAATTTTAAAGTACTTAATACAGTATGTGCTTAGGAAAGTTACCACCAAACCCTTTAAAATAGATTCATGTGTCCATCAAGACACTGTCCTGAAATGCCAGAAGTAATTGCCTAAGAAACATATGATTATTTTATCTATAACAGCCTTTCTGTATCCTCTCCTAGAACTTTTCCTTTTTCACAAGGAAAAGTGTTTGATTTTTTGTACTTTGACTTGCTATTTATGAGACTTGATATAAGTGTGAGATTTTTTTAAAACAGACTTGGATAATATTAAATAAATTAAAAGCATTTACTGTCTTCCTTATGGATGATGACGTATGGTTTACATAGCTAATGCATACAGAATATGAAAAATATAAAGTATTATTTCATATTCAAATGATAATCTGAATAATCTCTCTTAGTTTTCATTCAGTACTTCCTCTTTCAAAACACTGTACTTCACAGGCCTCAGTTCAGGGAAGAACTTCAGTCTGGGCATAAATCTAATTAAAGTCCACAGATTTAATCCCCTTCAAGCAACAAGCATGTATTCAAGTCTTTTGCTTAATTGTGGTGGAGTAAAGGTATGTTTGAAATTAAGCACAAGCACGGCTGTTTTGATGAACTGGAGATTTATCTTGGAGCATCAAACCTACTATGGAAAATTCATAAAGTAAGCATTGCCTCCTAATTACTATGCTCATTTTAGCAAGTGCTGTAATCATAGGAACAAATTTACATAGTATTTACCAAGAGACAAGAACCTCTGTATTCCTCTAATGGTGTGGTGTGGAGCTGCAAACTGAACACACACAGACAACATCTAAAGAAAAATACTTATGAAAAAGAATCCTTCTTGTGAAATTGATATGGAAAGATGATGGCTTAATGCTTTTTATAGGACACTAATATAGCTTACTCTTCCAAATAGCTATGAATACTTTCTCTTCACATTGTTGATGTATGGAAAAATGCTATATAGGATCTAGTTGTAAAATTTTTCTAAGGGATTTTGGTAGATACCACAATACGATATAAAATAAAAGACCTGCCAGCTTTCTATTACCCCAAAGATGGGATACACTCTCCAGGGTACCTCTAACTGCCTGCCCAATAGCCCACAGTAATCTGGCTGGATCAGCAAGTGTTTGTGCTGCAGTGCATCCTTCCTCTTCCTCAGTGGCATTCCCAGGCCTGAGTCATGATTGAAGGTGTGCTTAGAAAGGAGTATGTTGGGATTGCCCAAGGAAGGAATGGCTTCCTTTCGAGACCCAGATATATGGACTTTTTTACTTCAATTAAGAGATGAAATGTCTTGGCACATGTACAAAGAATTTGTGCTCCATTTGAGAAGCCATGCCTGCTGGTGAGATCAGGGCTGATCCAGGTGCCTTGATGACAGCTTATATAGCTCTTTGGCAGATGTTTGTTCTTCCCTTGTGGCTGCAGGATGTTACAGACTCCCAGTGTCCAGCCTCTACAGACAGAGCCATGTGTACAGCCTCTAGGGGTGTCGACACTGAGAGCTTTCTGGCCCAAGTTGGGGAGGACAAGGGAAATAAATAATCTCTCCCAACTAATTTTGTTGCAGAACACTAGGAATTGAAAGCCAGTTTGAACTGCTAACATTTTCTTGTTTGCATTTTCTCATCTGCTTGATCAAAATAACCTCTATATGTCAATCCACTCAAAACAAGAGGGTAGTGGATGCCCCCCTTGGTGTCATATTTACACCATTGATGCATAAAGCTGCCTAGAATTAGGGGTGAGCAAGCAGATGCTATCAGCAGAGCTGGGCATGCACTGCAGTGATAAGACAGGAGATGTTTCCTGGCTTAACCCTTGCAGGAAGCAATGTGCAATTGTTGTGGCCCTACAGACCAGTCATGGTCTGCCCTCAGCCTCTCCCAGCCCTTTTTGTCTGCTCTTGGGGACACTGATGCTGAAGTATCCAGCTGACTGGGAAGAGCAAAGCATAACATCCTGTGTATCCCTTGGTAGGACAGGGACAGTTGGTGGGGAAATTCACACAAAACTTCATACTGCTGGTGACGTGTGTTCAGCAAGGCATGTTCAGCCTGTCCAGTTGTAATTATTTTGTGTTAGTTGTTATGCAAAGCCAGCAGCATTTAAAATTAAACAAACTAAAAAACCCCAGACACTGTGGTTCTGCACAATCTTTCTCCAAAGCTGGGAAGTCTGAACTTCATTTTTTGAAGATGTAGTTCTGTAAACAAGCCATTTGTTTTATAAGACATCATTGGGTGTCTAGTATCATACAAACTGCAACCTCTGCCTGAAATTTCCCATACATTCTGATCCTTTGTAATAGCTCCTTCCTGTGTGCATTCCCTGGTTACATTCAGGCTTGGCCATTTCCTTAGCCATCCAACAGGGTATCTCTCCCTTTGTCAACTCCTATTTTGGCCAGACTTGCAGTAATTTAATATTTTTAGTACTGTTGTTCCTTTGCCAAATTTTGATGGAAATAAGGCAGTAGGAAATCAGGAGTTATTGGGCACACAACCAAGTGCATGTGAAGTCCATAAACCTTAGCAAACAAGACAAAAATGTTGTGTCTGTCTCTTTTACACTAAATATGTAAGAGGAGGGGAAAAGTTTTCTGTTGTGAACTTGGCTGGCTGTACAGTAGAGGGGACTGGGGGGAAATACAATTTGATGTATTTATCCTCTTTCTTTCAAAACTGGAGTCCTTAGAAATGGCATCATTGGAGAGCCTTAAATGTGATCTTGATTATAAAAAAGCACATTACTTTTACCAGATAATAAAAATTGGACTTTTCATTACAATATATACAGTCTTAAGTGTGACTTGTGAACTGATTGAGTTTTAGTGGCTACTATTTTGATTTCTGTGTCAGTACTAATGGCATGCTGTTAAACTGGACACATTAGTCTATACTAATTTACTAATTAACTCCAGGAGCTTTTCAAAGCATATATTCAGTTGTTGAGCTCTACATTTTTGTAGGTAACATTTAACACGATATGGCAATAAAATTCTTGACTTATACCTGAAGGACAGAGGCATTGCTTTGAACCTAGTGTGTTTGTAATGTATGGCCACTATCTTATCTTATTGTTATTATTATTACTTTCCTACTACTGCTATTACCTCTACTACTATTATGAATTTTTTGATCAGTCTGTGTTTCATTTACAAATCATTCATTCTGTGGTTTTATTAAAACTTTTGAACAGTTAGGATATAAATATTTCTTTGTCAGTGATGGAAATAATGGTCTTGGCTCTGCTTTTTGTTACAGTAGTGCAAATCTTGAATAATTTAATTGTCAATTTAACAGTGCCAAAGAAACAGCAAATTTAGGTCCAATGTGTGTTTGCTATTGTCCTTAAGAATTAGTTTACTCTCTTCTAAGTACTTCCATTCATAAATGATGTGTCATTTTAGCAACCATAATTGCCTTCTGAAACAATGTTTTTGTTGTTTTTCTAAGGATTTCCCAAAGCTGGAGGAGTGTTTTGGTTTTGTTTAAGAAAATGAAACACAGTTTTAAACCTGGGTCAGATGCCAGAAAACGTTCTCCTCTCCTCCCCCTTCCTCTTCATCTGCCTTTTTCTCTGAGTCCCATATCAACTCTTTCCTTTACCTGCAGAGCCTAAACTGCTTCATTAAAGGTCTGAGCTTGATGCAGCTGCTTGACTTTCCTGGATTTTGGGCTTGGGGGCAAAAAAAGAAAACCCAAACAACAAAAATAAAAGAGAAAAAGAAAATGGAACACGAACAGGCACTTAAGGCAAGGTTGCATGTTGCCTTGTGTAGCTGATCCAAGATAGCAGAGTCACTGTGTGCACTTAACCCATCACAAGTGTAAGTGCTTTCGCTTACTGCTCTTCATACCAAGTCTTAAGGTGATACATTTACTTTGGCTTCACAACAGGGAAAACAAAAAAGAAACCTTAACTGACCAGCAGCTGTGTTTCAGTGTCGTGTGGCATGTCTGTGCAGTGTTGGTACTGGAACATGGCTGTATTTCCCCCTCATACATGTGCATGAGTGCCCTTTGATGCATAAGGTTAAATCTGTGTAATAAAATATTCAGGATCAGGATGTCAACTGTGTTCTGGTTTCCCTGACATTCTCACAGTTTTAATCTTAAAAAAAAAAAAAAATCCCCTCACCATATTTGTTTATTTTGCTTTCTGTTATTTTAATAAGTTCATTTTCTCAAAGGTAGAGGAAATAAGTTGTTGAACTTCATTGTGATAACCGGCTAGAAACATTCAAAGGTACCTTTAAATCTAGAATTAGAAAAGTCAGCACTTCCCTTTTGTGTGAAATTTTTCCCTACATATGAGATGTAGGTTTGTTTCATATCTGCCAAGTTTAAATCTTTTTTAGAAGCATAAACATTTTTTTAGAAGTTTGAATTCAGAGAGCAATAATATTAATATGTCAAGAGACAAAGTGTTCAAGAAAATAGAAATTATACATACAAGCAAAGTTGTGCTTTGCTTGCTCACTACAGCAATTATATTCTTTTTATTTTATATGGGTAATTGGAAATTTTAACTTTGTGACTTCTTTATCCAGTCTAATAACAAGTTGAGTCCTGAGGTTTCTGAAAGTTCTCTCTTGCTCTTCCGTTTGTATAATTTAGAGGTAGAAGATGTTAAAGGTAGAGAAGGAAAGAGAGGGGAGGGGAGGGAGAGTGAGAAAGGCTTAAAGGCTTCTTCCAGTGGTAGGTACTAGAGTCCATCAGCAATGCTACTCCTGCTGAGCTGGCAGCTGCTTCCCTAAGTTCAGAGAGGTCACCATGGCTTCTTTCCTGTTTCTCCTCCAGGCATTGAATTGCTGGGGGAGTTGGAAAAAAAGGCATCTTCCTTTCTTGCCCTGCGACATAAAGACAAAACCCTTCCTCCCTATCTAAGTGTGTTCTGGTGAGGCATGTAAAAGTTCAGATGTGATGAAAATTATTTGGGTTACTGTGATACTTTTACCCAGAAATATCTGAAAGACATTGCAGACTAATTGACATACCAGGATGTGCATATGACATCTGAGGATGTGCCCTCCTGTGCATGATGAATTTGAAAATGCAAGGATTTTTTTCACAACTTGCTGCTTTCTCAGGAGATAAAACATATTATTTGGTAAATACTTCAAAATACTGTTACTGATAATTTAGGACAATGCAGACTAATGTATCCAGTTAAAAGTCGAGAAGGAGAAAATACGATTTTAAGGAAATATAACACCAGCTGAGCCCTCTGTAAATAAAGAAAAAAGTATGAAAATTCAATGTTTATAGTAAGAACTGCAAGAGTCTATCACTCAGCATACATATTGTTCCTCATAGTGCAGTATGCTAACGGGTCTGGTGCAAGAAAATCAGCCTGGATGAAATAGTATAGCAAATCAATTCAGTTGCATTAAACCCCCATGTGGGCTTGTCCACAGGACCAGAGAGTTCTGAATTTAGGTAGATGAAAAAGCAAACTCTAACTGTGACAAAGGATGTGTTTAATGCATGTATAAGTAGATTTGTTGAGATCACACCTTTAGTCTCTTTGGGTTAATTTTCCTATTTGCACCTTCCCAGGAAGTCCTACAATAAAGACAAAAGCCTATAGAAGTCTCCTTCCTTGTGGTTCTGATTCAAATATTTGAAGTTAGGTTGATTATTTTTTGGAGACAAATATGAATTTTTATCCCTTGTTTTGGCATTTAAAAGAGATTTGAATCTTATTTAGCACTCTTTCTCTTCCAGCTAATCATATATTTCACATGCTTATTTTTCCCTAAGTATTCACTTACCAGACTGTAGCAACTTTGAACTGTTTATATATAAAGTCTGGTGTTTGAAAGAGAGTAAGTTATATTTAAAATTTCCCTCTGTTTTTTAAGTACATAAACTCACATGCAGTGCCAAATATGCCTTTCCAGTATATAATAATAGGGATCTAATTGCACCAGTTTCCCAAGGGGCACAAAAGTAGAAAAGCAGAGCCTGCGTGGAAAACACCCTTTCTTCTTCGCCTTTGGCCGTGACAAGCTCCTACATAAGGAATGAAATTCCATCCTCACAGAAGTCTGTAGCAAAGATTTGACTGACTCCAGGGGGGCTGGATTTGGGCCCACATGCCTGATTTCAGGGTGTGATTTTGGTGATGAAGCAAGCTTTAATGGGCGGGTAAGAATATTCACTGTGGAAGGAAGTTATTTTGATGTGTTTTCTCCAGTCCCTCTCCCATGCTGGTGATGCCTTAATAACTTTCTCCTTTGGTGTATGATTTCATCCTTCTGAGAAAGACTAGGAAAAGCACTTACTTAGCAGACACACAGCTTCTGGAAAAGCTCAGTGGGAAAATTTGCTTTTTAACTGCACGTGTACAAACTCAGTGGCACCCATGGCAAAGCAGCGGTCCTTCCGTGAAAAAGAGACAATTATGACAGGAGTAAGAGCCCTGGTTTAGCCTCTGGTGCCCCAAGATCTGCCGACTGGAAATCATGTTTCCCAGCAGATCATTACCCTCAGAGTATAGCTAAGGGGCCATGCTAATATTTCCTTCCTGGAGGGACAGAGCATATTGGGTTGTCCTTAATGTGAACTGCGTGAACTTTTGTACCTTTTCCTTTTCTTCTTGCCTTCTCAGAAGGAGGAGGATTTGTCCCAATATAGCCAAAGCATGCTGTTATGCAGGACTGGCTTATAAACAGCATTTAATAAAAATTTCCCTCTCTAATCTCATGTTTTCAAGAATAATGTGGTTTTCATTCATATTGTACTGAGTTAGGTGGTGTCACCTTATTACTAGCAATATATTTAACAATATTTTGAAGTGTGAATTCCTGGGTCTCACAAGCTCAGTTTTTCCCGTAGATGAAGCTCAGGCAATAAGGTTTTTGGGTACATTTTTGTTTTATCTCCTGTTTCCCTAGTGTCAGCTGTAACAACCTCAGCCCAAGTAAAAAGAAATTCTGATTTGCTCCCCATCCTGTTTGTATACAGACAATCAAATCCTTGTTTTGGAGCTATTTGCTGTGGTGGTTGCTGGGATTGCTACACTGCTGGAAGATGAGGTGGGATATTGCTGGATATGTCAATCTATGTGTCTTACTCTGCCCTTGAGTTGCATGGGAAACATTATTGCAGAACAGGGCGCAGATGTTGCCATTCCCTCTACTCCAACTTGTCTTTTTTTTCCATCACCCATTGAAGGAACCCAAATAAAACTCTGTGTACACGAGTCATGAAAAAAACACCCAAAATGCAAATTTGGGATTTGGTTGTATTTGCTAAACCTACACACGTATGCATTATAGTAGTGTTGCATGTTAAAACATTAATGTTTCTTGATTAAAAAGCTCATCTAAAGAATAAAGTGCATCAGTGCTTATCTTTTACCATTCACTCAGTGTCCTACGTAGTCACACACAAACAGGCAAAACAGTAACTAATCAGACCTTTTAGAGCTGCCTAACCCACTTTTTGTCTTTATTATGAAACTAAGATTTGGTCAACTGAGGTCAAGTTGTGCACTTAACACAGCTTCCATTATAGTCAGTGAACTCTGTAACAGAGAGTAAAGTCAAAATATAAACAGAGAAGATTTCTGCAGCAGCTCTGGGCTGGGATTAACTTGGATCACCTAGTCTTCTGCTTTTAATGAAATTCTCTCCCTTGTATTTTCTTGTTTGGAAGAGAGTCCAAAGTTATCTCATGCTAATTTAGTTAGGCAGTGCCCTCCAGGGATGTCACAGGCCTCCATGACCTCTCCAGAGAGACTCAGCAAAGGGATGAGGAGAATTAAACATTCCTGAGAAATTGCAAAGCAGGAGCCCCCAGAGATTTCACATAGAAATGAGCTCCAGACTAGCTGCTGGAGACCCAAGTCACCTTTTCAGCACTTCCTTGACATGTCTCTGCCAGTCCCATCTGGCTTGATTCAGGGGGTCAGCGTGGGGACTGAGAGGTGGCAGCTAGAGAGGGCAGGATTTGAGGGAGGTCTGAATACAGTAGCATCAGGCTTTAGATGCTTCTCCGAGATGTGCAGCAAGATGGTTTTATATCCTTTCCTTCCCACATGGTCTCAAGCTTTGCTATTTTCTTTGTGCTGAAAAAGGGAAGAATACTAAGTGAGGAGGTTTAATAGTAAGTTTAGTTATTATTTCACCATGTGATGCAACAGTTTGTTTCATATCTGGTTTTACAACTACCTCTTGGGTCAAACGCAGAAAAGACTGTGGCATCAGAGAGCTGCTTACAGTGACATGAACTACACTTTCCTGTAGAAATTAATAAAATTGATTTCACGTGAAGCCGGAATTAGGCATGGTTTGCAGGACAGAATATTTCTCTGGGAAAATATTCAAAGAGTTAACTTACAATTATTGGAAACAAGAGTTTCCTTCAATTATTTTGCAAAAAGGGAAAAAGAATAAATTTTCTGAAGTTTAGGCAAGAGAGCACAAGACACCAGTGTAGCTTGGTTATTAGTCTCTTGATCACCTGAGTAGTTATCTCACTTATTTCTTGTGTCATAACAAAAAATGTGCACTATCTCAAGAAACATCTATTTTGTTGAATTTTGAAGAATGCAATCTAACAATGATTTCTGTGTGATCTCATCCTTGCTACTTTAATTTGTCTTTAATTAGTCCACAGCTAGTCAGTATTAAGGAAGAACGTTTGAATTCCCACCTTTCACTATAAAAGTGCAAAGTCAAATCTAATTATATAACAAATAATGCACTTCATCATGAAATGTCTGTGCTACCCTTAACTTTCTTACACCACTCTAGTTGCATAAATATTATGACTCCAGCTCCATAGACAGCAGAATTTGGGCTGTAAGATTAAATGCTTTAGTGAAGGCCCCAAAGAGGGTCATTAACACTGCTGAGATTGGGACACTGCTCATCATTTGGTTGGACCAAACTGAAACCAATAGGCAGGCTGGGCCTAAAGCTGGATCCTTGTAATTAGAATATGGTTTATGGCATAGCTACTACAAAAAATATACAGAAGAGATAATTGTGTTCATGTGAAATATGTTTCAGCAGTTGAGTTATAAATCTCTGAGAAGAAGAATAAAAAAAAATTGAATGAGACTTGCATATGGAAACCAGCAAATAAGGGATGATGGTGTCATTGTGGTGATAAATCCATTGCATTCTGCAATGACTCATGCCTGTGCCACTGTTATTTGCCTGAGAACAGACCTCTGGCCCTTGCCAAGTAACGCGTGTGGGAACGTTGTTCCCGGTGTCTGACCTGCCGGAGTTATTCCAGCCTTAATGGCAGAATACCTAGTGTGTGGAGTCTCGTTCATGTCCACTGGGGAGGGAGGGACCTTAATTTGTCTGGATGTGATATGAGCAATGACTTCTGACATGCATGTAGCAGAGATTTATTGCAAGCAAAAGTTGAAGTGTGATAATGCTACTGGGGTATTCTGTAATAATATGGTAAAACACTTGTCATCACTTCATCTCAGGCAGTGAAAGTCAATTGTATATGCTACACAGAGACAGATAAAAAACATAAGTATACTTAAAACTTCATATGGTTTGCATTTTTCGTAACAGCTCTCCTGACTCTAATATAAGACAGGTTTTAATTTTGTTTTGGGTAAGTGGATGTGCTTACAGTCTCACACCCACAATTCCATGGCTTTAAATAGAATCGCTCCCAGGGTGCATAAAAGAACACATGCTGTTATGTGAAGGATTTATCCAGGATGCCAGGATTGTATTTATTGCTGGGAACAAACTGAATAAAATTTTCTATTCCATTCTGACACTAGCCCGTGGAGAGCAGCCGTATCTATGGTTTCAGTGCAGATCCTTCCCTTTCTCTGACGCAGGATTTGGTGCAACTGACTGCTGTTGCAGGAATAATAATTACTAGTGATGGTGGAATCAGAATGGCCAGAGCAAGCCAAGGGAAGGTCAATGCAAAATGCCCTCCAAATGTATTTTTGAGCATGCGCGAAATTAATCTTCACATTGCCTTTTCACGTCTGCGCAGCACAGCCAGACTTGTAAAACACACACTTTGGTTTCTGGGATCATTTTGCGGTTGCCTTTTTTTTAGCTGGGATTTCCATGCCCCAGTTTTGGATGACCATGAGCTGGTTCCTGACTCTGAGCACAGAGGAACTCAGTCAGAGCAACTGTAGCGTTAACACTGTGGCAGCAAGTCCGTGAGGCAGATTCCTCTGTCCCAGGGCTCGGGTTAAAACCGCCAGACTCTTTGCATAAGCTGCTGTATCACATGGTGGCCGTTTTGGGTACTGTTGGCCTAAAATTGAACTTGTGACATGAGGTAAAAATAAAAAAGAAAATAAATCCTTCTGTATTGCATTACCGTATCCCCAAGGCATCAAAGTCGTGCGCCTGTCTCAGTCTGTACTCAGCCAAGAGAATTTAGCATCAAATTCCAAAATGTTGCCACCTGAAATGTTCTGGTAAAGGAAAAGAAAAAAAAATCCATTGTTCCAGGAATGACATTACCTTAGCATCCTTCTTCTCTTTTTTTCAGGTGACTTCTTGCTTTTTATAGTTAGCAAAACGGTGCCTGATGTGCAATTTTATCACTGTCTTATAAGTAACAATGAGTTAATGGTGGAAATCTTTCTTACTTACAATTCCAGTGCACTGAAAACTGCAATAAAATCAAAAAGTGAAGTTCAGTGATGTGTTTAAGATAGCAGGCTCTTTATTTACACAGATTATTCAAACAACAATTCTAGTTTTTAAGAACCCAATCAATAGTAAATATTTTTCTCAAGAGGAGTAAATTAACATTTCAATTCAATTATTTTAGATTAATATTCAGGAATATAACATCTTTGGAAACTCATAGCAGTGGGAGGAGAAAATGCATGAAGTTCAAAAATGTGAAGCAAGAACTCTGGAAATTTGAAGGGGGAAATTAAAATTATGAATTAAATTTCAGGTTAATTTTATGTTATTAACTCACTCTTTCTCCCTGCATTTTTTTTCAATAACTGTTCATAAACTTTGTCTCAGTGCTCTTGCTTTGTTACTCTTACTGTCTTAAAGGATTGCTCTTCTTCCTTCCCAATTATACCCTCAAACATGTATAAACATTATGAAGTGCTGCTTTATTATCTCTGAGCCTATCTGCCTGTGCTCTGGCAGTTCTCTGCTGCTCCTAGCAATTTTTTTACAGTACAACTAGTGGTTTAACCTGAGTCAGGGCCTCTTACTGGATAGGCACTGGGCAGACCTACAAACCTGGAGTAGAGATGCTAGCAAGCTGCAGAGGCAGTTTTGAGAGATGGGAGGAAAGGAAAGGAAGATTTGGAGAGAGAAAATAATTTTCTGAGTCGTGGTATGGGTAACAGCATTTTTGTTTCTGTGGAGATCAGTAGTACTTTGTCTCATAGACCATGCTGTTCCTCTGACACCCATCAAAAGGAGCACAAGTCAGCTTGTGCTTAGCTGTAGCTGCTTAAGCAATCCAGGAAAGAAATAGAACGTAAACAGGTGTTAGAAGCAGGAACCAGGATCTTTTTATAGTCAAATGTTGCACTGTAAACATTTTGTGATCAATATCTACATTGTGATCATTATTCTGAGGCTGATAGTTTTGCTCCAGTGAACATGCCAGTACTTGACTTGAAAGCCTCGTCTGTTTTCTTGTGGTTAGATCGTGGCCCCAGCCAGCCCTTCCTGGCACGGGTCCCTAAGACTTCTCTGCCCTCACCGCAACCTGGGTACAGCCCTTCACTTTAGCGGTGACTAATCCTGTCAAATGGGAGTCTGCCTCTTTGTGAAGAGGTATTTTGTCTTGCATTCATATAAAAATAGCAGGGAAAATTAATTCTGGAAGGGTAAAAAGGGAGGGGAAAGCGGGTCAAATATCTTTCCGAATTGTCTGCTAGGTGGAGCCTGGGAAACATGTATTTTTTCTATAGTCTTGTCTATGTAATTCAAATCTGAGCGGTTAAAAGTCTCACGTACTTTCTGCAATTCAGATTTTTCTTTTTTTTTTTTTCTTTTCTCTCTTTAGCTTTGATTTTCTTTCCCTTTTCTTTTAAACAGAATTTAAGGAAGCTCTTTGTTAGCAATTCCGACAATATCCTCCAAAATTAAAATGAAAGAAACAGAGCATATGTGCATCCTTTCTGTATTTTTTCATTAATTTACTTTGTGTCACACATGTCACTTCCAATCTAACCACTTGAAGAATAAACAAGCCATTGTGGACCTAAAAATCTGTTCAAAACTTTTTGGCAGGAAAAAAGGACTATATTAATTTTCATTGTTGGTTGAGATTTCCCAACAAGCAGCTTTACTGTTTCTTTTTTGCCTCCAGCTAGCAGCTAAAGATCAGTTATAAAACTGTATACAAATACTTCCACATATTGAAAGAACAATATTTTGACATTCAGTGACACAAGGAAAAAAAAAAAAGGAGTAATCTCATTTTTGATAACACAATGAGAACTTTGTGTTCACCCGAGGTCCATGTGAGAAACATCATGTTGCATTAACAGGGAGGGTTGACCTTTAAGGTTTATCTGGATTATAATTCTTGTGGTTTTTATTAATAGAACTGCCTACTAAAGTTTCACGAGTCCTCCATGAGATCTGTAAAACAATTGGCCTATCTACTTACAAGAGAGAAGTTAGACAGTATTTCCTAGTATTTACTACAGATGTGAGGGCTTTTGTTTCAGAAGACATTGATATTGTTTTCATTTGAGATGGTCCACAAAGATTATCAGGTATTTTATTATCTTAGTAACTTTATAACTGTTGGATTATTATCTTTCAATGTATCAACTATACTCTTACAACTTGAAAGAAAAAATCATGGACCTGAACACATTTCTGCTCTGAGCAAGTTCACCTCTAGAGCCAAACCATAGGATTTGACTAAATCAGTAAGCATGCTTCAAATTGCTTTGGAAATTCCTCAACTGTGACTTCAAAAATTTCTGAGGAAGTTTATAAAGTGAGTCCCTATCTCAAACTATCTCCTGAGAGACTTGCTGTTTGTTTACTTTTTTGGGATTCTTAAGGTAAATTTTCCATTGTTTCTTATCAAATTATGTGTTTTTTCTCTCAGACGAAAATGTTTTCATCTCAAATCTGTTCCCATTTTATATTTTTTGTGTCAGCGATGTCTATGGTTTGCAAATGTCACTCTTCTGAATGGAAGCAGCTGCCATGTCATAAGTACTCAATGTCTCCTCTGCATGAGCAGAAAAGACACAGCTGAAGGAAAAACTTTGTACACAGACTTTGGAGTCCTTATGTTCAGCATTACACAGTTAAGGAAGAAGCATATCAAAATGTATTTAGACTGATGAGATCTGATAGATACTCAAATGGTGTTCAGAAGGATTTTTCCATGAATGGAGGTTCCTTGAGCAACAGATCTTGCACCAACGCTGCGATTTTTGGTAATCTGAGAAAACAGGATGATGACTCTTTAGAGGAAAGGAAGAGGCATGTGTCCTGCCCTTCTTGGGAAGTACCTCTTTTGCTGGAGCTTCTGAGAAAGGGTTGAGCATGTGAAAGGTCACCAATTGCAATGATAGACAATGACTTTAATCCTGAACTTATGTTTGCCTTTCAAATACAAACTGTGACAGCCCAGTAAGGTTCTTACTTACTGGGTGTGCACCCTTGCTTTTTAAGTAGCTGAGCAAGAAGGGTTGTAATTTAGGGGGCAAAAAGCATAGTAGTACATTGATTATGCATACTCCCATATTCCTGCTGTCACTGGCTTTTGGGAGTATCGGCATGCCAGGCAGCACATCCCTGTGGTTTTCTTTGGCAAGAGTCTCCCTGCCGTGCTTGCCTTGACCTATAACACTGTCAGAAACAAGTACTAAAGCAATAGTCATTACTCTAGACTGAACTCCCATTGTGGCAGGGAGCATGGGATCATGCCCAACACTTCTGTATGTTGGCTGTCAGGCAGAGGCAGCTTACAATTTACTCTGATCACAACACTTTTGTGCTGCACTTCAGCTTCACTGGTGTTTTTCCACCATGTGTGCTATGCCCCTGTTGTGTGCAAAACATGTGTAAGGAGATCTTTTTTTCCCCCTCCGTTGTGTATTATATGTAAGTTTCACTGTGTCTTTGTATAATCTCCTTATATAACACACTCTGATGCCTACTGAGTACACCCAGGACACACCCACGCTTTTAACAGTCACAGAAGTCAATCAGACGTGGGTGACTCAGCCCTCAGTGTAGCACCTCTTCTTCCTCCTCTGCCCCTCCAAAAGTGAGTAAATAGATAAACTGGGAGTTGGTTTGGGTTCAGAGCTCTGAGTCAATGTCCCGTCTCACTTTTCTAAGGCACGACCATCAATTGTGGTCAGTTCTGTAGCAGCTTGAGAAACCACAGCCAGTCAGCTGGGTTGTGTCAGGAGGAGCCGGGTGATGGCATCTGGAACTGCTTCGCATCCCAGGCAGGCAGGAAGTGCGTGGGCATGACATCTCCACACGTCGCTCAGCACGGGAGATGCCAAGCAGCCTCTATCAATGCCAGCACAGTTGAGTTGGGACAATGCAGAGAGGGAGGTGGTACAATAGCCCTGTCTTTTGTGGCACAAGCGGAACAGTCCCTCATGATGCACACAGGAACAGCAGTCGTGCCAGGCCTTTGTGCTCGCCATATGGGGAGAAGGCTCTCCTTTGCTCCCACATCCCTGCAAAAGCTCATCATGCTTTGGCCCAAAATGCTCAATTCTCCTTCTCAGTGGTGACCCCAGCAGGACAGCTGTATTTGGGATCACTATAGAGTACCATATCCAATCCACAGAATGCTTCTGCCCACTTCTAGACAATAGAGTATGGAATACTATAAAGACAGAATTTCTATAAATGGTGATAATGTACTGTTGGGTCTCTCCAGGTGGTGATGTTTTCTGACTTAGTCAGAAATTGCTCCCTGATTGTTGACAGCCTTGAGGTAACCCATTCCTTCCACAGTGATAAGTAAGTAGAGCTAGACATTCACCAGCCTCCGCTTCTTTGCCTCTGAAACTCACAGACAATGCACCGTGCACCAGGCTGCAACTATCTGTTCCATCTCCTAAAGTAAACATTACTGATTTGGTTTGATTTTCTTTTTCCCCATGTATGGCAAATACAAAGTCAGGATTTCTCTGCATAACACCTAGAAATACGTACGAAAGTGGGTTTTTACAGTATAGGTCTTTGAAAAAACTGCTATGTAGCACTGCAGGACAATAGTAATTAGTACCAACAGGAACATTTCCTATTTATCCCATTGTGAGACCTGTTCAGTCATGTCTGATTTGGGTCTTGAATTGGATGAGACATATGAAAAGGCTTTATACTTATTCTTTTGAAAAAAAATGTCTTTTATTTCTAGAGCAGAAATCATTAGCTATACTTTAAAAATCTTTAAAAGTTGAATTTATTTTTGCTCTTGAATAGGAAGATACCTGATTATAAGCCCATTTTAACTATACATAGTGAGAGAGCAGACAGTGAAACAAAAGTCTCAAATATATGGAGTTAAACATAACCTCAACTACCGGGTCTTTGTTATCCATGGATGACAGCCCAGTTAATAAATGTTTTCTTACTAGGATGCTAGACTGGAAGTTAATGGTGAAACACATCTACAACATACTCTAGATTCTCGAGACAAGCAGACACATCACAACCATAGTGGCAGTGGCATGCACAAAATGTATCTCTGTGGAGGTTGTGTTAGTCAAACTTGGGTTTTCCTGCTTACTAGCCCAGGTGCAAACATTGCATAAGCAAAGAAATTTGGGCCAGGAGAAGGCTGGCTCATGTTTTGGATATATTGATTGAAAATGGTGCTTACTACTGGCAGGGGTTTATACGGAGAAAAGGGTAGAGGGGAAAGATGAAAGAGGAAAGATTTTGGCAGAGGCTGGAGTTCAGGCATGCAGAACAGATATCATAGTCCACATAATCATAAAAGTGTGTCTGCTTGCTAGACTAGTTATGTATCTCCTGTTAGGTTTCTGTCTTTAAAAGTAAATGACATAGAAGTGCCTTTAGACTTTGTGACTCGCAAGACCAGAGCCAAAAAAAATTCAAATATGAAAAATATGTTTTGTCACTTTTGCCATTAAGCGAAGAGTCTTACTCTAAGAGAGTCAAAGCCTGAATTGTTTCCATGGTAGTTTTTTCCTCCTTTTCAACATCTACCCATATTTTGTTATCTGGACTGAGCAAAAAATTAGAGAGAGGATGGCAGAACTGAACGCAAGTAATTTCTTTACTTGCTGTCAGCCCATCCAAAAAAAGCCTTTACAAAGAAATACAGGAAAATCCACAATTCTCAGTTCCTGCACCAGAAAAATTCCTAAAATATATGACCTTGTGATGGTTAAAAGATAGCCAAGAGCCAAAGCTGGGCAATGTTTTTATCCCAGTTCAGCCATGTCATGGGTCGTGTGGTTCAGCATGTGAACAGGAAGGTGAGAATGGCTGAACTTTTGCCTCGGTTGTGCAGTCCATCAGAGAATAAATGGAGCAAATCACTCTGCAGCTGGACCAGGAGGTGAACGGCTGAATACCTCTCACACAGAGGCCTTTGTGTTCTGGACATGATCTAGCATTATGATGGGACGCACTAGTCTGAGGCTTTGTAGCAATTACTAACCCATTATCACGCTAGAACATGAGATCATTTATCTTCTAATTCAGAGTGTCACCTGTTCTTCATTTGCCAGTCAATAACCATTAATTACTTTCAGTGGAAATTTAAACAAAGCTTTTCCCCTCTGTTAAAACCAGTAAGCCATTCAGTAATGACAAATAAACCTGGAGCTGTATCACCCCCTTTCCTCTCTTTCTCAGCCTTGAGTCTGGTACAATATGAATTCTTAAAGGAAATGCCTAGAAATTCATAGGTCAAGGACCTTTATTAGTCTGATGTGAGGAGAATCACATTCCTGGCACTTGATGTAGGGAAAGGATATAGCTACGGCCTGTACATGGATGCCTTCTTGATTGTCATGGGCTATACCTGAGGAAATAGAATTTTGACTGTGGAACTTCAATGTTTTTTCTCTCTTCTGGCTTGCCTTGGCATTTTTTATACAGACTGTTCATGCAGACTCGTTCAAAGCAACAGCATTTGGTCACCTTCCTCAAAGCAAAACAGAGCTATCATTTACTTTGTAATTTTTAGCATGTTAATTTTTTTCATAGCTGATTGAATTGAGTATCTCTAAGTGCCAACAATTGTGAATGCCAGAAAAAATAAAAGAATTCATAGTGATAGATTCTCAAGTAACCATTAATCTAAACATTCTTTCCTGGTAGGATTTGAAGCAAAAATCACTTTTAGCAACTCTTTCTGCATTGTTTGATCATTTCTAAGTTGATCCTGTTGAAATTCACTGCAGTTCAAGTCACATTGCTAAGACAGTGATTGCTTGCTTTTTGAAATGGTAGACAAGGGTTGATAAATTCAAATGCCTAAAGCCTCATTGGGCCCACTGTCAAAGGCTGTTTTTTTGTTAGGATTTTGCAGCTGCCTCCTTCAGTGTAGGGTGTGTTTTAGACTAAAGAGAAATTTTCAACTCTATTTCATATTAATACAAAAAGTAATGTGTAAATATTTTAAATACTCTCTGGATTGTTGAATGTCTTGGCATAAGTGCCTGCACCGAAACCATGTCAGGAATTATAATACTGAGCTGTTTAAAAGTGGAGGGGTGGCAAAAATTGTTGGAAGTCTGATCCTGCTTCTGCTTAGACATATTAATATTACTTTACCAACAGTCATAGTAAATAGCAGGTGCTTATGCTAATTGCATATTCAGTCAACCAATGTAGCATTTTTGAGCAAGGGGGATTTTTACCAATAAATGAGATTTTGTTGTCAAATCTCTCTCCAATGTAACTGACACTACAGAAAAAGAGTTCATTATGTACAGCAAACATGCACCAAAGCTGGGAGGAGAACCAGTGCCCCTGACTGACTGATTGTCTAATGTTGGAAGTCCTTATTTGCCCAAACACTGCCCTCTCATACGAGGAAGTGTGTTGTTTTCAGCTAGACTGCTTAAGGAAGCCTGAAGGCCTGTGAAATCAGGGACTAGGCTGGGAGACCCAAAACTATCAACAGTTTGGTTCTGAAACAGTGGTTTTAGATACTTCTGTTACCTTTCTGTGCAGCTGCTGCTACTGTGAATCTTGCAAGCTTGTCCAGTCATGAAGAAACAGGAGCTGGTGATTTACGGTGACCTCTCAAATCAGCAGGGAAACCCCAGTGTTCCAAAAAAGCTCATATGAGAGATACAAGTTAAGACATCTCCTCCCCACAAGATGAGTTTCATCAGCCAGTTGGGTATTTCTGCGTCATTGGCTAGGATGTTCAATCCTGGAAAGGAAAAATAAAGTTGCTGCCATTGTCCTGCCCAGCAGGTCATCTCCCTAAAGCACAGTTTATAATTTATGTCAAGGACTTACACAGCAGTTGCCCCAAACCGAGCCTTCCACGCACGTTGAAGAAGCAAAAAGGTTCAAAAGGAACATGTCAATAAAATCTTGTCAAAACTTTGGAAGATGCATAAAATAATAACTGTAAAGAAAAATGGCTTGCACTTAAAACCATTTAACTGGATTGTATTGCCTTGCTACGTAAGACACAGATTTATTGAGAATAGAGAGGAAAAATTGAATATTTCAGGTGGTATTTACCAAGAGAAACTGAGCTATCCCAAAGCTTTTATTAATCTGATTTGCAGAGTATCCACTACCATCAAGGGACCTACTAAAGTTGTTTTCTTTAAAGCTGATGTGAAGAGGTCAATGCAAATAGCATCATGCATTACAATGTGAGAGGATGACAGTTCTTTTTACCATATGGAGAGAGAGTTGAATTATTTTGTTTCCCTTTTCTGGTTATTTCTTCAACGAGGATCATGCCATACAGGTATTCCCTCTTCCTCTCCAAAGGAAATGAAGCATTTGCATCATTTTGATTGATCTAAAGTAATAATTATTCTGTACACCTACAGCTCCTATGCAGTCAAACAGTCCAGTCACCAGAGCACTGCCTTCCACATCAGAAAATTGAAATGTACCTGTGGTGATATCTCAGACAAGTCACACACGTCTTTGAATGCCTCTTTTCCATCTGCTTTCTGGCTTTCATGCTGATTTAGCTGCCCAGCCCTCTGAGATGGCGCCCACCCATCATTACTTGTTTGTGGGAGAGGGCTCTGTGAAAGACATTGCTGTGGGAATTAAAAGCTGGTCCCAAGAAATGCAAATATGTTGACAATCCGATGAAGTTTTGCTTCAAAAGATACTGCAAAACTCTTGCTGCACGAACAGTCCTCTGAAACTGATGTTAATGGTTGTGTCAGTTTTCCACCAGGGTTTTCTCATTCCTGTGTCAAAAGTTTCTTCTACAGTACTTTAATATGTAATGTTCAACACATATTCAGCCGGGAAACAGGATTAACTTGGTTAAATACCTTTTTAAATACTTACTCTTAATTAAAATCCCAGCTTAGGCAAAACAAATGTGGCAGTAGAAACAGCCAAAAGGATCCATATTTTCATGCTTCAGTCTGTTTGACATCATTCTGTAGCAGACAGGCAACAGCACTCTGGACTGAAACCTTACAAAATTTTTCTCTTTTCCCCATATCAATGTCAATTCATGCAGTGCTTTAAACAAGTGAATCCATGCTCATGAGCACTAAACCAAGTCTCAGTGTTCAAAAGTAAACATATTAAAGTCTCCCCTGCAGAAACTCCTGCTGTGAAACAAATTGAAAATCAAATACAGCATTGTTTTCTGTAATAAGAAATAATTGAACTCTTTTCAGAGTTGCACTGAACTGGTTAATGGCCACTGTGTAAAGAAAGTGCTAATTTCCCCAGCTTGGGGTATGTGAGTGTACGTATAGTTATTTCCAAATCAAAAATGCAGTAATACAATATCATATACCAAAGAGGCCACTTACATGTGCACTGAATCTGACTTTGTTTATCTTTCTGCAGGCCATGTGGTTGATGCTGCAAACGGATGAGCCTGAGGACTTTGTCATAGCCACTGGGGAGGTCCACAGTGTCCGTGAATTTGTGGAGAAGTCATTTAAGCACATTGGGAAAACCATTGTGTAAGTATGAGGATGAGAGAGTAGCCACAGGTTGAACACTTCTAGCCTCTCACATTTGCTGTGACAAAACAGAGTATTTTTTGTTTACATTCTTCTTCCCCCCCCCCCCCCCCCCCCACTTTCTACTTGTAACATATGAGACCTTCTGTGTATGAATGACTGCTGCAGCAGATATGTCTAGTGTTGCCTTCTAGGTCATAAGTTAAAAAGGTAGATGGGTTAATCTTAATTTTTTTATCAAAGTCTTGATTCTTTGTTCTCCCTGTCTTGGGGTAGGGAAGCCCCTCCAAAGATGTTAGTACCAGGGTGCTGATCATCACCTTTCTGCAAGTGGGGCTTTTCTGCCCAATTCTCCATCTTGTGCCCCAGATCCCCACAGTCCTGCTCCCGTCCTCTGCCATCTGAAGAGGTGACACCTACTAGCCCTGTTCTTTCCAGGTGACAGCCCATCAGCCACACTACAAGGCTTATGTAGCAAACTGCTCTACATTCCTCTATCAGCTCTTCTCCTACTAAGCCGTAGAAATGTTGAGCAGTGGGTGCAGAATGTTTACAATGCATATTCCACATAGTTTGATTGAAAATACAAAATTCCTTCCCAAGGCCGTATAATAAAACCAGGATGGCTTGGTGAGCGCTTTCTGTAATTTATATTTTTGTTGTTTATTATTTTTTCAATTTCCCTCCTTCTGTATCTTCTCTGGGCCCCATGAATCAACATACCAATCTCAGCTGGAAAAGGGAGAGGAAAGCCACAGGCTCTTCCATGACGCTAGCGCCAGGGCTGTTCCTCAGGCCATCAAAGTCACTTGTGCAGCTGGTGAACTTTTGACAGGGCCAATAAGTTTTACTTGGGAACAAAAACTTGACAAATTCAATAAATATGCAGAAGTGCACAGATATATACAATATTATTTGAACAGCCAGTGGGTGGCTGGGGAGGTAATAACATTTTCTCCTCAATGAGTTTTTAGTCTGGTTTCAATTTTTGGCATCAGCTTCCAGAAAAAGAAATTCTGATGAGGGAGAGAGAGACCATATAAATAGTGTTTCTAACCCAAAAGCTCAGTTTGGGGAATAAGCTTCTCTCCATGTTTTTCACATTTCTTGATTGCAAGATGTCCCCGTGATCACACATTTTCCCATATACCCTAACAGTACTGAGAGGCTAGAGGGGAGATTGTAAGAGCTCTAATAATTGCTTTGTCTTTCTTAATTTTTCTTCTATTTTTATAGTTCTGTTTCTTGTGTTTGTAAGCTAATTCTACCTGGTAAGAATGGATAGGAAAATGCTGCAGAGTCAACTCCTCCATATAAGTACAAATTCTAGTGATTCTGAGAACTACCATGTCCCTGTCTAATATTATTTGTCAAAGCAACAATGAATGTTTGGTGAACAACTTTTTAAATTTTTAAATTTTGATTACCTACAATTAGAAGCTGATATGAAAAGGTCAGTACCTAGCTGAATGTCTTTATTTGCAGATGCTCCCTACATCACAGTTTCTTTTGATGTCACTAAATTTATCCCTTAGTTTAAAACTGAAATCCCTGCTTTGGCGTTGGACTAAGAAGTCTCAGCATTTCCCAAGAGTGACAAATCAGCATGTGTTTTTCAGAAAGCAAATTAAGTCCTCAACAAAACCTAAAGAAAATAGCAAGGCCAGAAATAAAAGTGGAAGTACTTCTATTAATAGCCTCTGCTATAGAAAGGATATTAAAGGATTACTTTAGATTTAGTTGTTCTTAACAATCAAAATTTTGGTGTCGTGTTCATTTAATTTTTTTGCTCACATATGGCTCCATATGGTAGACTGTGTATCATTTATGTTGATGTTTAATGAACTCAGTATTTAGATTGAATCAGTCACAATCTGGTCTCTCAGAAAAACTTCACAGTATAACTCCAAATGTGAAGTAGAGCAGATATTTTGTGTGTACGAAGGCATAGTTGCCTTTTTTTATTACTAATCAATAACAGCAATTTGCAAAAATTGTATAAGAACTCACATGACACCTAGTGACATGGATTTTTAGGAACATAAATTGCTTTAGAAATGGGGGCTTGGGTTTCTAGTCCCCCTGGCTCTTCTGAAATTTTTCTTTCCTGTGAATAAATTTTTAATTTCTTGAGCCATTTATAGGTGATACATAAATAACTATACATATGGGGACTGAGGTGACATTTTAAGTGCTAGTGATAATTTTGTTGCTGATCGTTTTGACAGTGGCGTAACTCTGAACATTTTGCATGTTGCCTGTTCAGATAAACCAGCCTTTCTTTCCCCCTGCTCCCAAGGTGAGAATAACATTACAACACGCCCACTACTCATCCCGTAGCCATTGCTCATCTTTCAAGTTGCACTAGATGTAAAATATTCCTCAGGATTTGGGAAGTTTTGTTAAAAAACTCCATAGTTTTTCCAGGTGTCAGCCTGACCCATGCTTTCGCAGCACACACACGCACTGCTTGGTTAGCTGTCTGGTTACCTCTGTCTGGTAACCTTTCTTTGAAAGCCCCAATGAATTTCTACTCCCACCTCTTCCAGTTTGAATATATGTCCTTCAGGGAGTAGCCTGGCAGAAAAATCCTCCCTTTTAGCATTGTGAGACCCCACTGGTGAGTCCCATTGATCTGTTACTTTACAGTTTATGAGGCACCTAAGAACCAGTGCACCAGAGTGCAGTGGCTAAACAAGTTCCCACAAGAATGGCTGCTTTCTTCCTATTACTGTTCCTCAAAGTTTGGTTGAGTTATCTGAGGCTTCCGGGGGTTTGTTGAAGGATTGCAGGTATTCTGAAATTTTTCAACCTCAAAAACTTACCTGGGAGATTTCCAGCAGCCTTTTCCACTGCTATAAGTAATGGCATAGCCTCCCAGTACCGCTGTACAACCTGCCTTTCAAAATTGATAAAATGATGGAGTAAATGTCCAGGATAAATGTCACGGCAAACAAAAGTTGGCAGAGCTCATACCACATCTGAGAAATCTGGGCACATGTGCAGGGGCTCTTAACTATCCCTACTTTGTGCTTTGTCAAGGAAAGTTGCAAATGTAAAATCTCAGCTGTCACATCATGATACTGCAGTAGAGAACAGGAAAAAAGAGATCCTGGCTGCCTCATCAACCAACCAAAAATACTGATTTTATTTTTTTGGGTTTTTTGTCTTCCTAACAATTCATATTAACTTGTACAGCTGAAAATCCAGGACAGCCTAAAAAGTCTTTCCAAGAACATAACATAATAATCTGTCCTAGCCAGTCATTAGCACATGTCAGGACTATGTCTTCTAGCCAAAACAAGAGAGAGAGAGAGAACCTTTACTACATTTTTGTAACTAATGAAATGTACAGCTGCGATGAGACTGATTCTCTCTCTGAAATGGACTGTAAAGTGTTCATGGAAGTTTATCTACCTTGTGTGGCTTTTTTCCTCTTACATTTCTTTTTCAAGGGAGAAATTTCAAATTATATTTATATAGTCCTCCGAATCATTCAAATTCAGTCCTTTGTACTAACAGGAAAGCCTCAGAGCTACAAATATTTTTCCCCTGTAAGGATTACATTTTTTTTTCTTTTACTTTCCCTTCTGCCTATTACTAATTAAGTGGTACTTGGGGGAAACACTTCCCGCCTATAATTTGAACTACAGCAGGGTAAACGAAACAGGCAAATGCTTGTCTTGACTAATTTTCTGCCATTAATCTTATTAAATTAGAACAGGATTGCAAAGATAGCCTGAAACCACTACAGCACTCAGAGTTCTTTGCAGACTGCTACAAAGACCTCTGTCTGCAAATGTGGAAGCTAAAAAAAAAAAAACAAACCCAGAAAAAAAAAAAAAAGCTGTTCAAGCTGCAGAAAGATTTATTGTGGTTTTTATTAACATAAAAATGCATGCACATTTGTTACAGGAATATTCACTGCTTCCAGGATCCGAATTAATTCAGAAAAAATGAATATTTTACTCGTCATTTGGTTGTACATACAAATTTTATCTTAACTAACCTGCTAGTTGGTTTTATAAAAGATCAGCCAAAAATGGGGAAGTTTGCAGATAAGCTATAAGGTCTTCTGAGGTGAACTCCTGTGTCCTCTTCAGTGACAGTGAAGGTTGAACTGAGATTGAACCGAGGGAGAAGAGTTTTTCTGGTCTGTTTGTTGGGGTTTTTTCATTTGTTTGTTTTTTTCTTTTTATCTTAAAATGGAAGGCTGGGTTACAGAAACACATGCGACCTGAAGGATTGCTGTAAGAATGGAAAGCATGGGGGACATGGAGGAGGAGCCATCAGCAGTCATCAGCAAAACAGCTGCTATTTCCAGATCTGGCTTTTGCCCACCAAAAATTGCTGGCTGGCCAGTGCTGTGTGCTGTATTTAAATCAGAAGAGAAAATGAAAAGTGTTCAGATGAAGAGGAAGGGAACAGAATCTCATACAGCAACTGGAGGCACTTTGAAGAGAGGTAGTAGAAAGGAACCCAGCCATATCAGTGAAGAATGCTGGCTGGGTGAACCCCCACACAAAAGAGCCCTCACTTAGGACTGCACCGGTTTTGTCATCATTCTCAAAACAGAGTATCTATTTCAGGGGGCATTTAACCCACCTCAACTGGAGAATTAGTTCTTTCAGCTGAGCAGGCCCTCATTACTTTCTCATTGATACAAGGTTTTATCTGCAGGCAGACGCAATAACTTCTAGAATTGAACTTAGGGCTTGAAGACTATAATAGTCTAATTATCTCACTACATAAGAGGTATGAGAGTTTCTCCAATAGAAAGACAAGGTAAGGATGAAATATGCTGTTTCATGGGAAATTCCGTATCTCACACCCCTGAAATTAAATTAAAATATTTGCCACAAATGCAATTTGGAAAAATACCTGATTTCAGGTCATCTGGACTTCTTTGTTTCTTTCCTAACCTCCACTTAAACAAAGAGTAACTTAAGGTAGAATTTTTTTAGCCATTCTGAAAGAAAGAAAAAAATCCATTCTGAAAATGTAAAAGCCTCTCTTTTGGATATTATTAATATAATTTTGTATCAGGCTGACACTCATGGAACTTACTTGAAACTAAAACTTTTCTTTCCATAGTGCTTTGATTTTCACAGAAGCATTAGTATTCTTTGAGAAAACATTTTCTTCCCAACACCAACTTTCACAAATTGGAGTAAAGGAACAGAGCTTCAAGAGCTTTCCAAAGAACTGGAAAGAATTAAAAAAAAAATAGGAAGCCTAGCATGTATTCTTTTTTATCCTCTTATAATATGGGGAGGTGCAGTTAATTTTTTAAAATCTGAGCTTGACAATTCTTGGAATATTGGACTAGTAAAAAAAAATTAATACCTGATTCATCAGAGCTTTTGAAAAAAATATAACACATTCCTTAATGGTAGCATGCGTTTGATTTAAGCACAAAATCGTGGTTAAGCAATCCCTGTGTCTATTACTTTGATGTATCTGAGCTGCTGGCAAGGTTGGTGGTAGAGTTGGTGGCAAAGGCACATATGAAGAGTCATATTTAAAGTTTCCCTACAGAAGATTACTTGCAAAAATATATTAACAGTCTGTTATATGGTGTCACATTTGCTATTTATAATGGGCCAGGACAGAATGAAGTGCTTTGGCTTAGTTTTGTATGTAGCAGAAATCAAGCCACAGGTCTGAGAAATCTACACAAATGGTATATCATATTAGCTGTGAAAGAAAAGCAAAATCTTCACACAATTTTATTTTTATTTAATTTACTGTTCAGTTTCAAATGTTAAAATATTTTCCATTGGCATTTATTTCATTATAAAGGTGATCATGGTAGTTTTTTTTTTCATAAAGAAGCTGAGCAACTGTAGCCGCTAGTGGTTTTGAATATTTTTTAAGTGCTATGGGTTCTGTTTCTACGTAAAGATCAAGCAAGGAGATGAAATGCATGTATTTGTTCAGTTTTTCTCTGCTTCTGTGAAAATTTCCATTTTTATTGGATTTCTTCACCACCTCAAAAATATACGTACTTTGACTTGTTTCCTCCTCAATTACAGCCAGACCATTTGGTCCATTGCAGTGCTATTCCCACCCCTCCTCAATTATCCTGGCTCCCCTGTTTCCTTCCCTGCCCACCTCACACCCTACCAGGTGGGTACCCCAGCTTTTCATCCTCATAAAATCTTCTATACCTCTGGGAGTTTTCATTGCTTGAAACTTGCTCTCTCACTGAATAGTTGTAGGAAATGAAAAATAACTGGAACCTCCAAAAATAAAAAAGCCAAAGAAGCATTCATCAACACTGACAATAAGTATTGTAACAATAGTGATATGTTAATGATAATAGATATGAAATTAGCCTTAAATTAAATGCAATCCATCCTGCTGTAAATCCAGAGTTTAAAAGCTCTTGATGTGAAGAACTTTTCAAGCAAGTAAACCTGCTCGTGCATTTGAATCTTAGTTTTATGGAAAATTATGAGGTTGTTGATAGCAGTGGAACCCACCAGAGCCAACCACTATGACCCCGAGCAATCCCAAAGGACCCATCTCCATCAGCGAGGCACTGGACACGGAAGTGCAGATGCAGAGGCCACCAAACCTGCTTTGCCAACGGAGCAGTTCCGTGGTGTCACCCATCCTTCTCCAGGTGCAGAACATGCTGGCACATGGCTGAGGCCGTCAGCTGTGACGGGAAGCCCGTCCCTTCCTTCAGTGGGAGGGTGAGGCTACGCCCCACGGTGGGCAGTGGCCTAGCTCAGTGGCAGGGGCTCATTGCCCGCAGGCTCGTGGAGCAGCGCTGAGAGCTCTGGGCTTTGGCACCAGCTGGGCTTGCGGCGATCCGCTCCCCGTCCTCTTTAAACTTAGCCCAGCCCTGATGAGCCAGACTTTCTCCAGCCAGGGATCCTTTGTGTTTGCCCCAAGTTACATGATGCTGTTTTCGTGCCTGTGTGGGCACCTGCCCTGCGGAGCAGAAAGCTGGGTAGTCTTTGTGGCTGGAGCTAGCTGAAACCACAGCACAACATGAGGGCTCCCCGTGCCCCTTCCACCACGCTCGTGCTTCAGGATAATTTGGCATGACATTTTCCAGTTAACAATTCTGACTGCAATTTGACTATAAATTAAGGATGGTTTTGGTGGTTTTTTCCTCTTGCCTTGTGGTTTGAGGGAGAGGGGAGGGGGAGTTGGTTGGCAAAATGGATTTCTTGGTCCTGGTGTCAGGCTGGCCTCCACACAGTCCCTTTTATCAGCTGTATGATGATCCCAGCTGTGAGCATCGAGGTGCCAGGAGTAATTAGAAGCACAGCTATCAAATGCTACTTTGTTCACAATGAGAAGCACTTCTTTTTTTCCTTCTCCTTGTGAACTTTTCGCATTACTGGGCTGAACAAAACGGGTGGAGATTTCTTCTAAAGCTATTTCTATTGTTATATAACTTTGATAGCGACATTAAGTGAGTCTTTACTGGCTTGGCTGAGCCTTCTGGAGCCTTTTGGGTGTTAAATGGGGTTCTCTGCTCAGTGACCTCCAACAACAGCTGACGTCTCCTGATCTAAGCGCTTCCTGTTGTTTTACTGGTGACGGTTAGTTTTCTATTAAGCTCATTTGAGTCCTGCACATTTTTACCCTCTGCCCTTTAAAGGGAGGGACTAATGTTAGTTTTGGCTTCTGGATGAAAACTTTGCAGTTCAGGCCCCCAACAGAGCAACTGCAAAAAGAAAAAAAAAAAAAAAAAAAAGAAAGAAAATTTAAGTTATAAATCATCTTCGGCATCATGGCATGCCCATTAACAGCTGACTTCACTGTCGCTATTATCTGTAGGACATTATTTCAATGTGAAATGTTCCCAGAATCAAGCATCAGCCTACAGGCTTTTCTAGTCATTCAAAAGTCATGAGCTGTGCTTAAAAATTTGTGAGATTTAAAAAGTTGCAGTAATGCATATTTGGTATTTCCTTCTGCCTTTCAGTGTTTAAACCTTCATGGGTACACAGAGGTCACATTTTCAGACTTTTCTCCTTAGCCCTCAGGGTCAGAAACTCAAAAATGAAGGCTGAGATTGTCAAAGAATTAAATTCTTCTAGGAGCTTGAGGGGGCAGGGGAGCAAGGAGAAATCATATCTGTTACAAAATCCCAAGAACTGGGAGAAAAATTAGTAAGTGGGATGCTAGGGGTGCTTTTCTTTCCTTGCTGGTGACTGAGGCTAAATAGTCTAAATCACAGTGCTGATTTAATTTATACAGATTTTACTTAAACATAAAAAAAGCTAGCAGATTTCATCATCACATTTTTAAGCCCAGCTGGTTCAGAGCCCCATGGTGTATACAATACATAAAAGCAAAAAGCAAAGAGAGGAGAGACTTTCAATCATAACTCTGGACTTTGTACACTCAGTGGATGAAGTTTGATGCACTGATGTAGGTTCCTGCACGTGTCATCTGAAGCATTTATTTGGAGTGGGAGCATTGTCCCCTGAAGGCAGAGCTAGTCACCCACCGAACCATTCCCCTTCTGCTGCTCCTGAGACCAGGACAGTCTCTAAGAAAATGTTCACAGCGCAACCAGATCACATGGATTACAGCAAATTGCAGGCTGTTCAACACATATGAAACTAATTTGGATGAAGGGAGCTGGCTTTCAGCTCACAGGTAGCAAGTAGAGTTTACAATACATCTATGTGGAGTGCCATGTTGAGGTAGGACCGAAAACCCAAGAATTGTTTTTGTTTTGTTTTTTTTTCGTTAAGCACAAATTAAATTATGCAGCTTAATGCTATTCAAACAGAGCTTCAGGTCTATAAAATTAACAGATTAAAGAGTTCCTGAAAGTATTGGCCAAAATACAAGAATTAAAAATATTTTAAGAAAACAGCTTTGAACCAATCCACAAATGAAAAACCTCACTGTCATATTTATTTACAGATACATGAGACATTCTGAAATCAGGGCATTTTATTTTCCCTTAGCATTATGTGTTTAATTTGGAAGTCCTGTATTTTAGACCTTCCACTGAATCAAAAACCAAAACAAAGACTTCAAAAGCCATTGTTACTCTATTCAAGTCTAAACTCTCCCTTTGTTCCTTTAGCTAATGAGTTTATACTGTCCTGCAGGGAGAATTGACACCAGCTTCAAGTAAATGAAAGCAGGCCAAATGTTGGTAAGATCAGAGCACTAAAGTAATTATGGGTTGATTAAATGTTTATCTTCTTTACAGGTGGGAAGGGAAGAATGAAAATGAAGTGGGACGATGCAAAGAGACTGGCAAGATTCATGTGACAATCAATCACAAGTACTACAGGCCAACTGAAGTGGTAAGAAAATGCCCTCTCTTAGCTTTGCAAATGAATAATCCAATCACTCAGCCAATAAATTGCTGCATTTGGCCAGCAGTCTGTGAAAACGGGTTAATTGCACTCCTGCTGCCAGCTTTTAGAGCTCTAAATTAGCCTGCTTGTTGGCCCCTCACAGCCAGCTACCTGGGAAGAAGCAAGGAGCAGGCGGGAGGAGCGGGTGGCCCTCTCACAGAGACGCTGCTCCTCTTTGGTCACCCTCCCTGAGTGGGAGAGGCGGTGCTGACAGGGGCTAAAACATCATGTGGGAAACAAAACAAAGCATAAAAGAGCTCCTTCTGAATGGGAATATGGTCATCCCTTCTCCAGCTGCAAGTAGGGAAAGCAGAAAAAGGAGGGCACTGATGGGTTTGATTATGAAGTACCACCTTCTGTGTTTCACAGTAGTGTTTCAGCTCCAGCTGCTGCGTATCCCCTGTCCAGCTCACATCTTTGTAACTGTGGGTGCTGCAAAATACTGGTTTACATGTGCTCATGGGCTTTGCAGGGTCCCACTCAGCAAATGCCCATTTGCAGAATACATCTTTACTCCCAGGAATGCCTCAGTGAAATGTACTAGGGGTGATAAACCAGCACGTGCTACAAATTCCTAACTCTAGCTAACAACCACAAATCTAACTAACTCCTGTGCTCCAATCACCTAATGAGAATTCTGGGAGAGGGAAAAAACCAACAGTATTTCCAGGTCAGGCAGGATGGTGACAATGCACAGAGATGGTACAGGCTTAAGCCTGGTTTCTGGACACAGGGAACAGTAGCCCCAGTTGTGCTGTGTGGGCGTGGGTGTAGGCAGGACAGGATTTCTCCTCTCCTGGGGAAAGTGACACAAGCCCCACTGGCTGCTGACACAGCATCATCAGTCAGTGTGTCCATTCAGAAGAACTGTGTGATTCAAGCAAGGGGGTGACAAGAGCACCTTTGTGTTGTTGACACAGATTGCAGGGTGGGAGTAGGGTGCTGCGTGTTTGGAAGTGGGCATGGGTTCTAAAACTGAAATTCAGAGGGGAATAGAGACTTTCATGTTATGCTAAAAAGAGCTGGACCTGTATGTCAGAATCAAATGCTAGGAAGTCATTAAGAGCTGTCTGTCATTCTGTGCTGTGGTAAGGTGTCAGGATGATAAGGAGGACAGAGACAAAAGGACTTGCCAAACAGGAAAAGGACACTTGACCCAACAAGTCTGTGCTTTGTGAGACCCACTTTCCTGCCTTGTCATGCCTCTTACTAGCAAGTACATATTCACTCCTCAAAATTCATTATTAGTATGTAGCTCTTTGGAAGTCCTCGCTGTAGTTTCATGTTATTCATGTGCTCAGAAGTTTTCTGCTGAAATAGTGCTGCCCGTGGTCTTCTTCCTCTCTGTCCTATTGGTCTCCCTCTGGGAACACAGTTTCTGGATTTTAAATTCAGCCCATTATACTTACTGTTTTGGGACAGTGCATAAGCACACATCCCTCAGGAATACTCAGCATTTCTAGTGGCTCCATACATGAGAATAGGGAGGAATTAAAATACAGAGTGGGAAGTGGGCTTGAAATTAGGCTGTGTATAACCACAAGAGATGTCTGATGCTTATCTGAAATTACCTGGTTTCTCATAGGCCACCTTCCCTTGAATGAGGGCTCCATCTTTATCTTCCAGTACCCCCATCTTGCCTTGCTTTTAATGCAGTCCTGACTTGGTTCCTGTGGAACCCAGGAAGGCTGTGAAGATGCTCAAGCATGATCAAGGTAGAAGCACGAAGTGAAGTACCTTTGTCTTAAGGAGCATGCAGAGGAGCTATGAGGGAACTCCTCTGTGAAGAGATGTGGTCACTGTGTTCTGCAATCAGTTTCCTTTTTAGATCATCTCAGGATGGATACCCAGAATCACTTTCTCCTTTTTTTTTTTAATTCTAATTTGATTTCCATTCCTTGTCAAAGGCAGGCAAACTACTGTTTGTTTCATTCAGGGAATCACATCTGTGCAATTCAAAATGCTAGACCAAAACCCAATCCATCACAAGAAAGCAAGAAAGAACAATGAAATAACTAAAACGGACTGACAGCACGTGTCCCCTGCTGCCACTTGTACCAATACTGCTGAAGGCAAGAAAGCCTCAGGTTGACATTTTGGGAGGAGGCTTAGCCAGTTCAGTTAACAGGAATTCTGCTGTTGAATCACAGCTGACACAGAAAATCCGATGCTCAGATTCTCATGTCTTATTTGGAAACATTTCTGTCTGTCTGTCTCTCTAAAATTTAACATGGTATTCTGGAAATTGAAAATAAACACAATTTAATCTTGTGTACAGTCAGTTCTGACAGTGCCAATACATTCATTTGAAAACACGTTTGTTTGCTTCAGTTAGTGATCCCTGGGGTCAAGGCCTCCCATTGAAAAGCTTAGCTGTACTGAAGAAGAAACCTTGAAATGTGAGACAGTCTTCTGGTCAAACTAAGTAGACCCTTTGAATGCCTTGGCTCTAAATCTCTCCACTCTACTTTTGACTGCTGTGGGGCCCCTTGATATTTACTGGCCTTGGGAATTGTTCCTGCTAATGCTTCTAATGCCTGTCTCTCCTTCCTTCCTTGTGTCTTGCCAAATGCAAACCTATCAGTATCATTTCTTTCAGCTTTTATTGAATTCCTATCATTATATTTTCTGACCGTTTTTTAAAATGTTTCTGGAGGCTAAGCTGCTACAGGGATTGGGAAAAAAAATTGTTTCTTCCTTTCTTAAAATCAGCAATTTTCACAGGAGCTTCATGGCAAGTTTGCTTTCTATACTGAACTTGATACACTATAAAAGGTGCTTTCACTTATTTTGCAAGCTTTTTAAGCACATGGCTAGAAAAGTCATGCTTTACCTTCACCTTCTGCTCTAGGCATGTAAAAATCACTTTCCAGTACAGTTTACTCACCTGTGAAATGTAGGTACTTCAGAAATTATCTCACTAGTCTTTTCTACTTACAATCAGAATGTTCATATTGTACACAGGCAACTTAGTGTGTACTTGGATTTAAATAATCTATTTGGCATTCACAAAAATGTTAAAATAATCTTAAATTTTTTTCAAAAGTTAAAACTGAAATTCAATGAGCTGCTTGGTGAGCTGGAAACAAGCAGCCCTGCAGCATATAATGTCATAAGCATCAGGTCTCTCAACCCCAGAAGCTGGGTAATTTTTACAGAGTTAGGGTCTGTCTTTAATTTTCTTATCTTTCATCAGGACAATTACTATTAATTTGTGTGCATGAATTTCCCCCCAAGAATTGCACAATTGCTTCTAATTAAATTTTGCTCATTAAGGTGTTTGAATTAAAGTGCTTCTATTATTTTTGCGTGGCAGTAATTAAGCTAACAGTTTCATAGGAGCTTGCTTCATTTCGTTGCATTTTCCTGCAACAGTGAAGATTAACTCCAGGTCTCACTGGTCTGTCTTGTCATCACAGACCTTAGATGTATGTATCTCTCAGTTAGGAGTTTACATCACTGTTTGAAAGGGGAAAATAAAAGAAGCCTTTCAACCACGTGTAGATGTTGCTTTTTCTCCTAATCTAATATTATGCATGTGTTACAGAGAATTCTTCTTTTCTCTCACCTGTTTCTGCAGTTGTCCTACAGCTTGCCTGGCATAGGAGCTGCAGGTTGAAGCTGTGCATCGCATTTGTTATGGGCTGGCATGGCTGTAGCTCTGAGGATGTGCACACGTCATCAATGCAAATTTCCTTCCTTTAAGCAAGCCTGGAAACTCTGTCACAATGTGATGCTAATATTTAAGTAGTCATCTGGCCTCTTATTATTCTTCTTCAAAGCAAAAAAGGGCATGCTAACTTGCTAACTTCTTCCTTTTGTTATATGCCTTAAGCAATTTTTCTCCCAGTTCCTTCTAGCAGGGATATAAATGATATACATATATATATACATTTATATATATATGTTATATGTATTACTTTTCAAGTATTATGTGTGTCACTTGTACTAAATTTTGCATTTTTTACTTAACTGTGTTTGGCCTCAGTTACCCCTTTTCCTCCTCGGAATTAAGCAGGACAGCTTTAAATTTCAGTCTCTTCAGATGTTTTTTAAAAATTCGGCTCTGTGTTTCCCATGTTTCATAGGATTCCAGTAAAAATTCCTTGGGGCATATCACATTCTCCCAAAGTCAGCTTTCTTAAAGTCAAAAACATTTCTGAACTCCTCTAAGTGCTCCTGCCCTAAAGAGCATTTAAAGTCTAATGAAACCATGATCACAAACCCCTAAATGCCCCACACTTCCACTTGAGTTTTCATACAAGCTTCATTTCCTACTCTTAAGTTCAGACTTGCCTGTGACTGTAAACAGTTTAGATATCTGCATGAGGAAACACGTGCTTCCCTTCCTCAAGGATCTTTTTGCTCATCAATGTCAATATGTGGCCTTTATTAATACTCATGAAAATGAAATGGGAGCATTCAAGGAAGAATAATCTTCAGATTATTTTCCTGTCTATTTTCCTCTAGCAGTCAGGTAAAGAAGTTGTGAACTGTCATAAAACTGACAGTCTTCTCTTATCTGTTTTCTTTCCTCCTTGTTCTGAAAATGTATGTCAACATCTGAAAACTATTGCCTCTGCTGTCCTTAATTCTCCTCCAAGCTGACTTTGCTTCTGTCTCAGCCAAAATGTTTATATTGTTCCTTACTTTAATCTCAGCATTATCTCTGCATTGCTTTGCCATCCTCTTCCTTTTATTTGTCCCTCCTGCTAATAAAACCTGCAGTAGATTGTTTGTTTGTTTTAGTTAAGGCCTTACATATCAGGCATTTCAGAGGTATCTCTGAAAATATACATGTCAAATTCAGCCAAGTAAAATAATGATTAGTAGTAACTTGTCTCTTTAGCATCTAAGAGGCACTTAACATATTTTAAATATTTCTCAACAAGCATGTGAGAAAGGGTTAGTAAAAAAATAGCACCACTGTGTTTCTGCCTCTGAAACGTGTATGGCAGAGCAGACAGACTGCATGGCTCAAGTGATTTCATTAAGCAGCAGCAAAGCTGGGGGAGAGCCTGATGGCATTGTGTTCTGCTGTCGTTCTAGGGGATGCAACCATCCTTGAACAGGTAGCTTTCTACTTTTTTTTACCTCATCCTGATTTTGTTCATTGTGGTTTTTCCTTAGAAGAAAGGAAGATCATTATTGCTATCAAGTTTTCCTCTCAATATGTCACCAAACTGGAGAAGCTTCAGCAGGCTCATGTCCAGTCTTGCTCTGTGTCTTGTTTAATCCTCTTAACAGACTCTCAGCAGGAGCCCTAGCTTACCTCCTTTCTAGTGGGAGCAGATACCTAGTATGTGCCCCTCCAGCCCTCCCACACAAATTCTGACTTTCTCTTCATAATTAGCTCATTACATCAGTATTACACCGGAACATCCAGTAAAGGAATCCCTCTGGACACCACTGCTCATACGATGTGCTTTACTCTGCTGCTTCTCTTTGCGTCATCCTGCTCCTCCTCTGCTTTGCCTCCAACAAAACATTTCTCTGGCAACTTCTACATCTGGCTCTGTTGCCCTTCCTCCTCCACCACCTCTTTCTTTGCTGTCATTCCTGAGGTTTTGAAACAAGCCGTGTGTCATGTGTGACCTTCACATTTTCGCTGATCTTCCTGAGACTCTCTGATTCTGCTTTCCCATCCCCTAGTGCCACAGCCATCTGACAAGACTAGCCAGAGGAAGAGGGTGTCCTTCCCTCCTGGGGTCTAGGCTGGAGTGCTTTTGCACCTTGGGTGTTGCACCGTATGTTCATCTACGAGACGAGTAGTTTTTGTTTGGAAGTGTTCAAACTGGTTGAAGAAATCTCTGACTGATTTTGGGCAATGCAATTTTCCATTCTGGATGGGTAAAGAGATTGAACCCCATTGAAAAGCTGGAGCGTAAGATAAAGCTGTCATCCAGGCAGAAGGGTTGGTGGTTTTGATTCATTGCTCATTTTTCTAAATGCTGTTGACACATAGCAATTAGTGGCAATCTTGGAAGTGACAGATCTGGGCTCATCTCCTGAAAACAGATTTTTAAATTAAACTTAAGTGACTGGAGGATTAAGGCTGAGCAAGAGGTGAATGAGGATAGAAGGCTGTCTACCTCCTTAATTAGACCCTACCTGATTCAGCCAGGCATCCAAGCAAGTGCTTCACTTCAAGGGCATGAGCAGTTAATAGGGACAGTTTCCATACCAGCAGCCAAGAGTGTGCTTACGTGCATTGCTGCATCTGAATATGAAGGAGAGCAATTTATCTGTAGTGGGAATTGAGAAGTCCAGCCCAAACATTGTGGGAACTCAGGAGGTGCCAGCTGATTATTCTTGTTTGCCGGGCCCATTGTACAGTGCCTGGGAGCAGGGATGCTCAAGACACTTTCTTTAGTCAGGTTCTCTTGGGGTTACTTCACAGGCAAGAAGGAATTATACCAAGTTCATGCAGTTTGTAGTTTTAATCAACTGCTCCAGCCCATAATTCTTCTCTGCCTTCCTGGCACTGGGGGGTCTTACTGCCACCTCTTCACATATTCATGTTTATTCATGCACATCTTTTTATCTCACCTCTTATCCCCTTGCCTCCCCCTTCTCTTGGCCTGCCATTTGGCCTCCTCCTCCCCCTTGTTATCTCCCTCTGTTGTCTCACTCTCATTTGGACCCTTGTTTTCTTATCACTGCCTGTCCTATGCTTGTCCCATACAAACACTCCAGCAGATGTGGTGGGAAATGCAAAGCCTCTGAAGGGAAGTCACGAGGGTGGGAGAGAGCCTGGAGCAGGCAAAAGCCACGACAGAAGTCCAGGCTCAGGCACCACCAAGACACATTTGTCACAACTGCTAAGTGTTCCCTCCTGCCAGCAGTCTCTACCACCTACAGCCTATTCCCCATTTTCTATGAGAGACCAGACATTCAAAAGAGCCAAATTGTGGTTCAGACCACATTTTGGAGTTTCCAGTGAGAGTGGCAGAGTGGCTCAGCACAAATCTTTTCCCATCACAGTTTTCTTAAGACCTTGGTGTCAGAGGTGCTTGAGGTCACTTACACACCTGATTACTGTTCAGATTTAAAAGTGGGAGCGTGTCTGAAGATCTGTCTCACTTTCAGATGCTGTTTATTTTATTTTACAATGGGTTTTTAAAAGTCAAGGAGTATGTTAACAATACTGTTCTCATTTTGACTGCATTTCCCACATCATTGCAACCTTTTCTTTTGAGTGTCCTGTTCCAATTCAAACCTTGCAAGGGTTTTAGAATGGCAGCAGAGAACGGTAAATGACATGATTTATATGAAAATAAAAATGGCTTTTGAATACAGAGGATATGAAACAAAGGTAAGGTATCCTTCAGCAAATCTGGAATTAAGGGCTAGTCTTATGTCTAATTTCTCCAGCCTTAGCTAGAGCTTGCTTGCCTGCAGCTGTTTGTACTTTATTCTATGAGTGGGTAGGTGTACAAAGGAAGATGACAGCCCCAGAGTGTTCATGTGTTTCATCTGAGAAGCTATGAGATGCTTGTAGTGTTGGCAATAGCAGTTGCTGCTGGGTTTGGGTCAGCAGAGGCCTTGACATCAGCCTTTTCAGCGTGGAGTCCTCCAGTCAGGGGTTTGCTGGGGAAATAGGTGTCTCTAGCCTGGGTATGCCACAGCACCTAATATTTTTCTTCTTGAAAGATAGTACTTTAAGCCACTGATTCTCAAAATCCTGTGCCGCCTCCTGCAAAATATTTATCATTGTCATTTTGGTGCTGCTGGAGATGTTATGAGAGTGAGTGCGGTTGTCCCTCTGAGGGAAAGTCCAGGGCAGTGTGAAAGAGCCTTTTGGACCAGGTTAGGAGAAATGCAAAAAAGCATAGCAAGTTCTTAGGAATAAGAAGGGTGTGGGGGTGTGTCTCCAAAAGCTTTAATTTCATGATTTTTCAGGTGTTTCACAGTCCAAAAATGACAGTAGGCATATATCAATTTCTTTTATTTCCTTAGTTATCTGAAGTTTATTCCCCTAGAAAATGTGCGATGTTTTAACGTCAACTCTGGGGAAAAAAAAGTCAAAAAATATTCTGCTAACAAAAGAAAATCATAATTGTCCCTTCAATTTTTCTAAGGAAAGCCTAATTTGGAGGGGAAGAAGGTGCTTTTCTAGGGGAGTTAAGACTTTTTTTTTAATTTAGTCCTAGAGGTCTTCTGTTTCCCCAAAAAAAAGTCAACAAGGAGTTTTTGTTCAGACTCATCCCTGTCCTTCACCGTTTGCTATTTCTATCAAAAGGGAAAATAGTTGGAAGGAGGTGGAAGTTTGGAAGTGGTTGTTTAAAAAAACATACCTTCACCTTTCCCCTCTCTCACCTTCAGAGTCATCATTTGTAAATTAACTTCATGAGGGAGGCATGAATAGGTGGCACCTTTGCAATTATTGCTACTCTGTGATGATGATGATGATAATGATGATGTTGAAGAGTGCTTGTTGAGTGATGTTGAGGATCAGTTTCTATATCTTCTTATCTCGTATTTGTATTCCAGAAAAAACTCATAGTGATGATTTGGATCGTATCAGAACTTAAAAACCTTTTACACTGTTAATTATTTTTTAGTATCCTTAATACTTCCCTTGTGTTCAAGAAGAGCTTGTATGGTTGAGTAGCAGGGGAAATTGAGCCTTGTAGATACAAACAACTTTTAAAAAATAAAGGGGGCGGGCAAGGGAGGAGAAGTGTTGTTGCTGAATAAAACTTGAGAAGAATTATTTCTGTGTCAAAAACATCTACAGTACTTGTCATGAATCAGGAAATTGTTCTTCATGCCCATCTTGGATGTTCCCCAAATTGTCTGATGTCCCAGCTGGATGGGTGAAAGAGGAGACTAATTATCTGCAGAGCAGGAGAAACTTAAACATTAAGAACTTTATGCCTCGGATCAGCTGGAATTTTTGCTCATTCCTCACATATAGTCTCTGAGCTTACCAAAGCAGACAATATGAAAAATATTAACAGGATTCAAGAAGACATTAGTAATAGATTAAGAGTGCATGCCTCTCTTGTGAGGCTTTTTCTTTCTTGATTTCTTTTTTTCCTTTCAGTCAGAAAATTCTGAAGGTTAGTAGGTGAAGTCAATTTTAACAATTGACAGATGATAATATGTCTATTTCTTGTTTGACAGAGCTAGTGTTTAAACTATTAGCATTGTCTGGCATAACATGAAACAGGATCAGTCACTCATCCCTTTGAAACCTCTAACCTGGCCTCATTTGGATTTCTTCCTTCCAGCTTTGCCAGCACATTTTAATAGTCTTTGTAGAGTTCTCAGCTGCCTTGTGACTTCAGGATTTATCTACCAAGTTCTGGTTAGGAGTAGAGTAAGACAGCACCATTGCTCACCATGTTTTCTGTATGCAATGACACAGAAACCTCAGTGCTACAGATAGCCATTGAAATTCGAAACAAACCACTTGGCTGCTGCACAGAAATGGGTTTTTAAATCAGATTTCCTTTTTGGAACACTGTTCTGTAATTTTTGAAAGCACTCTTACTTTTTTTTACTTCCTCCAAATTGCTAAACTGGTACTACTTTGCACTCATGCTTTGTATTGATTAGCTGTAAGGGGAAAAGTGGAATAACAATAATGAAAACAAAAAAATATGGTTTAAAATAGGACACCTGCCTGTTTGTTTGTTTGTTTGTTTTAAGTGGCCTGCGACAAGTTCACGTTTATAATTCCCTACGTCTCTTACTGAGTTAGTAGTTGCAGACCCTAGTTTTAAAAATTTCTAGACTGGGAAACTAGGAGTTGAATTGCTTTTGTTCTTGCTTTTAGTTCTGTTGACTGATAAAATACTATGCTTCTATCTTCTGATTTTAGAAGCAAAATCATATATTGAAGCTTCTTTACAATAACAAAGACTTCTGACTAAAGTAGTTGGCTGCCACTATAGTTTTTCCTCAGATAACAGTTGTAAATTTCCAAACCTCTAATCTTTGGCAGCATTTTCCTCTTGATCCAAGTTTCTGTTTCCATGTGTTGGTGGAGATTAAAAAGTGGGTTAGGAAGGTGAAATTGGAAACAGAGGAAATGTGAGGTTTTAGGAAAAGCTCAGGTAGGGCCAAGTTTGCTCTGTTCACTGTTTTTATAGCTATGAAACAAACCCTATTGGGGCCTCTTCTTATACTGCAGTGTCACTACTGATCACACATTGTGACATTTGCTCCTCACTCAAAACAATTCTTCTGTAGTGCTAATCCTATAAAATTACCACAGTCTTTTATCCTGCACATCGTTGGCTGAAAGGACTTGCAGAGGAGTATCCAAGGTAGTATTTAGGTGTTATTCCTGACCTTCCTTTCTCTGTCTCCTCCCCAGGGTGCTTATTGGTATTATCTTTGTATTTTGCATATTTGGTAGATGCCTTCTAGATGGCTTCTGGGCTTAAAATAAAGGCCAACATTAACCTTGACTGATGAAGTGAATCCCAAGAGTGAGATAGCTCAGGTATTATAAACAAAAATTTGTCATTATTAGAATATGACTAGCCCTACAGGTAAGCCACCCACCTCTATAATAATTCAATAACTGTGTGGCATAAATAAGTGCAAGGGTAAGAAGGGCACAAGAGAAAAAACAAAAACACAGGAAGGTGTGTTATTCACCACAATAGAGATCCACAGCAGTGGAGACTTACAACCACTTGAAGAACAGCCAAAGGGAGTTGGTGATGGATGAGAGGCCGTTCGTGTGCTGGAAAGCTCACAAGAAGTGTTCTTATTTTTACCTTCTAGTATTAGCAACCACAATTAATTCTGCTTTGGCTTAGCTGCTGGATGGAATTAAGGAAAAAAAAAATTGACTTCATTAAGATCTTAAAAATGGCTTTGGGAAGGATTTCCTACTCCAGAGTAATGCCTGGTATCTTCGAGACCCTTGATAACATAGCTTGCTATAACTGAGAATACCATGGATGCAAACTTCTGCATCCAGCAGCCATGTCAGCTGGGATATACTTTCAGAGAAACCAGGCTTCGGGGCCCTGCTTGTTGGGTGAAAAACTTCTGGGGAAAACCCTTCATTAGTGCAGGGGTGTGACAGCTTGTGTACTTGCTGTGGGTTTTGTAAGGATCAGCATTACATACCAGGGTTCATCAAATGGCATTTTGTACATTGGCATGCAGACAACTTACAACTTACCAGGACTTTGAGCTGGGAGGGACCGTTTAGAAATGTGACAAAGTGGTTGGAGTTGTTGCCTTTGGCTGGGATTACCAAGTATTGTCCTATTTATCACAGAAAGAGGAAAGGGCCTGCTGAAGTGGTCAGAGGAATATAATCAATAACTCTTTTTCCACACACCAACCAATGAATGCCAATGGCAGCTAGAGACAGAAAGAACTAAGCACATTAGATGTGAATGCCTCCTTGGTTTGTATACCAATTTTTCCCTTGTTGCTGACTACGTTTTTTTCTGTTAAGCCGGCAGAATCTGGGTTGTCCATCAATGTTTTTTTTAACTGCCAAGAACTCAGAGAGACGCTGTTTGCAGAGCAAAACCTCAAAACTTCTAGAGTGTCCTCAAACACTGGGTGATATGAAGGCTTTCTCAGGGCTCCTGTGTAAGCTGTCAAAGACAGCTCAGGAGATTGGCATGCCCCAGTAGAGGTATCACACCTGTGTGTCAATTCCAAAAGCCATAAGGAGATTCTTAAGGCACAAAAATGAACTTTATGTCAAGTTCCTCTACAGGAAAATGTTCACGTTGAATCAAGGTTCAAAGTGAATGAATATCCAGTTAGAACTTTTTGCATTTGCCTTTTATTCATTGCTATCAACTCACCATATTTTTATCTTCTCATAAGAAGTACCATCTAACCAATTACAGCGATCTATGTAGAAATGCATCTTGAAGAAAAACAATCTGGTGATGTAAATTATTTTAACTTTGGCTATTAGAGAAATTCCTGAATAATAAGGAAAAGGAGGGTTAGACATCTCTGTAAGGATACCAATTTAAACTGTAATGCTAATGGGAAGAGATGACTTGACAATGCAGTGGTGGAGGTAAACAGACTCATTTCTGTGAAAAGGGTGTTGACAAGCAGTGATTTTTGGGAAGCCTCCAGACAGAGTCCAGGATATTCCAGACTCTGACTTTAGGGATTTAGGCAATATAAAAATTATTATTAAAAAAAAAAAAAAAAAAGACAACTCAAAACTCAAATATTTATATCAGCTGTGCCTGCAGCTTTTTTTTTTCTCTTTTTTTTCACATACTTTTGTTCTATTAAACATTTCCAGAAACATTGTACAGTTAAGCCTAGCACTGTGAAAAGAACTAATATTCTCTTCTGAGAAACTCTTCCTGTGTTGCTTTTGTGTCAAATTGGGTATATTTCAGCTTCACATTTAGGCTTCTTCAAAAGAATAGAATAGGTAGGGTCTTGAGCCTGACAGACCTCATGTGGACCTGAACTGAAATAATCCCACTGAGTCTCATGTTGCTGAATATGAAGTGGCCTTGAATATTCTCATGGCCTTAGGCATAGATACAGAGATGGCTCCCTCTAAAACCAAGTTCCAGGCAGGCTGACAAAATAATTTCCTCATGTCCCATACAGTGTTTTGCTTTGGTTTGTTCACATAACCCAAATTAATTTTTATTTTGCCTAAAAAGGTGGTTCTTTGTGGAGAGGCAGCTTACAAGTGTCTTGTTTGTTGCTTCTGTTTTGCCCCCTCTGCAAAACACCCCACTGATTGATGCTGCAAAGAAAGCAGTTTCCCCTTTCTGTACCCCCAGATCCATCCCGAAAACTCTCTTGCTGCCTTCAAAAATCACTGTATACTAGTGATGCTGTGACTTCTTGAGCATCTTGATGGCCACTGTTTTTTGTTGTTGTCTTCGTGCACTGTCTCTCTACTTATTTGTTCTCCATTTCCTGTGCTATGGGCATGGGAATGCAACTTGACTTAATGATTTAGGCTGAGCAAATGAGAAAAATCTAGTCACAACAGTGTGAAATGCTTCAGTGCAGCAGAAACAGGGTAAATTATCTCATATAAAAGCCTGTTTGTCATGGTAGCACTATGATTCATGTTGTTAGCTGGTTCAGTAATGTGCAGCATGGCTCTGGATTATGAACATTTTGTGCAGGAAAACCATTTTGGTTCTTATTTGCAGCACAGCTAGAGCAGGGACATCCTGGGTGATGGCAGAGGTTTTCAGACACCTACCTGCTGTAATAATCACCATTTCTTTGTAAAGATTTCAGAGAAACATATGTAGGAAACTATTTATTACATCTGTTAAGATTCTGCCCCATAAATGCTGACTTTCACCTGCATGCAAAAGCTGAAGGAAACATACCAAGCCTAGCTTGGTGTCTGGATAACAAGACAGCTTTTCAGTGCCCTGAGACCCAAGGAGCTCGTCCTCTTGCTGGAAATTCTTTGGATACCATCTTTAAATGTTTTACAGTATTTTTATTAGTACTTTCCACTCTTTGGTGGATCAATGGAAGTCTGTTCTGAAATTTTAGGCACTTCTTTCTTTGCAGTAGCGTTTCAAATTAATGGCCTGCAACTGTAAACTTACATATTTGTACTGACACATTTTTTAAATATAAAGCTCCCATGTTCCTGCAGTAAAGGAAGATCCAAAGAAAATGAGAATATCTGGCACTCCAGTCTCCACTATCAGCTCATTAGCCAATTCTGCAAATTTATTCTTCATGTGGAAAAAATGTTGTGACGTAGTGGCTTGTTGGCTGTATCTTACAAGAGTTACACTGGTAACTCTGTTACTATAAATTTCAAACCAGTGCGTATTTTCAGCTGTTGCATGGTATCTTCATGAACAGTCCTGGTGGCGTACTTTAGTAAGACATATTTTAGATTCAAAACGCTGGAAACGTTGTAGGCAGTAAATGTGATTTCATCCAGCCCTTACATGGATTGTATAGTACCTGGCTTTTTTCCTCTTCCAAAAAGATGCAGTTAGAATCACAGAATAGAATATCGTGAGTTGGGTGGGACCCACAAGGATCATCAAAGTCCAACTCCCAGCCCTGCACAGGACACCCCAAGAGTCACACCATGTGCCTGAGAGTATTTTCCAAACATTTCCTGAACTCTGTCAGGCTGGTGCTGTGACCACTGCCCTGGGGAGCCTGTTCCAGTGCCCAGCCACCCTCTGGGTGAAAAACCTTTTCCTGATACCCAACCCAAACCTCCCCCAGTTCAGCTTCAGGTCATTCCCTCAGGTCCTGTCACTGGTTACCACAGGGAAGAGATCAGTGCCTGCTCTCCTCTTCCTCTCATGAGGAAGGTGTAACTGCAATGAAGTCTCCCCTCAGTCTCCTCTTCTCCAGCCTAAACAAGTCAAATTACCTCAAGTGCTCCTGGTAAGGCTTCCCCTCCAGACCCTTCAACATCCTCGTGGCTCTCCTTTGGATGCTCTCTAACAGCTTTATATCCTTCTTAGACTGTGCCACCCAAAACTGCCCCCAGCACTAGAGGTGAGGTTGCCCCAGCGCAGAGCAGAGCGGGACAATCCCCTCCCTTGCCCTGCTGGCCATGCTGTGCCTGATGTCCCCAGGAGACAATTGGCCCTCCTGGCTGCCAGGGCCCTGCTGACTCGTGTTCAGCTTGCCACTGACCAGGACCCCCAGGTCCCTTTCCACGGGGCTGCTCTCCAGCCTCTGGTTCTCCAGTTTGCACAATACACCTCTCTTGTTGTCTTCTGCTAAAAATTGAAAATTTATGTTAAGGATCAGTTTGTCATTGATTTGCTGTGGCCCTTGGGGGGCTTTATATGATTTTTGATGCTACAGACTCAGAAAGTTTTGTGCAAAGAGCTGGGAACTCATTTTCATTTAAACTGTGACCTTCCTATACTTCTACTAGAAAATGGGCTTTACAGAGGAAGTTTATTATTACCGAAGTACTTGAGTGAAGGCTTAGGTATCAGATTATTTCTGCTAATGGCAATGTCATGTGGAGACTGTACAGTATTTTTGCAGGGCTGAGGCTTGTCTCCCATCCTGTTTCTTTCCGATATGTGCTGGTACGCTGGATGACTTATACCCCTCTGTTGAGATACACTGTCTTCATACTTTATTGTTCTCCCTAGCCTTACACTTAATTCTCTACATTTTGGTTATCTAATCACCCATTTTCCAATAGCATTATTAGTCGTTCCATTATTTTCCTTCCTCTTTCCCCTCAATTGTCTGTTATCACTCCTTTTTAAATGTATTTAGACATTGCATTTTTACTGTTACAGCTCTTCAGAGCTAAAATATTTGTTTTACTTAATTTTTTTTAATCTAAAGAAATATGAGATTCTTGTCCCAGAACACTAGCTCCCCACTTCTGTTACTCCCCAGGACCTACACTGCTCTCTGTTTTTGCTGCCCAGCTAGACAAACACGCAAGTGTCTTCTTGATCTTTTTGCACAGACAGAACTTCAGGTTTTATTCCAGGGGATGCCTTTTAAAAACATCTCCAAGAATCCCAGAGCAAAAACAAAAAAAAACACATGCCTGGAAATATTCTACTGGTGAAAAGAAGGAAAAGAGTCCAGCTTCTTGGTGTAGGTTGTTGTCAGGAGTTTTTTTTTTCCCAGATATTGGTAAGTAAGTGAAACAGAACTTGATTTGGTGTTCATTCTTGATGAAATGCATGTGTCGTGCACATACATGTGCTTTCTCTCTCTTTCTTCTCTGTTTAAATCCCGTTTAAACAGTGCTCAGTGACTGCTGGGAGTTGTAATCCATGTGCAACTCTGTCATGAGGCAAACACCAGCTGGAGGGACGGCTCTACAGTCTGCAACCAGTTGAGTTGCTTAGGAGTCATAAAAGAAGGAAAAAGAGGTTCATGAGGATTCAAACAGTGCCTTTTGGAAAGTGTTTCTTACACTCTCTTAAGAGCTACAAAGTCTGTATCTTGTACAGTTTCTTGTGCTTAGCCAGGGACAAGATTACAAAACAGAAAATGACAGAACTTCACAGCCAAATTGGTACTTTCTCAGATTTGTTTGACAAGATATTTCACACAGCTTCAGAGTAGACTGAAAACACCTATAAAAAACTGCTGTTTACTACATAGAAAGAAAAACAAAATTTTTTTTCTTTTTATTGAAGGAAACATTTTTTGCCCCTGGCAGAATTACGAACAGTTGTGAATATTTCTATTTGGTCCTTTACTCCTGATAGATGTTTTCATTAGCAATCTCTAAAGTCCCAGTCTGGGTGTGTTTGTAGAAGGTTATCTGAAGAAACACAGATGTTTGGAAGTTTACCATTTTTTTAATTAAATAATGTGTTAGGGTGTATTTATAGCCTTTGCTGATTCAGAGCCATAGGTTAACAACTCTTGTACTCCAATACTATTGAGTAATTGCCCAGAGCACTATCCTAACACTTCTGTAAAACAAAGCACTAGGGACTGTTAGTGTAGAAAACTGCAGAATTATTTAAGGGATTTTGACCAGGGAGCACTATTAAAAATAATACCTCTATTTATGGGTGTTGGCTAATGAGTGGAACATTAGAAAAAGATGCTAAGTAGTGATGGGTTCGGCAATAGAAAGTACAAATGACAACAGATATTCGTGAGTGGTGAAGATATCATAATTGCTGTTACTGAGATTCCTGCCTGCTTTCCTTGGTGTTATGCTCAAAAATAGCAATGTAATTTATACCTCTGCTGTAGAAGACCAGATCTTGAGAATGTTTGCTGATAGCATTATTTAGAACAAATATTCTGGCTACAAGGATATTTGGACTTGGGGATCTTCAAATTAAGTACATCCCACCATTCCTGCTTGTAATTGTTGGCCAAGGCAGCAAAGGTTAGTGACGTGAGAACCTTAGGAACTGTTGTTAGTGGAGAATGGGAAGGTAGCCTTACAAACAGCATGTGTCCTCTTAAAAAATATGTTGAATCAAAGTTGTTGTAAATTGCAGGCTGTGAAACAGATCTCTTAACGCTTGACATACACTAGGAATGGAGCCATTCATTCTTCAGGTGAAATTGATTTAAATGCACTGTGGTGCTGGAGCCTGTTGTAGACCATCTGGCAGCATACAGTGGTCAGAGAGGTAAAGTGTGGAAATGATCAGTCAGGTGGAGGCTGAAATCCTGACCACAGCCTTCAGTGGACCCCAGGTCTCATTTGCATGATGTGTTTTCACAAAAGGGATCCTTCTTCCTGGAGAGTGGGTGCGTTCAATAAAATGCTTTATGCCCCTCAGTGAGGGTTTTTGATGGGATGACTGCAAGGAGAGGGAATGGTAATTCCACCCTAAGTCTGGGCAGTGTAAGAATGGTAATTGCAGTTACAATTATTTTTTTGTTTTGGTAATTTAAAGAAACACACAAACACTTTTTAAAGAAAAATACAAGCACTCTGTCCTGTCAGTTTGGAAACATTGCCACTCAGATGCTTTCACTTACTTCCTGTGATTGTGAAGAAAGTCAGCTTTGAAGGAAAAAAAAACCAGTGATACCATGTTTAATTCACTCCCAAACTCAGTCCCACATTAATAGCTGACAGTAATCACACTACTATTAGCTGGAGGGACACTGTAAGCAGTTCCCTGGGATCTTGAGTCCTGCTTCAGGGTAGAATTTGTGAGTGAGGCATCCCCTCCAGAGTTACTCACAGAGGAAGGAAGGGATGGCCGGTGTTTTGGCCCGTAGGCTTGAAATTCTTGCCAGCAAAGCTGGAGGTCTGTGAAAAGGTCTGCAGTTCAGCAGTGTTGTGGTATAAATACACCTCTGCAACCAGGAGCAGTGAAAAGACAGAGACACCGAGGGAAGGCTTACTTTAGCTGTAAATGTTCATCCTTTGGAAAACAATTATTTTATTTCACCAGTCATACCCAATTCAAAGGTTCTTAATACAAGCATCTCAGAAGTGACCTCAGTTCTCCAAATCAGCTAACACTGACTGACAGGCACTGTTGACATGATTGAAAGAAAAGTAGCATATTTACTACAAGTAACCTTCCCCAAGCATAATTGTCTTCAGTAGTAGCTGAAGTGGCAACCAAGTGGTGTTTTCTGTTGATTTCCATATTCAATTTCCTTCAGATAAGATGCTGTTCTCTTATTTGGAGGTGCTATGAGCTGAGAATAACAAATTTTACTTAGCTGACGCAAAACGGTACAAGTACAAAATTTTGCATGTGTTCAGTGGCAGTTCTGACCATAGGCTGGAGAAATGTGACACCTGTGCAGACAAGCAGAAGAGCCATTGTACACTTTAAGATTAAATTGAAGATTTTTAGTGTCCAAGTTACTTGCATTTTGAGGTGAAAGGGTTACTAGTTCTCCAAAATAAAAACTTTTCTTTGGAAAAACAAAATAATAATCATTGCTTCAGCAAGATTTTCAGCTTGAGAAGCTTTTCGTGACTTTAAATTCTCTCTGTGTTTTCAGTCCTAAGCTCTTGATCTAGGATTGGTGTAATATAACACACATTATTCTTGGCTTCCTAAACAAGTTTTTATTAAGTTACTGTGCTCTTTGCAATCTTGGAAACTTTTTAATTCTCACTTTACACTTCAGAGTTCACAGCTATCTCTGTGTGCGATGCAAACACTGGCTGTAAAATGAGCAAGTGAAACACCTCCCTGCAATTAAGAAAGGAGGTGGTTTCCTCAGTGAAAATAATCTGCATTGGCCATAGCAAGAGCTACAACTCAGCATCTCATTTAACACTTCAGATTGTCTTTGCATACATGGGCTGGAGTCCAACAGCTTTAGGAAATCCTTGGTGGATAGTAATCTGGAACACAAAAAGCAGAAGTCCTACTTCAACACAATTGATAGCCTCTACTTACTTTGGGCACAATTATCATGGAGATGCAATTAACTGTCTTTCACAGAGAGGGTGGGTCCTTCCAGATCCAGGAGGAGAGGTCACAGATGGGGCGGTGTGGTTATGTGGTTAAGGGTAATTTGGCTTGCTCAGAAAAAGGTCCAGACTCCGGGCACTTAGGATGAACACAGGCAAAGCCAGACAGCAAGAAATGCCATGTACCACCAGCCTGCCACATCTGCCACCAGGCATGACCCGTCCAGACTGCAAATTCAGGCTTTTTTTGCTTTTTTTTTTTTTTTCTGTCTTCCTGTGTTTTCTGTCAAGCAAGTAACTTTGACTTGCATCTCTGACTCGCCCTGAGGAAAGGGACACAATCAAGTGGGCAGTTTCAGTCTTGTTGACTCTGTGGAAAGGAAAGAGATTATAATCTTTCCTCCAGGTATTTGTTGTGCTGAATTCCCTCAATGAGCTCTCAAGTATTTTATTATGCGTTTCATGGGGCTCCTCAAGCTATAAGCTACAAAGTGGGAGGGAGTTTCATTATCAAAGTTGTGATTAGTGCCATGTCCAAAAAGTGAAATAGTTGAATTAATAACTTGTTTACATGTCTGAGACAAAGCAAATAGAGACAGTCACTTCTTGTTGAGAAAACATGCTTTCTTGGCAGAGCTTAACATAGATGTTTCCAGCAGAATCTTCTCTCTTTTGAATCTGTCTAGTGTAGGAAGAGAAGTGTTAGCTTCCCAGTTCAGTTTGAGATTTGACAATGCCCAAGGGAAGGGATGCGTCAGTTTTAAGGAATCCCCCACGCCCCACAAAACTTGGAAATTTTACATTTATAACATCATGTCTGCCTTGAGGAGGCAAAATGTTGTTATCAGTACTAACCTTTATCCGGTTCTTAGTATTATTTTCAGATGGGCATATTTAACTCAAAAGCCAGCCTGGCTACCACTCTGCATCAATTTTCAGCATTAAATGGACATCAGCATTTAAGTATCACCTTATGTATAAATAAGCAAGGTACAATCAAGGTTTGAAGAGATCTGAGGATCTTTAACTGGTATTAATGGCTGTACCTTCTTTGCCTTGTTTTTCAATGCAGCTTTAAAGGCAGGCATAAGGATTTGGGACAGTTTTGTTGACACAGCCCATTCAGAGCTTCTCTTCCTAGAAAATATCCACAAACTGAGCAAGCTTTGTGAATCTTGTCATTACACACTTTATGCCTCCTCCCAGTAGCACAAATGTTACTTGGTCATATTGGGTGTTCTGTCCTTGCGATTTCAGACATCAATTTTATCCACATTTATCACAATTTTTTTTTGTTTCATTTCTTGTATGATGTAGAAAAATCAAACTAGTGTATTTGGGATCCGAAGTAGCCATGGGATGATGGAGATTGCCACAGCTACAGTCACAGGCATTCGCTTTTCATACTTTCTGAAACGGATTCTGAAGCAAGAGCTCAGCTTGTCCCCCTGTTATTCAGTGTGTTATGTTGCATCCACCTTGTCCTTCATGTCCTGTGAGTGCTTGTCCTGAAGTCCTGGCCTGCAGAGACACGTGCTGAGCTGCACCCTCCCACTGCACGTTTTAATTTCTCCCTGGTGCAAAGCAGACCCTGGTGCAAAGGGAAGTGGCAGTCAAAGCAGTGACACAAAATCCCAGGCAGGATTCAGGACTCAGGACACACAAAATCCCAGGAGTCCTAATGAAATTGCAGTGCTCCTATTCTGTGAAGGCAATACTTTTCCAATGCTGGATTTAGCACCAAGTATAACTGGATTGGCGGGGAAAAAATGGAATAGTTTTACCTCCTCTTCTCTCTTTTAAAAGCCCCTGTATTCTGAGTGGTACAGGCATTGTAGACTTGCAGAAGTTTAAAGTAATTTTGAAAGCAAGGAGGAGAGCAGCATAGCTGTTACTTGATTTTGGAGGAACATGTTCTCAGCATTTCTAGATGTAAAAAATTCCTTGAAAAATCCCAGCAGATTAATATTTTCCTGTCTGCTGAATCTGGCATAGAAACTAAGATCTGGGAATTAGGATCAGTTTTTAAATTTTACAGATCATGAGAAATCAAACCAGTGGAATGTCACTAATTCATTTCATGAGGTGTTCATCTCTGTACTGCCAGGAGAATAACTGCTATATTTAACTGAGCAACAGCTCTCCAGCCAAAAACAGCGGACAGTCCCAACTCATTAGTTAGCTAAGCTTCATTTCTCCCTCCCACTCCCTTCTATCATATCTCTGGTGGCACAAAGCCCATTGCGAAATTGAAAGTTGCCTTTCATATGGCTAGGCTGCACCAAAGTAGCAACATTAAATGTTTTTCACACATTTTGCTTTTGTCACTAAGATGTATTTAAAGGATAGATAATTTCCATCCCTGCTGGCCCCTGCTGCTTTAATCCAATTATTTCTCTAAATGTGCTAATAGGCTCAGATTTCCATTTTACAGAATGCATTTTCAGTCTGAAGTGCTGTTCAAGAAGCAACATGAATTTAAAGGATGAAAATTAAGGCTATGCTTTACTTGAACTGCAGTGTGCTGTTAAATTCAGATCTGACTGCAGCAGGGGGCTCTGACTGTGAGGGCTGGCTGTGTTTAACACCACCAGCATTCAGAATGTGCAACCAAACACTTTTCCTTCTGAGTGCCATGCCTGCCATGCAGTTTCCATGTTTGTAAGCCACTCATCTCTCCCACATCTCTGCTGTGATTTTCAATGCAATGTGGCCTTTCCTTGGCAGCTTCACTTTATCACTTGAAGAATCAGAATTCTAAAGAAACCCTGTGAAAATCTGTGTAAAATTTGTGTTCAGCCTTGCTGAAATCAAAGCAGGTTGTGGACATCCATAAGGATCGAAGAGCTGTAGGGCTTGTAAACAGCAAGGTTGACTAGAACTGAGACTTATAGGTAAGGGATTTCCTTTTCCAGCACCATTTCCCAACTGTCTTGAGGGGGTATCATGAGCACACTGAAAAATTATAAGTTGAAAAATTTTGCAATTGCTGTTCATCTTTGCAGACTAATGGAGAGAATTTGTTTTATGACAAGGTGGAAGAAAACAAATCCAGCCAGTGGATGAGAGGAAGGCTGCTGGTGCTTATCACAGAAAGTCATGTTAGTTAAGGAGCTGCTCAGGTTGCGGCCTCAGGAAGTCTGTCCTGAAAGTCCCAAGTGAGTAGAATTACAGAATCATTTAGGTTGGAAAGGACCCTTAAGATCATCCAGTCCAACCATTAGCCTAATACTACTAAGTCTACCACAGAAAACTAGATCTTGGAAACAGGGGTTTCATTCCAAATACGCATTCTAAGCAGTGGACTTGGGTCTGTGCTTCAGCCAAGACATATCCATGGAAGTGCACATACTATAGCCAGGATGAAATGGTTGTTTGAGTAAAATGATGTTTCACTTACTGGCTGAACTTAGGGAGGCATCTGAAGAAAGTAGGAGCAGAGTGACTATCTCCTAAGAAGAGACTGATAGACTTGAGCTTGAGGTTCCCCCTCCTTTCCTTTATTTTTTCTGTACCAGTGCATCTGATGCAATTCATGTTAAATGTTCTCAGAGTATGAGGCTGCTTCTTACCAAAATATATTTTGCATGTATATGTGTATGGCGTATGTAGGTATTTCACCTACCATTTTTTTTTTGCTATTTTTGATAGCAGCGCTTCATGTGCAGGTATTTACTCCCAAGGAATTTTTGTTACATTTGGTGTTGTAAAGTCAGAGCATTATCCCAGCTGTTTTATAGACATGGATTGCATTTGTTGATGGTAAAGAGCAACTGTTTGCAGTAATCTCTTTTTTCTTTTATCTGTACCTCTCCACTAGGTTTCCTTTTTGTGTCCTTCACAATTTTGCTGATCCTAGCATAGAAGTACTTTTGCTGTATGCTGTTTCTTTTCAGCAGATATGCTAGCATGGTTTCTTTGGCTTAGTACTTTACAGGTCTGAATCTTGGTCTTGGAATTTCAGGCGCTTAAAGGCTTTAATTCCCTTCTTCCATCTCATTTGTATCCACCTAAAACAGGGTATGATCAAACTCCACATATTTCCCTCTCACTTTCTGACTCACTGGTATATATTTATACCTGAGTTTCTCAGCAGATTTAAAATAACAGCTTTTATTTATGGACATCCTGTCCTTACTTTTTTTTTTCCCCAAAATGATGCAATAGTAAGTATTGGCAGGTTTAGCATTTCACTTGTATGAATGTTCCTTCATGTTTATTTGTATCTTCTAAGTACCAGCATACATGCATTGCACAGATCCATTTAGTTTTCAGGGTAAATTAATTTACTCTGATAATGAAGATGTCACATAAATGTGAAGTACAAACCTTTAATTTCTGGCAACTATATGTGTACAGGCATATACGCCTATATTTTTACACTCCTAATGAGGTATCCTTTGCTAGCCCAGATGTTTTATTCTTTATTTCAGAAACATTGTTTTTGTTTTACCCTGGAGTAAGTAAGCACTGTTTATGTCCCAGTAAAGCTTCTACTGGTCACAGTCCACGCAAGTGTTAGTTTATGGTCAACAAAATTTGGATCACTTTCTCCTGTCTTTTCCCTTGCTAAGTATGTCTGCCCAGACTAATTTAAACTTACAGAGGATCATCAAGTGAACCGCATTTACCAATATGACTGTCCCCATGGGGAAATCTGATAAATGTTGCAATGCCTCAAGAAATGCTGAACAAACTAGTTAGTAAGCAACATCTTCAGGGTCTGTCCTGCTTACTTCAGGCACATTTGCTCAATGATTCCACAAAAACACGATCTGGTGCTTTGGTTGTCATAGGTCTCTGAGCCTTTGGGCTTTATGACAATTTTAATACAGTCCATATGAGGTGGAAGAACAATACAACTGGTGACTAGCCAGGTTTGAGCCACAGCTCTTCAGCAGGAGTGGAGCCCAGCATTCCTTGGGGAAAGGAGACAGAGGTCTCTGAGAGTGGTTGTGTCCACAGAGGTGCAGAGGAGCAGGGGGCAGCTGCTGAATTCAAGTATCATCCCTGCTTGGGCTGACATCTACGAGTGTTTTTCCATCCAGGGACTATTTCCTCTCTGCAAAAGATGTCCTACATATCATATTTATAAATGTGTATAAACACAATATGTGTATCAGTACAGGGAGAGAGAGAGATAAATATATACATATGTGTGTGCGTCTATATATGTAAATATATGTATGTATTATACACACAAAACTTAAGTATACATTAACCAAGATAAGCTGTGTTTGCTAGTGCTTTAATCTCAGTGGGAGACTGTTATTGCTGGAGTCAGACTCTTGAGCACCAGCTGAGGATAGGAAACGAGATTCTGGCATGCGGGGTGTGGGAGGAATCTCTCTTTGTCTATTCCCCCTTATTTTGTTTCAGAGTACGTACACAAATAACATTCACATGTGGCCACGAGTGATGTAATGCGTGCAACTGACTCCAAAAGAAGCTTCTCTTGTGAGTGTAGCCCCTTCAGAGCATGTATCACTTTATACTGCTATTAAATAATATGTTGCCACGCCACAAGGTAATATGAATCATTTCAGAATGCATTTTTTTTTCTGTGAGAAGTTGGAAATCTATTTGTATCTTTATCATCCTATTCATTTATATATATAGAAGAGGCTGCTTCTGTCTGTGTGTGGCTGTACATGTGCCTATAGACAGAGAGGCAGCAGACAAATTTCTTCTGACTTGCCAGATTTTTGTGTTCAAATCTGTTTTCATTGCCTTTGCCTTTTACTTAGAATACCAGAAGTCTGTGGCACATTGATGCTGCTGTCTGTAGCTTGATCATCAGGTTAATGCTGTGATTTCCTGTCTCAGGAGTCTGTGGCTGCAGGGCACAGAAAGCACTGTAAAGCCTGTTTTCTTGCAAACATGTTTGTGCTCCAGCACAATCCACACAGCACAGACCCATTTCCAGTTGTTTAAATTAAATACTACAAAGGCAAAATTTGCCTAAATTGCCAGTGTACTGGGTAGGAAACAGAATAATAGAAAATTGCAAATTTCTTCAGGCCTCAGGGGAAATATGAAGCCGGTGTTTAGAAACTAATCACAAAACTGCAGCATCTATTAATAAAAAATATATGTATAAATAAATAAATAAAGTCACATAAGTTTTGTTCACACTGACTCAAGAAACAGTGGTTCACATCTCCCCTCTGGCTCACAGAGGGTCTCCGGGAGAAGGTTCTGTGTGAGATGCAATTGTACTGAAGAAAACAGTTACATCAGTGTGAAACAGGGTATGTGAAATCAGATTCAGAGCCAGCATGAAAACCTTCTTAGCAAGGGCTGTTTTCACACACATGGAAGGTATTAGCACAATCCCTCTCCAGATAGCACAGATAGTGTCAGGAAAAAAACTGGCTTTCGTGGATCAAGTATAGATTGCCAGGGCTTAAATTGCATGATAATGAGCCTGTATTACTGCTATTTATTTTAAGTACTGGCAACATATTTAGCACCATACAAGGCAAAAGTAAATAATGTCTTCATCCTAAAGAACCTGTGGTGTGAAAGCAGACAAAGGTAACATGACGTATGAAGTGGCATACGGGAGGTGTTGTAGTCAAATGTAAATTATTTTCCTTAAGGGTAAAATGACAATCTGTGTGCATAAATTCTCTGTGGCCCCAGATAGATTGGGCCTCATCTCCCAATAATTTAATTCTATAATGCATTCTACTTGGTTTGAAAATAGAAATTCAGTACTGTAACTCAACCCCCCCCACCCCCAATATTTGAAAGAGGCTAGCTGTCGGAAACAACCTTTAAAGATCCTGCCTCAGACTGATCAACCTAAGGAAAAAAATCCAACACACTCTCTTAATTTCTTTTCTATGACTCTAAACAAGTCAAATAACAGGTCCCCATTACCTCTAATTTCCAAATAATTAAATAATTATAAAGTGTACTGGAAACTGTAAAACCCCAAGGATCCTCATGACATTTTGCTGGTAGAAAGCAGCTTGTGCTCGGATTTTCCTCCTTTTCCTCTGCAATGTACCCTTTCTAATTGCTGCAGGTAGAATTCAAGCTGGTCCTTAAAACACAACCAGTCCTATTATTTCTATTTGGATTGCAATTTAAAAATGAAAGCTAGCTTTACAGGGCCTTGTGAACTTCTCTGTCTGGTGAAACCTGTTATTATCTGCAGTGGGCATGGGAAGAGATCTTCAACACTCAACACATTATTTTCTCATTTTCTTAGAAGCGTGTCTCACGTATAGCAGGCAGGGTGTACCTGTTATGAGAGCAAAGAGAGACAGTTGTCCGAAAGGAAGTGATGGTGGCAAGAGAAGGCCTGTGAAGCACTGCCTGTTGCTGCTCTGGAAGATGGGGTGCCTGAATGGTGCTTGTACCTCCTTGGGCTTGGCTGGGAGGCACATCCAGCAGGCTGTTCCCAAGAATCACACCCTGGTGTCAATTGTCTTCATAAAAAGGATAGTTGTGGGCAAGAGCTGGGCCTTTGTACTATTTTGTTGACTTAGCTTTCTACCCTGCATAGGAATGTTCTCCATCCAGAGAAAATAAATCCTGTCTCTTGGCTAGAATCTGGTTTTTGATTGACTAAGTGGTATCCTGACTCATTTGTGATTAGGGGAGGGTGTAGGTTAGAAGAGGATTTACTGAAGAAGTTGTATTATCTTAAAATAGATCTATACAAAGAAGTATTTGAGTAATTACTCTGCCTTTGTGCAGAGTATCAGCCTACAAACAAGTTTCAAATGGGGCTTTACAAAAGTCACTCCAGTATTTTCAGAGTGATGGGGCAGGCAGCATACTTGTTGAATCTGAACAGCATTAGGTGAGATTATCTTAACATTCAAGGACAGAAAGCCACCTGATAGTGAGGTGGGAGGACAGGCTCAGAGTTCAAAGTGATCTTGACTATTGGAGAAATAGTCTGCCATGAATAGGGTATGACTCAATGAGAAGACATGCAGAATAAGGCATGTAAGGAGGAGATTCCAAATATGCCATATGGGATGAAAAACAAGAGGTATAAAGCCGTTTAGGGAGATCATAAGGGATCACCATCTAAAACCTGGCCGTGTTGTCAGTGTTGTGGAAAAGCAGGCATCCTACTGGAACTGATGAACAGGAGCATTGTGTCTAAAACATGAAGTGTTTCTTCTAACTCAGTGCTGACAAGGCCCAGGATGGTGTCTGGTTTTGCAACAACAGGATGGTGTCTGGTTTTGCACACCACATTGCAGAAGCGTGTAGGTTTTGACTCAGGGAAAAGCAACAAAACCAATTGAAAGTTTGGAAAACAGAGGTTTTAAGGAAAAATGTGGTTAGTGATATGTTTAGTATGGAGAGGAAGCGTAAGTCTTTCAACAGGTAGAGGGATGCTACAAGGGAGAAGGGAGTGGCCTAGTCTCTGTATTGATTGGATGGGACAAAAAAGTTAAAGCCTAAAGTGCAGAAAAAATGGTATAAATTTGATATGAAAAAAATGTTGCCCACCACAAGGTTGACTGGGAAACTAAGGGAACTGAGCCCAGTCTTCCCATGTCTTCTAATGTATGTTGTAACTGTTGCACAAAATCTCGCTATCATCTCTTGTGGCCACAGCACCTGCTATGTGCTGATTTCAAGTTGGGCAGCTGTGCCCACAGTGTGCATAAGCCATAGGGCATAAGGGTCTTTGTGTTTAGGCATTTACCTGTCTTGAAATGGAGTTTCATTGTGGATTGGATGTGTTCCAGCCCACAGAATTGCAACTGGGCTCATACACATCTGCGGTGGCCCAGATTAATTTAGAACTCTGGAAAACAGACATCCTGAATCACTGCTTGAGGTATTACTGCCTACAAGAAACAGTCTGAATCTTGTCTTCAACAGAGGCAGCAAAGTGCCCAAACAGTGAGGCATTCATAACCCTGTACTGTTACTTAATTATCTTAGGCCTCTGAATTTCCTGGGAGAGGTCATCAGAAAATGAGATGCTAGTAAATGGGCAGTCTGCATGACAGAGTCATAGGTAATACTGCATTTGTCATTTGTGCACGAACTGTTAACTTTGCACTACTTTTCATATATTGGGAAGATTTGGATCAAAAACTCTCGCTTTTTGAAGTTGTTTGTGTTACCATAGTATTTTTTTAACATATTCTAGATCGATACTAAGTTACTGAGATATCACTAGAACTTTAGAGGAAATAGATTTATAACTAAAACAAGAAAAACTAATCTAGCTTGGAAAACAAAAATGTGTTCCCCAAACATGACAAACTTTAGGCCAGTTAAGGTGAACTATCTCCACCCATTCTCCCCACCCTTTTTTTTCTCCTTAAGAGAGATAGAATATGAATTAAGAAGCACAAAGCTCTTAGGCACTTTAGATAAAAGCTAAAACACAGTAATGATAGCTTGATGATTGAATGACATCTGCCAAACTTCCCCAGGGACTTCAATAATATGAGGGTAATAGATCATTAGAAGTGTTGAACACTGTGTCTGACATGTTTAAATTTATGTATCACATTCCTCCAAAATAATAACTAGTAATGGGTTAAAAGCTTTGGAGGGATGTGGGATATGCATGCAAAGCCACAGAATAGGTGATAGTCTGAACTGGTGGTACCAGTTGAGTAACCCAAGATGGCCTGCCTAGTATATTTTAAATACGTTAAAAGGGAACTTAATTATAGCAACCTTAACAATGTTTCCTTTGCAATTCCTTTCTAGAATGCAAAAGAGGTTTAAGTGGATATATTTCAGTTCAGCTACTTATAGGGGTTAGGATCCCCAGGGCTTAGGTTAGTAATTATTCATTATTACTGCTCAGCTTAGTTGATGGCTATCTGTGAACTACTTTAAATCCATCAGTTTGGGTCATGTCTTTAGATCTGTACAGTCAAAAATTATATAATAGCTTGGTTGGTTTATGTCAGTTGAAAGAAAATCAATAGGCTTGGCACTGGTGCCAAGAACGTTACAATTCATCCTCTGATTGAGTCTTTTGAAGGAAAAGACAGCTAAAGTAAAATACAGCTTTGTTTCCAGTAAGGTGACCGCCTTGCCTTTAGGTGCAGCAGAAAGCTGCAGAAGCAGCGCTGTGCTCTTGGGGAACCCCGAGTTAGAATGAAACATCCCTTGCTCAAAACATGGAAGAGAAGCTCTTGCAGTTTTCCCTCACTAAACTGGGAAAACCAACTATGAAGTTATGAGTACCTTGTGGAGCAAGGATTAAAATAAGTCAAAGAGCAGAGATCTGCAAAGTAACCTAGCTGACATACATGTCATTTTTGTGGAAAGGTACATAAAAGGATGTCTGCGCTGAACTGTTGATGTTTTTGATGAACTGTTTTAAAACGTAGTTCAGACTTGACACAATGGGTGATGGACTTGAAATATGAGCACTACAGTCAAAGAAAGTCAAGTAAGTGCAATAATTTGCACTAAGTTGAGGCCACTCAAGTGCTCTGTTCATGCCCTTGCATTGTATTGTCACGTACTGATAATATAACAATGGCCAATGCCCTAAAGTATTGTGGAGTTGATTCAAGGATCTGGCTGTAGTTTTTGTAGATTGATGATAGGTGAACCCTGATCTGTTCTGCCCAGAAGAATCCCTTTCCTGTCCTCCCCAAACTTATTAAATCCCCTCTGTCCTTCTTGTGACAGAGAGCATGCTGCTCTCTCTGGATCACTGTCAAGGGCTGTAGCATGGCATACCTCAGCCATACATCTCTTGCTGGGAGGAAACAGCAGTAGATTGCCTGTCCTGTGTTGTGGGTTTTTCCTGGGAATGCCGCTTGCTTTGGACTCTCAGCTCACTAGAAAGCCTTTGTGAATCCTAGAATTTCTGCTCTTCATGAAGTAGAAGGGTGGATATTACCTAGGCTTGAGCTCATATTTCATATGAAGTATGTGGTATGAACGCTCCTCAGGTTACTTTTTGGCCATGGAGCTACGCAGTAATAACAGATGATGCTGTACATTGCTCTAACAAAATGTAGCAAAACTTTGAATTTTCTCTCTGTCAGACTGCTTTCATAGTGTAGTGTCATGTAACTTCCCTTCATTTAATGTCCCAAGGTCATAAAGTGTATGTGACTTAGCTTATTTTTTACTGTATCTTTGATCAGTGACAGCAGTCTTTATACTGGAAAATAATACTGAGAGAGAGGACAGAAAGAAAAATAATGATGGTTTTGAGAAAATAAGGATTTCAGGAATAATGCAGACATATACTCGAAATATTGTGATTAGCTTCAGTGTGATCAGCTTTGGACCCTGAGATTAACTAAAGTTAGGCAGCTCACTGTTAATGCTATTTTTATTTTAAAGAGACTCTTAAGACGTGCATTCTTACTAAAGCTCTTTTTTCTTTTCTCTTTCTTCTTTTTTCTCTTTCTTCCTTTCTTTCTTTTTTGTTTTTCTTCTTCTTGTTTTCTTTTTTTTTTTTCCCTCCTTTTCTTTATTCATATGACTTTATGACAGAGCTCAGTGGTGGCCTGGTTCTCCTCCCCTGTCCTCCCCCTGGTCTCTGTGCTCTGGGAGCCGAGCACTCGGCTGGCAGCAGTCGCCACCCGGGTGTGATTGCGGCCCCGGAGCAGGGAGCGGCAGGGGCTGCATACCATGGGGGAGCAGTCTGGCAAGAGGCCTCCTCCTGCTCCACTCAGAGACATGTCAGAACAGCAGCTCGAAATGCTTTGTGAAAATACAGAGTGAAATGAAAAGCTTCCCCTACTGCTACCCAGAGGCTGCAGGAGAGGTGTCTCCAGAAGGTGATACCAGGAATTACTCCAGTGCTGTTCAAAAGTTCAAGGGACACAGGCGTGCCCTATTTCCGTATTCTGGAGGTCCACGTCATAAAATGAAGGAAAAATAATATCTCAGTAGGTTTTCTACCGCACTGAAAGTCAACAAGGAAGTTAGGAGTGCCAAGTTGAAGAAGGAAGAGGGATTTTCTTGTTCTTGAATGTTTTCTCAAAAATCCTATTGCTGTATTGTAAAGTTGAATGAAAGCCTGTAAAGCAGTGGAACAAGAATCCACGAGATAACATTTTTGACATAGATAATCATTGTTCCAACAGAGACTGAGTTACCCATGAAATGAGCTGAACATCTCCAGAGACAATCATGGAATTGTTGACTTCTCCTTTCTTTCCTTCACATAAGAAAGTCAACAAAATCAACAATACCTCATTGCACAAAANAACAAAACCCAAATAAAAAAAAAAAAAAAAAAAAAAAAAAAGCAGAATTTAGCATCTGTTGTAGAAACGGAAAATGGAAAATATGAGTTCCATATTCTTACATAGCAGTGGCTTTCTTGTTAGAGTGTAAAGTTCTTATTTTACTCATTTTTTAAAATCTAGTTTTTATTTAATAAATAATTTTTTAAAATCTAGTTTTATTTAATAAATACTATAAGTTAATTACCAGGATATGCGTTTCTTTTTTGCCTTCTTGTAAATTGAAAATAAAGCTATTATATATTCCCCTGGTATTTTCCCTTTCACTCCTTCTGAGCTGAGAGGTAGAAAGTCATTACCATCCTTGGATTCAGAAAGCAATGTGTAGCATCATCTCAGGGTATGAAATCACTGGATGGAAGGGTAGGTGTTTACATTCTGAAATGAAAGGGAATATTTTTAATGATATTCATTAGTTCAGCCCTGATTAAAATTATTGAGCTTATGTTTAATGTTTCTTAAATGAGGGTAGAGTTATTTAAAAGTGTAATTTTTTATTAAAAGTAAATCTCTGTTACAAAACATACCTGCTGATTTAAAGGCATGCTGCTGAAGGTTTGCATTTCTAAACCTCTTATGAATTTGAGGCATGACTAGTGGGATGTCAGATGAGGGAAAATTTTCACTTGTGTTGATGGCTGGCAAGAGATAGGATTCTATCTGCATATTTTAGGACTAATGAGAAGCTGTGTATTTCCTTTCAGCCAGCTCTCTGAAAAGTCTGTGGATAAGAAGAACTTTCCACAGCATTAAAAATAATGCTGTATAAAAATTTAGTCAGCATCCTCTTTTGGAGGCAATACATGAGATTATAAATAAAATAAAAAGGTTAATTTTAAATGAGGAAGCAGGTTCATAGTATATGAAGGAAGTTATGAAACAGGTTAGAAGCTATGAAACAGAACAGCTTTCTCTAAAAGGAGGACAAGTATTGTGCTTTTATAGCCTCATTTATGTATTCTTCATATGCCACAAAATACTGCAGTCATGTCTGCTTTCTTTTGAGGTTTGGACATATTTAGTCATAACAGCAGTTGTGGCTTGCTCGAGAATCTTGCTGAGAATCTGTCTACTGAGTGTTTTACTTCTCTGTCTCATTAACCCCAGGACAATCCATTGCAGCATAAACTGTTGGTTCAGTTTTGGTAATGTATTTGCAGTTTCTCACTTTGAGGAGAAATTATTGTATCACCATTTTGACTGTAGTGATTTAGGGATCTGTTTGATGTTGTAAAGCCTGAAAAAATCCCAGAGGCATACTGAACGCAGGGAGCTGTTCACACATACATACCATATCTGGGAAGCTGTATCAGTAGGTCTTACCTATGTAAATGAAGAGATGTGTGTTCTTCTAGTCCAGTTTCCAGCTCTGAGACATCCCATGGAAGTGCCTTTTTCCATCTCCTGTGTAGCTTTGTGAATACTCTCTTAATTCCCAACTCCAAGTGATTCAGGAGACCTTATCCAGAGAGATCTCTTTCTTATTTCCTCTACTCTGGCCTTTTTATGTGTCAAAAAAAGAAGCTGCTAAACACTGCACACTCAAGACTGTGTGTATATAGAGAGAGGAGGAACAGCTTCTTCTCACTTGACTACTTAAATGCTCCTTACAGTTTTGAAATTGCAAGGGCTAAAAAACGTTTTGGACTGGCCACCTTCACAAGGATGAATTTCATCCACACAAATCTCTAGCATTTCAGGAGTTAAATTCTGTGCTTTCCCAGAGAGTAGAATTTCCTCTTCCCTCATGTCTAATTGAAGGGTACATATCTACGATCTACTTTGAACAGATTTTGCATTTGCTGCGCCCAATGTAATGTGTCAGATTAAAGCCTAATTGATATTAATTGTCAGTTTGACAGGTATTTACGTAATACACCTGTGATTTGTCCATGCTGCAACATCAAAGAACAATGTAGTCCATTGTCAATCCTGTAAATTTTTTTTTTCCCTTCTTAAAGACCAGATCATTGTTCAAGAGTAAATATGAAGTGTCTTTCAGGAGGTTTGCATTGGCGTGTTTCCTCCCTACTTGTGATTTGACTAACAAGAGAACAAACCTATGCTGATTCTGTAATGTCAATTCTAAAATGATCAGGAATCACTTTGAAGCGCGTGTTTTCTGATAAGCAAGTTCCAAATTCTCATCATCCTGCTATGAAACGGTTCTCTTACATTTTGTAGCATGTGGGTTCTGACTCATCTTTGCATTATGCTCTTCAGTTTTATCTTGATGTAACCCCCATTGACTTAATTACACTGGTATAAGGATGGAATGGGGAAATGGTGAACCACGCCCACTAACAAGTCGACCATGAAAATATGGGAGTTGTTCTTTTGTCTTCAGGGAGGTTTTGTCAGAATGGGGTGTCTCTTCTAGACAGACTTTTTGCTATTTTTAGCAACTTGCAAGAAAACTGAAGTGTATCCTCTGAATTGTACCACGGTACAAAAAGTAGATATGCATCAGGAGGCTGTAACTAGGAATGGGAAATTACAAATAGGAACTTGATGTCTTTGATAAGGCAGAGCATGGTACTTCAATCAAAGACAGTATTGAATATAATCCTGATGTTATGTTTATTTTTAGCCAGTGTGCAGCATATGCAGTGTACAGTTACCTAATGAAGAGACGAGGAAGAGAGAAAATAAGTCAGGATGGTAACTTAGGGCCACACTGAAATACAATGGGGGAAATGAAAAAATAAATGTTATTTACACGTCAAAGTGCTAGGGGAAGCTACGGTCCCTATACTACAAAGGACATGGGATCTTGAGGCTTCAGAAAGATTTGGATTGTGGTATTCTTGAAACAAGAACTGCAGCATGAATTCAGATGGAAAGTGCAGCAGAGAATATGAGTTTCCTTCACCAGCCCTGGCATCACTGAGGGCTGTTTGGGCTGGTTGTTTTCTCTGAGACACGTAACATGATTCTCCAAACCCCAAGTTATGTCTAGCAGGCAGGATTTAACTTTTAACTGGCATGATTTCAGTTATATCAACAAGAGATCTCAGTCTCCTGCCACAAACAAACAACTCTAAATTAACTGGCCTGAATAATTGAACAAGGGGTTGTTTGTTTGTTTACTTGAATTACCGTTTGTGGTAGCAGTGGGTGGAAATGAAATCTTGCCACTGCTTTCTAACATCTATCAGATTTGGAACTTTGTTCCTCTCTGAACCTTTGTATTGCAGGCAATTCTTCATTATATTTTTCCACTAATACTTGCATCTGCCTTTATTTTTCATTCCTGAGATTCTAATATATTACACTGGGCGTTGCAGTGCTCTTGATCCAAGAAGACTATTGCTTTTTCAAATCTGTGAAACCAGGTGGGCTTTTTTTTCCTAGTTCTTTCTTAATCTATTAATCCTTTTTCCTGGTTTTGAGTCTTCTATATTTCTCTGAATTATTTTTTTCAGGCAATGTCTTTTCATTTTATTGTATTCCAGTCTCCTGAACTCTGTAACATAATTGGCATAGTTTTGTTTCTTAAGATGTCCTTTGTTAAAAGTCCCCTGCTTTTCTCAATTCATGCATTACATTGAATGTACAGTTCTAACTACAACTATGTTTTATTTTAAATATCGCCGTCACCATTCAAAAACTATTGTATAAAACATCATAAAAACCTGGCTTTTCTTCACTTTATCTTGCCTTGCAGCTCTTCTAAGGTTTACTGTTTGCTCCCATGGTATCAGCATCAAATATTTGTTCTTTTGCTTTGCCCTCTCACTTTGCATAGTCTAGTAATTCCTTTGCTTTGTATTCTTAATTCCTGCACTATTTCAGTGAGCACTCCAGTCTGCTCTGCTCCATGCTCCTGTGCCTGTTTTACCCTACAAGTTCAATATGCCTATTCTGTGTTGTTGTTGAACTGATGGAAACAGTCTTTCCACCTTCTTCCTCATTCCCAAGTAATAAATGCAGCCCTAGTTTACATAGGTAACAACTCAGCTTAGAGCCTCTGTTCCACTTTCCATTCTTAATTTGGTTTCTGTGACCTAGTATTTGTCCCATGCTCAGCCATCACCTCACAGCTCTGGAGCTGAGTCACGGTCCAGCTCGACTCTGGAGTTTTTCCAGCGTTCAGTGTTGGTGCTGAGGTTGTATTTTGGATGCTGTTTCACTGGTTCAATGCAGGAATCTGCAAGAGCTGGAGGTGTTTCTGCAGCTACCCAAAGTCCTGAAGGAGTTAGGGAACGTGTAAAATTCCTGCCCAGTTGATGTCTCTGGGTCAGAGATGCTCTCTGACAATGCCTCATCCAAGGCTTGTGCTGTGTATTTAACAACTGGCACTGCATGTGTGCCTGTGTATCTGAGGAGGCAGAAACAGACTGTTGAACACTGTTTCATCGACTCTTGTGGGCTGAAAGTGTGAATAAGCTGTGTTTAATATGGTTGTCTAGGCTGTTTACATTGGCTTTTTGAACCACAGCCAAGTTAAATTTCTGAGGAGGCTGCTATTGCTTTCTAAAGATGTAACCCCCTATCTTTGTTCATCAGCTCAAAGTTATTTACCAATCATTACCTGTGTTTGGCAGAAGAACAGCAAATAAATCAGGCGCTTTGTGTTTTACATGGTCTTGGTAAATGTGTATTAAAATACAACATCCTTTTATTTGAACAATATTCATAAGAGAGAATATTAATTATTATTAATGTCAGAATATTACTGTTTTGCTCTATGCCTTAGGAGATGACAGTCTCTGTGGTAGCATTAATTAATGTGTAGCTTGGCTGTGTAGGCAGAAAGCAAACTATCTCCTAGCAGGTTATTCAACATTAGCATACAGCCTTCCATCTCGTACAGTACTTTCAAAGCAATTCTCATCCACTGCACTTCAACCTTGTACTAACCTTATGGTAACAAATTTATAACTTGGAAATTATTCTGCTGACATCAATGGTGTTACACCGTGCAAAACCTGTTTAAAATTAGGTCCAAGGTATTTCAGTTTCAATTTTTAAAATGTGTTCTAAATAGTATTCACATGCTTCAGTAATTGATGGCTTGGGATTACTTTTCTGTTTCTAGTTCAAAATGAAGGTTTTGTAAAGGTTTTTAGTCTGGTTTTCCCCTCTCTTCTTTTCATACTTAAGTTGCTCCCTTAGGCAAAATCACTGATTTCCTATCTTCCCCTTGCAATATTAAGAACCAACAAACAGAGTTGTCTGCCAGTTCATTCTTGAATATAGATTCTTTTTAAGGCAAGCAGAGCATGCAGGAATCTCCTGCTTTACAAACAGAAACTGCCTGTCTGTCTATCTGTCTGTGTACACAGAGAAACAAAAACACACTAGAAAATACACTAGAAGAGCATTTAAAAAATAGAAACCACACAGGAGTTAAAGGAACCTTATTAAGGTACAAAGTCAAGCATCTTGAAGCTTGGTAATGGGAGAAAGCTGAGCCCACCAGCACCCCAGAACAAGCAAGGATTTTTATTGTGAGACATTTTGGTAATCTTCTTGGTGACACAGTGGTTGGGACCATCCTTATTGGTCTCCTATCAACTATTCCTGCTTAGAACGAAGCCCTTGCTGGATAGTTCAGGTGAGCCAGTGGCTCATGTCAGGAGCATGTGTTCACTGGGAGGAAAGCCTCCTGGAAAGGAGTGAGCTTGTCTAAAGTTTCCCCAAGCCCCACAGCAGTTCTGTGACAGTCAGGCATCTGAGCCCAGCTAGCCTTGGGAACACGGGAGCCAGGAGGAGGAAGTGGATGGGAGCTTGGAGTGGCAACTGAGGGCTCAGATAGCAACTGCTCATGCAAATCCAACCTACACAGGCTGTGTGTGTTGCTGGTGTGAAGATATACTTTTGGAAAATGTTTAAGTAGCACCAGAGGCGGTGGTATGACCTGTAGATGACTTCTTCATTTGTAACTATGGAATGTTTCAAAAAGGGAGGAAAAAAAAGAAAAAAACCATGCAAGAGACACCTCTATGACTAATTCAGCTCTTCTGTAGAGAAAATTTCATTCCTTACAATTAAAGGGGAATTTATTAATTTGGCTTATTTTTAAAAAGTTATTTCCAAGCTTGACACAACATTGATATCTCCTTACCTGGGTTTCAGATTGCTGAAAACATTTAAGCTATCTGAGCATTTAAGAATGCTGAATTTTTACTGAAAATCCTTCAAGATGAGCTCATTTTGCAGCTTCTAGTGCAACAGACCTTGAGCCTATGATAACTAGTAATTTACCTGTTGGGCAGGTGTTACCAGTAAAAATATTTGTCTTTCTTCAGTTTCTCTATGTTACTCCTGCTTTATAGCTGTAGAGAATCACAATTTCACTGGGATTTCTTTTCACAGAAAACTGACTTTAATACATCTATGTTCACTTATATGTGATAATTGGATGATCAGTGTACTCACCCAATTGTTTTCAAACGCCAAACAGAACCTGAGGATGGGAAGTTTTAACTCCTACACTGGTGCCCTTATAAGCTCACACATTTCTTTGCAGTCACTTTTGGTGAAAGACAGCCACAGGACAGTCCCTAAAAGTCATGGCTGTATTTTGCATTGTGTGATTATATGTCATGCCTTCAGTGGGAAAAAAAATCTCAGTTTTTATTAAAACAGGCAAATCAAATTTGCCTGTTTTACAGGCAATCCTGAAGTCAAGGTAGAAGGAACATAGCATCATTCTACTCATAAACCAGTATCATGATTTTTGAAGGTTTGGGTTTAACAGCTGGTCACCTTTGCATGTAGCCTGCAAATGTCCCTTCTGCTTTTTTGGGTTTTCATGCATTGCAGCCTGAACTTGTCCCACCCACTGATGGATCCTGTACAAGCATATTTCAGTATCCACATTCATTTAGAGGGATTAGTTTGAACAAGCCCTAATGAATCTCCCAAGATATCCCCTGAGGAAGGCAGGAAGCCCTTTAAAATAAGAATGTAGTGATGACTTTGCAACATTACACATAGCAAATTTATTTTCATGGGTAGTAGAAGCATGAACAGGGGAAATGTTTTTGCCTTCATTCTACTAGGATTGCTGCACCTCGGTCCCTCCATGACATCAACAGCAGAGCTCCTGCCTGGAGAAGAATATAGGAAATACAGAGCACTTACATTTTTCCAGTGAAAATACTTTCTCCCCCAAAAGACCACTTTGGTCTTCCTCTTATAAAATGTAAACACATTTTTATAGTTTGAGTATAACCACGCTTTAAACAGCTGCTGCCTCTCACCTGTGCTGCAGCTCTGTTTCTGCAGTGAATTAAACCCTCTCTTCACAGACTGCACATCAATTGCAATTTTTTAAGTGCTCTGGGATCCTTTGGGTTGAAAAGTATGATATAAATTTAAGATATTAAATCGTTAAGAAGAATAAGAGCATTACCAGATGCTGATGCTCATGTTATAGCCATGCTGTTAACAGCAAGCTGGGAGATACTTACACTTTGTCTCTGTAGCAGGTATCACATCGCAAAACCCTTTTCATTAACTGCGCATTAAAAGTCATGAGGATGTTTAGCCCCGGCTAATCCCACTGTACAGCAGTCCAGAACCTGCCTGATGTTATAGCTAGGAATTTTCTTCTAACACTCCATTGTCCTGGCATTTTTAGCATGCTTATAACTCTCTGCTCTTACACCACTGTCCTTCACTTAAATAGTTCTTTCCTTTGATGGTGTTGCAGCATCTTCTCCCAAGTGATGGTATAGCACACAGCTGTTTCACCTCTCAAGTTTTAGTATGGTTGACTAAAGAAACAAAATTTGTCCATGTGTTCTTATGTTTCCGCACCCCTTGACCTCCTTACAGCTTTTTTTCTTTATCTGCCCTAAATCCAGTTTGTTTTCTTTAAACAACACTAACAAGAGTAGTTTTGAATACTAAAGAGCAGGATTTCAAATAAAAGACACATCAATTAGGGTCTCATTCTAGCAGTAATACTCCCCTACTTTTGCTGGAAATACCTCATCCTACACATACTAAGATTATGTTTGCCTTCATGGTTGCATCACACTTCTGATTCACAGTCACCTGTGGTGAACCCATACCTCCGGGTTCTTCTTTACACCAGTTGTTTCAGAATACAGTGAGCTTTTTGTTTTCAGTCTCTAAGTGAATTATCTCAAGCTTTTTCCTCTAGACTCTCAAATCTTCCATGGTTGCAGACTTCAGCTAGCAGCTGAGCTAGTTTTTTCTTTCTAAACTGAGCCTCCCCTGTACTGATGCACCTCAAATTTAAATCATCACCAGCCCTCTTCAGCTTGTTTGTAATATTTTTGACTTAATAGAAAGTGCCTGTAGTGATTTGTAAGGCTGATAGTGACAAACCCAACCAACAACTTCATTTCAGCCAAAGATTTTCCCTTTTCTGACCTTTTGCCCCTCCTTTATATATGTTATTATTCCCCTGCTGTACCTCTTCTTCTCCAGCTTAGCTGTTACTGCAGTTACTAGAAGGATAAATCATAGAATAATAGAATAGTTTAGGTTGGACATTACCTCTAAGATCACTGAGTCCAGGCACTAAACCATCACTGCCATGGTGATCACTAAACCATATGCCAAAGTGCCCTGTCTACTCGTTTTTTGAACACTTCAAGGGATGGTGACCCCACTACTTCCCTGGGTTGCTTGTTCCAATGACTGACCACCCCTTGAGTGAAGGCATTTTTCCTGATAACTGATCTAAACCTCCCCTCGATGCAACTTGAGGCCAGCCCCTCAATGTCCTTGTTGCTGTGAGGGGCCCAGAACTGGACACAGGATTCAAGATGCTGCCTCATTGGTGCTGGGAACAGGGGGACAATCCCTGCCCTGCTCCTGCTGGCCACACTATTGCTGATACAGGCCAGGCTGGCACCTGGGCAAGAAGGTCACCTGGGCTCACACTGGCTCATGTTCAGTGCCTGTCAAACAGCACTCCCAGGTCATTTTCCCCTGATCAGCCTTCCAGCCACTCTTGCCTCAGCCTGTCACGCTGCATTGGGTTGCTGTGATCCAAGGGCAGGACTTGGCACTTATTGAACCTCATACAATTGGGGATGGCCCATCAATCCAGCCTGTCTATATCTCTCTGCAGCCTTCCCATCCTCCAGTAGATAAACACCCCTACCCCAGTTAGTGTCACCTGCAAACTGGCTGAGGGTGCACTCGATCTCCTCATCCAGATCATTGACAAAGATGTTAAACAGGACTGGCCCAAAACACTGACCCCTGGGGACACCACTTGTGGCCAGCTGCCAGCTGGATTTAACTCCACACTCTGGGCTCAGCCATCCAGACAGATTTTCACCCAGCATCCATCGACTCCGTGATTAGCCAAATTAGCCTGTATTGTTCCCTGTCATGCCACAGCTAAATCATTCTTTTGAGTAAATGTAGGGTAAAAGCTACTCAGGTGCTTCCATATTGTGCTGTAACCTGAGACAGAAGTAGCTTTTGTAATGATAGGGCATGGCTAGGTAAATCAACATTAGTTTAGAAAGTTGGACGTAAATAGCTGGCACTTTTTTTCTTTTTTTCCTCTCTGAATTCATAGTCAGGGTCACTGGGCTTGTCCTATCTCATCTGATCCCAAAAGGAGAGAAACAGAAATTCTTTCTGCAAGGCAAGCAATTTGTGCAAGTCTTCTTTTAATGCTGAGTTTAAGTTTTGTCATTTAAATGTGTATTTTATTTATTCACAAAAAAGGACCCTGCTTTAATTTAAACACAAAAAAACTCTACATTATGTTCTAGATTGCTTTCTGCATCTGTATTATGTAAAATTGTGCACCAGGTTATTTTTTTTCCTTACCTGCATTTCCTTCCTGCCATGGCACTTGTTTAATGAAAGTCAGATGCTGCTGCTTCTAAAAGTAACCAAGGTAGGGACTCAGGTAAATTAGTTCTTAAATAAGCTTCTCCATAGTTATTTAAATAACAGTAGTTGTTGTGTATTAGTTTTGGAGGGATTTTTGGTTGTCTTTTTTTTTTTTACATGCATATTCTTGTTTTATTAGATTTCAAAATAGTAAAACAAGTTAGTAATCTTCTTGTTGCCTTTTTGTGCTTTATGTTTCGGTGCTCTGAAACGTGTTCTCTGTAAGCATGGAACCATCACATTTTGCTCAGTGTGCTACTTCTTCTTCTTCTTCTTCTTCTTCTTCTTCTTTGCACTTCTAGCAGCAGTTCTACTGTGTGGTTTGTTACACTAGTATAATCAACAGACAGCACAAAACATCTGTTTTAAAACTAGTCATGTCACTCTGAGATATTTCTTTAATTTTTTCCAATTCTGGATCAGAGGTTTAGTCTTGCAGAGCTTTGACTACTTCTATACTTCTGCTAAAATTAGCAGGAATCTTCTCAATTTCAAGTGTGTTTTTCTGTGTCAGGGCCAGGGGTCTTGCAACCTAGCAAGGTGATGATCTGTGTTCATCTCCCATTATTTTACCAACATTTGCATTACCAAACCACTGATTTAGCACTCCACAGAAGGCAATACAGCTGAGTCAAGCATGATGTTACTTTCATTCTTATCCTTACAGTTATAAGCATGTCCCCCTTATTCAGCCTAGCCAAGCTTTGTTGGCCATATGCTGTACCATATGCTATAGCTCATGTGCTGCTCTGTAGAAACTTTTGATAGGATTATCTGAATTATCCTCAATGTGAAATAGACCAAACTTTATTAAAAATAAATCTGATATGCCAGGGCAAAGATGCTCATATTTTATGGGACATCTCAGATAGGTGATATATCTGGAAGGGCTTTGTTTTGTGGAGTGCTGGGCAGGAATTCTTCTTAATAGGGGGTGAATTCAGTTTGAGATATTTTTATGTCATTTGTTTTGTTTTTTAATTCTGACTTTGAGTATTCAGGAACAACGGTGTGAAACAAACACAAACCTATTGTATTTTTAAAAGCTATTTTAGTCCTGTTTCCAACTCCTCTTGTGCTGACATTCTACAAACTGATTTTCTAAAAGGACTGTCACCATCAATTTTGCTTTTTTAAAGGACTTTAATTCTTTCAGCATGTTCATATGGTTTTATAAAGCCCCAGATACATGGCAAATCCCCTTGGTGTTGTAAGACAAGATTGCTGTTAAAAAATGTTTAGGCTTAGTCAGCTTCTTCTCACTACTGAAGTCATGAGGGACTCTGGGAAATGGTGTTTATACTAAGCTTAAATTGATAGGGCAAGTTTAATGCAATCAGGTCAAAGGTACAACTGCTTAGCTAGTCTCATCAACCACTCGGGTTTCAGCATCAGTTTATAAGGAAAGGCCTGTAATGATAACATCTGGCTGCGAGCGCATGGGCTGCATTCTCCGTGTGGTGATTGAATGTAATTTAATGGTGGGGAGGAGCAAACTGAAGGGCAGCTCCATTCCTGAATTATGATCCCCAATAGATAAGGTACAACTGCCAGACTTTGATCACCGCTGCTATCAATTCACTTGATGAAGAGCCTTTCTCCAGTATGACCTGGATGGAGATGTCTTCCTTGGAGGAAGGAGCGTGGTCCACTGAAAAGGCTCGGGAGGGGGGATGTCAAGTCCAGGACAAGACTTGGTGGTTTCCAAGTGCATACGTGTGTGGCTGATTGCTGGCCAGGCGTTACTTTGAGCGAGTGCTGAGTGACCCAGGACAGCGCTGAGGAAACGTGCCAGACAGAATAACGGATTGGGCTGCCCTCCTAACGTGAGAAAGCATAATGCTCAATTACCTATTTCCTGCCTTGCACTATCCAAGCTGGTGTGTGGCAATTTAAATATTCAAGATTACTGCCAGGCAGACCCCCAAAATATATACTCATTAGGAGAACGCAGATACCCAAGACATCCTGAGGGATTTTAATCATAGGCAAGTCTGGTCTGCTGATGCTAATTCAGACCCTAAGAGGGGCTTTTCCATACAGAATATGTCTGGGTTTGCTGGCCAAATAGGGTTGTCAACAAATAGGTATTGCCCTCTTTCCCTTATCTGTACTATACTTAAAATTTCCTGTCATATAGTTTAAATTTCTTTTGTGAAAAAGTTTTTACATTTTGCTCCACCCTGGCTGGAATTTTGTTAAATGTCTGTCCCCAGCTGAAGAATTTGGCAAATGTCAGTCAAAATAATTTCCAATAATCATTACAGAAAAAGAAATTTAAATGGCTCGTTGCCAATTGATATTGGTAACATTCTGCTTTAAGGCAGGGACTTGAAATGGAATGATGCTGTGATTTGTATGTCACTGGCATCTTCTTCTTTTTTCCCTGTGAAAATCACTGCATGTTATGAGATTTAGAAAAAAAAACAGAATTTGCACACACTTAGCAAAAAGTCTTTAATTTTTCCAGGTAAAATGTCAGAGTATTTAGTTTCTATTCAACATATTCAGCCTTCTGATGGTGCTAAATGGTATGTGTTATTTCTGTGAATCATCAAGCATGCTCCCTCCCTCCCTCCTACCATCAAGCTGAATTGAATAAATCTGAGCCAACACATGGCATTTTTTGTGGTTAGAGGAACCACTTGGTACAGAAGATCAACATTGTCTCTCTTCCCAAGTTTGCTTATACTGTATTGCTTACACTGAGGCAGACCTCAAAGCCTGCAAGGTTAGTGATTATCTGACCTAACTGTTTTCAGCAAAGGTCCCATTAAATCTCCTTGGGTTGCAAACAAAACAGGGAAGCAGGTTCTCAGTTACATCTGTCACCCAAGAGTATACTCTCCTTTGTCTCAAGGAGCACGTGTGGGTGGGCTGTCTGTGACTGACAACAATGACAACAATTAAGAAGATCCATAACAGCCAATGTGGAACCCAAATGTTGAATATATCCAGCCCTGTTTCAGCCTACAAGCCTTTGTAATCACATATGGCACAAGCTTTACTCTAGATGGGGGCATGCATTTTTTCCATTTTCTCTGCACATGCATATGAACTGTTTCCATAAGGATGTTCTTTATGATGTGTTTACATTGGGTTTGCTGATACTCAGGTGGGGATGCCTGTCATTCATGTCAAATGAATATAGATCCATTCTTGGCACTCAGCAAATCTCTGTGTTTATCTTACATTATTTAGGTAAGAAAATTCAACATACAGCTTAGGTTGGTAAGATTTGCCCCTCCTTTTGAGGAACCAAAACCCAGGGACACCATTCAACTTGCCACAAATCAGTGGCAGGACAGACCATGGGATCTCCTCTCTAATCATGAGAAAGCATAGTTCTGCTCCTGGGCCAAGGCACACTCTGTTGTAAGATCAGCTCTTGCACATGATAAAGGGTAGTATTTTGCACTCTTTTGTCCTGGTAAGTATATTTTACTGTGGATAATTATAAATCAGGTAGTAAACCACTTTCTAATGGCACAGAAAACAGTTAGCCAAAGCATGACTCACAATTCTTCCACAGCTTTGAATTGTCTCGGTAGGTTTCAGTGCTCAGCTTAGCACGTGTAATGTGTCTTCTCATATAGATTGGATGAGGCCCTACTTAAAGTGGTAATGATTATAAACACCGTACTTCTAAATGTATAAACTGCTTTTGAACAGACTGTAAAAGCTAAAATACCAACTGCTAAACCAATGAATCATACTTTGTAAGGGAGTGTTTTTATATATAATATATAAGATCCAACTGTATATGTATAGGCAGAGTGAATACTTACACATCACATGTGTAAGATATAAATGATCCTGATGAACGTGACTGAAGTAAATTATGTTAATGCTTCAGTTAGAACTATTTCTACATTAATTTCAAAATGTTTTTGTTATAGTGTAGCTTCAATGTCAGGAAGATGAAGGAATCTGGGCTTTTAACTGCAACCTCCACATTGCAGTGTGACTCTATGGAGATGTTGAAAATTAAACATTTGGTTTAAGCATTAAACACTTAAATTTTCTTTTTAAGTCCTAGGCCTGTGTAAAAGCAGATTGGGAAATGGTTTATAGTACTTCCTATTGGGGGCTTCCATACAGACAATGTCAGAAATTACATCCCTTTTCTGCTAGTTATTTTTATTACTTTTCAAGAGAAAGTCTTTAAAATGCCAGCATGTAATTTTCCTGGTGACAAGTGATAACCTTTATGAAAGGTCTGTTTTTCTTTTAAGAGAAAGATGCTTTCAGCCCACCTCCAAGTTAGTGGACTTTATCAAGGGAAGTCACCATTCGTCCCCAAGCCTTGCCAGCCCTGAAAGGTGTGGAAGGATTAATCACTAGAGGCAGCTGTTGTGTTCTTGGCTACCCTTCTCCCTATTCAGAGTTTGCCATGAATGGTCTTGCAGTTGGTCTCACAGTGAACAGACCTATCTGCTGGAAGGGTGGCCTAACCCACGGTGTCACCTCCAAGTGAGGAGACCTTTTGATTCTTTTCTTGTTTCACGCTCCAGGTATCTCTTCCCAGGTGAAGGACCAAGGAGAGAAGGCATCCTTCGTGCTCCCTCTGCCACCACTGGCATTAGACTCCATCTTGAAGGCTTTGCACTTGGGAGAGGGAGTACCTAGCACACAGTCTACAAGGGTGATGGGACAGAAAACAGAGTGGGAGGAGGAGTCCTGATGGACAAGTGTGAACAAAAAAAACCCTTCAGAGAAGTGGGGAAGGGAAGAAACAGCAAAAGTCTGGAAACACCAGTAGGACAAATGGAATATATGTTAAAGAAAGGCATATGAGGGAGAGAGGTAGATAAATGGAGGTGGTTTAGAGGGGAATATGGCAAGTGGAAAAGAAGTGTTCAATGAAGGAAGCAGAAACAGCCAAGGGGAAATGAAGAGAGATCATGACTTCTTAAAAAGGAAGATATACACCAAATTTAGGAAGGGTTTAGGGAACACTTTTAAGAGCATTTGTGGCACTGAAGCACAAAGTTGTATTAATAAAAAAAATTTCACTGTCCATCAGTGAGAGCTGGAGTGCCATACTTACATCAACTTCATATACCAAATTGAGGGATGCAATAATTGAGAACAAAATGGAGTTTGGAGGACCAGTTTGAGTATGTGACAGACAAAGGAAACAATAAGACAGATAATCTGTTTAGGTTTCGTGTCATGTTTACAGCAGACTCTGCCTTCCCCTGGGTAGAGTAACCAGTATCCCCATCTATGGCTGCATATGTAGCAATATCTGCAAGGGCAGGTTAATCCAGCTTTACGTTCCCTCAGTCTGAGCTGGGCATGTTGACTAAGACAACTGTAACACACAGTTCTTTTCTCCTCGGAGTGGCATGAGCTCTGTGAGAGGTTCAGGGTTGCTTTGTCTCCTTGTGTCAGGTCCTTCTGTGGTCTCCAGGCTCTTGGAAAGGTACCCCTGTTGCAGGACACTCCTCCAATCTTCTGCTACTTAAGTGCACTGAAATCTATAATCTCAGTCTGCTATAGTGTTTCTGCACATAAATTATATGGGAAATAAACAAAAGCATGTGGGTTTGGTACAGGCTAATTCTTATTTTTAAATAGAATGTAATTTGCTATTGGCAAATTAATCTCATTTATCCTAGTTTCATTTGTTTAAACAATGTGAGTAGAGTTATTCATGTGCAAAGGAGTTGGCAAATACTGCCAAATCCACTAATAAATCTGGCTGCTGAACACAGCATTTGGAAATGGAGTTATTTGCCATTCTCATTTTGTAGTATGCTAATTTCCACAAAAACCCACTATGATATTAGAGAAAATTATGGCTTCTCCTGGAGAAAAAGCAAAAAGAAATTATTAATCTGCCAATATTGTACAAGAACTAGCAGAAAACTTGAGTGAGCAAGATAGATTTGCAGGACTGTTCTCTTTTGTCAGCGATGGAAACGGTCCCACTGACCTGTTGCAGAGTATATTTAAAATTCAATTCTGTATATTTTATTCATCTTCTCATTTTTAGAGCTTTCAGTTAGAAGTTGCTAACAGTAACTCCAGCTCCAGCTCTTTTGTGCATCCATGCATGTGGCTACAATAACTACATAAATCTTTGCCATACTTAAGAATTCTGGGTTAGGGGATCCCACATGCTTGAAGTGGCTGCAGCATTTTAATTGATCTCTGTAGAATATCACAGTGGTATTATCTTCATAAGAGAGCTGTGGGCTGCCCTGGCAGGCTGCCAGAAGCCCGAGGGCTGTCTCACATTTACATGAAATGGACCATATTGCCACCCTTGGCATCAACACAAAGGCTGTGTGTCCTACAGACCGTGCAGGTCTCAGCACGCAATGAAGCCACCTCACTGCAAGCAGACACACCAGGAACTTGGTGTTTTCTGCAGCCAGGGTACCTGTCTGCCTACTGGGGTGACAGAGAGCAGCATTCCAGCTGCACCACTTGTATGCTAAGCAAGCAGTTAAAAAAACCCCAACAGTGGAGCCAATATAATTATCTTTCATCTCACCTGAGTTCAAAAGCAGGGCTTTCCCACTGCCACTCTGTTTTCTTAGTTGTCTGCTCCAGAACCACTTTGGCTGTTGGTGGTTTCTGTGGAAAATTAAAGGGGGAATGACTGTCACAACTTCCTAATGACATCTAGGGATTCTTTTATATGCTAAGTCATTCATATCTTTTACAATTTAAATGCATGATGACATCATATACATAATAGCCATACAGGACTGCCTGCATGTTTGCAAATAAATGTTAGAATTCATGACAATCTTTTTTTCTCGTGCCAAGGGTGATTAAATAATTCAGGTCCATTTTCTCCAAAAACTTTCCCTGTAAATAGAAATGCCTCTGCCTCTATCTGTTAATTGCTAATAGAGGAGAGTCCACAGACACCTGTATGTTGCAAGCTTTTATTTATTAATTATTTACAAATTACAAGAGAAGAAACATAAAAAGAATCATTATGGGAAATTATTTTCTATCAACCCTATACATTTGCAAATGAAAAGTTAACATTTCAGCTCTGCCTAGGGACGCCTTGTAAGAATTTTATTGAGCTATTACAACTTCAGATCCATAACATATCTTTTCTTACTTATACATTTACTATATAAATGCTGCCTAGTTAAATTTTCTGGTCTTGATGCTGTGGCTTTTTGGCTTATTGATATTCTACGAAGTATCTGTGTTTCACACATTCCAACAACTCTGTATCACTAGCACACTTCATTAGCTAACCAAGACTGAAGCCAGGCAATTCCTTTTCCTTACATATGGAGTTGATGTTAAGTAAACATGAAAAGTGAAACAGAAATATGTTAAAACATGTTTGTATCATTTTATTACTTTGATTATATCTCTGTGCATGACTGTATCCTCACCTGACACTGATATAGGGTGTATTTCTTCTTTCACTTGTAAATGTACATGTAGTCTGCTGAATTGAAGATCTACTGGTTTGTGGGTTGGATATTTTTTAAGGCTAACAAAAATTACATCAATTTAAACATATTTAGGACTTCAAAAAGGCAATTTGTACCATGAAGTGCCTCTCTATATAATTTTGTTTCAGTTTTAGGGAAGGAAGTTAGTGCATCCATTCACTGCCAACACTCATGAATTTGTATATCGTGTAAGATCAGTGTACAACATCTTTGAAATACCTGAAAATGCTTTGTATTTGAAATTAAGCCGGCGTCCTGACCTGATAAACTCTTGGCATTCATTTCTGGCTCCGTGGAGCACTATGTCAGACCTACATGGTTGCATAAAAGTGACACTGCAAAATCCACAAGTCCTGTAGGCATTGACTCTAGACAAAAACGCCAACCTGCATCTCTTGGAAGTCCAGTGATGTCAGCAAAGCAAGTCTAGGTCATCACATTCTTGAAAGCCTGATTTAAAAATCACACTTAAACAGACATCCCAGCATTTGCTTTTATTAGGTGTACTTATGCTGTTTGGTGAAACATTATTCCCTGTCCATGACTGGTTGCATCATGGCTTGCTGTATCCAATAACAGAGATATTCACCATCCTGGGGCCTTCATGCTGTGTGCCTCTCAAAGTGTGTAGCAGTGGACACCCACAATGAAGCAGGAGTTTACTTCCCTGCTCATATGCAATATTGCACTTGCAGAGTGCATGATGTCAGTAATGATTTCGGCAAACATAAGGCGTGGTCAGAGTTGTCCTTGCAGAAGAATGGGAAACACAATCCTCAGTTTCTAGCAGGTGAAATACGACTCTCTTAATCAAGGGGATCCACTGCATATCTGTTTCAAATTTGACATAATTTAAACTTGTGCATCTCCTGTTCCTGATTACGGTGCTATTCTGGGTGTTTGGATTTCAACACAGTAAGATGGCTGCAGTTGAAAGGGAAGTATTTCCTTTTTACCTCCCGTGAAGTAGTGGTCCCATGGATGTACTTCAGCCTACTAGAAAACAGGCCCTATTTATCTGAAACAACCCAAGACAAAATACAACCAGTTGTAAAATACAACCACCCCATGTCTCATCTTTTCTAGCACATTATGTTTTAAAGAAAATAGGCCAAATTCCTTCCCAGCATAGCTTCATAGAAACCCATGGCTTTCATTCAGCAGCTATCCAAATATAAACACTCTTATAGAAAAGGTTCATTTGGAATCAAACATGGAAAACTTCTGAGTTAGAATGATACCTGAAAATATTTGCTTAGGGAGATTAAGACATTGAAATACTTGGGTAGATTCACCTTAGAGTTTATACTAGCTCTTGTGCAAACTTCATGGTGGATCAGAGCCATGGATCAGAGCCATGGATACCCACAGGACCAGGCAATGCAGGAGAACAGTGACTAAAGTCCACTTTGCTTCGGGGAGCTGTCAGCAGATGGCCCTCAAAATGGGACATGCTCACTGGGAAGATGAAATGGCTGTAAAGTGAGCAATGACCTAATGTATTGCCCTTCCTTCAGGAGATGGCACCGTTTTGAACATACATGAAACTCAGGTGGGAATTAAACCTGCAGAAATCAAAGTCCTGTCTCCACCACCTTCCATCTGCTAATAATTCCTCTCTTAAAACAGGTTTCTTTAAAGGTCTAAGGTTTCTTTTTTCCAGTTCATATTTAAATGATGCAATGACAGGAGACACCCTAGGGTGTTACCACACTTCAAGAGGTGACTTCAAGGCCAGCAACACTCCCTGCATGCAACACTATCTTGCAATATTGTCTCATACCATTGTTCTTTGTTGCTTAAATATTTGGAGAGGTGTGTCATGCTTTGTTATTGTCCTTCAGCCTTTTGGAGAGCACAGAATACAGATCTCTAGTAGAATAGTTCAACACTTGACAGTGACTTCAAAATTCTTTACCCAAGATTTGTCCGGACCAAAGCATTTAGGAGGACATACCAAATATCTTTCACACTTCTAGTAATTTGTTAAGTTTGTATACAATTTATTTGGATTCATTGTTGCTTCAAACTGCATTTTAGGAAGGGTGACGAGACCAAACTCATGGAAAGAGAGACTAATTTTTAGACTAATATAAACCACTAGGAGCTCTGTTAAATGCAGAACTGCCAAAAATCAAAATCAGGTTTCTATGGTTCTTGGCACAGGCGAAGCTGCTCGAGTTTGGTTCCCATTAGTTATTTAGCACTTCTAGTATTTTTGTTGCTTCTGTTGCTTCATTCAGCTAATTGCCAGGATCTTGAAGAATTTTATTCCATGGAGACAGATGCTGTATTATTTTTTCCAAGCACTGTTAACTCAGCAGGAGTTACTCCTATGCAATATTATAATAGTATTTGTAGAAATATGATATGTGTTTATTACTCAGTTAAAACTATGTCTGTGGCCAAGCTATGTCAAAATGATACTGTGATTCTTCAATTACCAATGAAAAAGTAATCATACGCTCCAATTTGTGTGAGCATTGTTCCCCACACACATACTCAGCCACTCACAGGTCCTACTTATTAAATGCTGCCTTCTCTTTGGCTGCCAGCAATGAAAGCAGAAATGCCTCCTTACATTAGTGTCCATTTTAGACACTTACTTGGCAGAAGTATTTCTCCTCTCCATTTGCAGGTGTTTGTAAGCATTGCCCATCATGATGCTCAAGGACAGAAATGGTCTCTGTGACAGCTGAAGCACACTTTCAGGTCCAGGCCTCAAGAAAAGTGTAGCAAATTGTGAAAATGTGACCTTTGAGCATCATGAATAAGAGGGAGCAGGCTATGAGGCGGAGTAGCAGCATGCATATGTTCATTACCTTTGACTTTAGAAAGTTTGGCAGAGATGTGTCCAGAGTCTCATTCAGCTCTTCACTGCTGTGCAAACATCTGTGCTAAAATTTAAATTTCCCTCATATAGAATTTAAAGAGAAAACAGCATTCTCTTAAAAGAGGACTCAAATCTCAGCGATCTGGCATAAGATTGGACTTTAAGGTTCAGAGCAACCCCCGAGTCATGCAGCAGATGGATCCAGTTAGGCTCAATTAAAATATGAGAACATTGGGCTGGTTTGGCAGAGAGAAATTGTGGAAGGGGTGGGGACAGAGCCTTCAAGGAGAAAGTGTACTAGTAAGCCCTAGTGCAGAATCTTGCAAAACTAAAATATATGTCTTTTTACTGAAATTAATTATAATGAAGGAGATATTTTGAATGTTCTACTAAAAGGTGCAGGATGGACCCTCCCTAGCTGCAAGCCGTATCAGATAACACCCTGACTTAAAAAACCAAAATATGCAAATTTATTTCCCTTTTCTTAGGCTTCATCAGAGTGTATCCAAACTTTTATTGTATCAACAGCTGAAAACATAAGCAGATAAATGGAGGCTAGTTCCTTAAAAGCATTGTAGAAAAAGCATCAAATTCCATTTTGATTATCCTGCAAAAGGATTTTCTCCTTATAAAACAGAAGCTTCTGTCTTCCCACGTGTGGGGACACTGTGTACATACTGTAGAGAACAATTGGAATAAAAGAAATTAATAACTATATGGAAGAAAAAGAAAGGTGGCTCATTTTTTTTCTTTTTTTTAATTTTTCTGATAGCTGGTGGTTGCAGTAACAAAAGCATCTAAAACCATGCTTCCAATGTATTTCTTGATTTTGTAGATATAGGCTTCTGTTTTTCAGAGGTCTTATATTTTTTACAATGAAATATGAGTTTTTAAATAGAAATAATTCTTAACTTGAAATAGCAGTGTCTCCTCTGCAGAATGAAATAACAGTCCTCTTAGATAATTTGAATATTGTAGAAACAGTGGTAATACTTGCATGCATCTGGCTTACTTTCTGTGGATACAAGCAAGACATTCATTGCTTATTTTAAACTCCCAGTTTCTAATTACACTTCTTAGCTTAAATTTGGTAATTATGATTAAAAAAAAAAAAAGAGTGGAAGAAGATGTATTGCTTGCTGTCTCCTTTCCATTCTATAATTCAGGCCCCACTTCATCCCTGCCAGTGCATTTGTTTCCAGCCCATTAGTACTTGATTACATGCAGCATGATCTAGGTCTTGAAGGGGCATTGTTTGCACACAAACAAGCAGGTGTGAAAGCTCCTTTCATCATCTTAATGACACCTAAGCATCTCTAGGGCCTTCAATGAGGACACCTACTTCTCAACAGAGAGACAGCTCATCTAGTTTCTAAGTGTAGTCCCTATTCCTGCCGATTTTGTCCTTACGGATGTAGAGCAGAGGCACTTTCCTCTATCACTTAATCTTTGTTTCTCTTCATCCATGCTGTTCCCCAATATCTGTAGGGTAAGACAGCAAAGTAAAAAGATAAGGTCAGTCAATTCATCTCTCTTTCTTGCTACCCAGCACATGTAGCTCAGTGATTTGGCAGACACAGAGGCACAGCTAGCTTTGCTGACAGATATCTGCCACTCAGAGACCCCTTAGGATCCAGCTGGATCTCTGTGGGAAGTATTGCAAAAGAAAAATGCATTTGTGTGACTGGGCAAAACACCATGGGAGGGTTTCGTGCCTAGTTCAGGGCATATGGCTTCATCTCATGGAGGGACAACTTGGATTCTTCATCAGCTGGGGCAGAAACAAGATTATAATGCAGGATAAGGAGATGTCTGGACCCACTTGAAGGAAGGCTGAGATTTCAGGTGAAGGGATGCTCAGACCAACATAATTGCAGTGGAGGAGGTCGGGACCGTACAATAAGAGGCTTAAGGGACTCATGGTCCATTTAGAAGGTAGGAGTTTGATATGGTCTGTTGAGCTGGCAAAAATGCATTCCTTTTCAACTCCCCTACCCCAGGCTGGTACACGCACAATTTTCCAAAACAATTGTTGTTTATGCTGAAGTTTTCCCTGTTTGGTCTTCCTCCAAAACCAGATTTCATTGTCAGGTTTTAGCAGAAGGCCTGCTGTTGCTGCTTGGGTGGGCACATGTAAGGAAAAAGGGTATTTTTAAAACATCTGAATTTTATCATGCAGTCAGAAAAAATTACTGAAGTCTGGTACTTGGAATGAATGAAATTATTTGCTAATACCAAGCACAGATGAGTTTTTGCAGGGCAGTATGAAATATATATTGCTATAACCTATTTGGTTTAGGTCAAGAATGAAGTGACTCAATGTCCTGGCTTGTTACAGACATACTATTCCTGCATGGAGAACTGATTTGAATATTGAGCTGTGGTTCAGTGTTGTTGATTTCAACATGTGATGGATCAACCCCACAATTTCAGAGCAACCTCAATTTTCCAGAGAACTTGCAAGCCCTCCTGGCAGAGTTGTGCAAGACCAGAGAGTTAGTTTGTTTTGTTTTTTTAATGGAGTTGTAACCTTGCCAAGCAAAGAGACAGACTGCACATCAGTAAGGACAACAATTTTTGTCCAATTTTTATGCTCTGCTGAGATCACAACAATCTCCAAGAGCAAATCTTTAAGTTTTTGCAAAAACTGGTTTTGGTAACACGTCTCTTTGGGGTGTTTGCTTACAATGCAGCTCACATTTCTACTACTTACTCCTAGATAAATCAGGAATTTTATTTGTGGCTTGCTCTGCAACCTTAGAATAGTAGTTTCATCTTTTTTCTGCCTCGAAGGGGGCAAAAATTAGAAATTATCTGACAACAAATACTGTGTAAAGATAAGAAGTTACTGTTGTTATTATAGAAATGTGGAACTAGGTGAGTTCTACAAATACTGGCTTCATTACTATTATTGAATTAGTAGTTGTGGGAAAGGTCTATAATGTAAGAGGAAATACATGACTGAAGGGAATCGTTTGGTAGACTGAAAAGGAAGAGAAAAGTGTTAGACAATTTAAAATCCTCTTTATGGTCCAGTCCAAGAAGAATATTCAATAAAATTATATTTATATTTATATATATAAAGTGATTTTCCTGGTAGCAAAATTGGAGGTATTCCTGCTATCATTCCTCCTTATTCTTACTATCTACTACCATGTAAGTAGCAAACCACTAAGTTTCCTGAGTCAGTTTGTACCCAAAGCGAACATCAGCATCCTTCTTGAAAGCATTCCAGATGTAACCAGGGTCGTAAAACAAAACAGAAGGTTGATGGTTTTACTGTGATGCACGTTGCAATCAAGTACTTATCTGATGGATCATCTACTTTTTATGATCCATGATGAGAAATATAGCTGTCATACAAGGAATAGATTTCTCATCGTAAAACTTACCTCTGTAATTTCAGCACCTGAATAAGTGCTGCCTCAGGTGCTGATTGTGCTAGTAAACACTGTCTGAAGAGTGATTTCCCCATCTGTTTCTCCTCCTTCCAACTAAATGCACAGTTTGGCAACAAGTGTGTTTCTGCAGTTCCCTCTCGTTCAGCAGCTACTCCTATTAAAGATCTCCCATGAGGAGGTTCCTGTCATGTAGCTGCTGATTCAGGAGTTCACCTGGGGAAAGAAAAGACTTGTATGTAGGTCAGTGTTTCCGTAGATAGCTAGTGAAGCAATCTCTCATGGGAATGTTAACTCTCTTGTGGCGCAGATCACTTCAAGTCATGCTGCCACTGCAAGGGGCTGAACTCACATACCTCATTCAGCTTAGTGTAATAGGTGAGAGGAAAGCTCCTAGTTTATGTAGGGTTTTTTATCTCTGCACTGGTAGGGCAATTAACTTGGCATTTGGGGTAGATGTCTAAAATCAGAGCTCTCAAACCCCTTGTATCTTATTTATGTACAGCACATTCTCGATGGGAGAAAACAAGATATGCATTGAGGATGTAGATCAAAACATGCAGAAAGTTGCAATGATTTCACCACTATCCATAGGACTTCTGGTATAAATCAAATAGATGTTAAAAGCGAGAAAACCTCTTCATCTAATGTGATGATTGAACCACAGGAACAAATTTTCCTCTCAGATTTGTGTTGTGGACCCCCTGTGTTAGGGAGAGGTTATATGTTTCAGTGTGCTGACAGACACTATTACATACTGGGCTTTATTCACCCCTGTTCCGCCAGCCTCCAACAGCCCCTTGCACCTCTGAGTCCCTCTGCCTTTGGCACTTCTGCTGGTGGGACTCCCAGATGGGGGTGTGGTTTAGCTAAAATGGGTGCTTTTCACCAGAAGAATAAATTATTCCTATACTACTGTCTGAAAAGGGTGGATCTGGAGCCAATTTAGTGAGCATAAGTTACAATTGACTTTGGAAGTAATAACTTATGCCTTGAGCTTCCTTAGATGTATAGCCAAGGAGCTGTCTGGCTGCATGTGTTTTTACACATCTTTCAGCTAAATTAGAAATCCAAGTGCAAAATCTAATTTGTGGAGATATCTTGAAGATTTGTGAGCTTCCCAGAAATACTTTGAGTCCATAAACGAGCCAGAGGGTCTCCTCTGGTTTCATGTATCTTTTTTTTTTTTTAATTGCCACGTATGGCACATTGCTAAATAGTACATGGAGTTTATTATATCTTAATTAATGAATTTCAGTGTTATTTTCCCCAGTCCTGGCAAACAAACTCTACTGAAAAGCTGATTAGTGAAGGGAGCCAACTTAACTGAACACCCTCTTCAGAGATGTGACCAAAGACTGAAGTATATTCATATGTGTCAAAGGTAGAAATGCCTTAGGAAAGCGTAAGGTGGGGACTGCACTGAGCTGAGAACAGTGGGTGGAGCCTTTAAGGAGATGGGGAGGAAGGTAATGGTGAAATGGAAGAAAGGTGTAGTAGAAAAACATCAAATTGGAAGGTTAAAATAACCACATTTGGAGATACTGGGAATATCCAACAATACTTGATCCAAGGAAGAGCCACATTGGATATGCCTCCTATGCTATCTGTTGATACTGAGAAAGAAAGAGCTTAAAGCAAGCCCTGAAGCCAAGGAGAGAATCTGCTGTTGAGTTTAGTGGTCTTTACGTCACGTTAGTGGAAAAAGGACTAAATCAAGCAGACATATAAAGAGCAAGAGTAATGGCACATGGGGACAGTTCATTTCTTCCCACTGTCAAATTTATGAGTTTAGCCTGGTGGGATGCTACCAGCAGTGATAATGAGCCTGGGCATTACAAGCCTGGGCTGTATTTAGCCCGCTCAGTCACTTCTTGGCCACACTCCTGATTATTTCAGTGGGAGATTGCATGAGAATGTGCAAGTCCCTCCTCCCCAGAAATAGCAATTCTCCCAAAAAATATTCTGTTAGATAGTGTGAGCAGGTGTATTGAATTTCTGGTATACTTTTAGTACACTAGTTAGCACCTCTGATGAAGTCAGTTAAACAATTTCAGCCTTGAATACAGAAGTTGAAGCACTCAGGGTTTGTAGGAAGAAGAGCTTTATTTCAGAGAGATGCTGAAATTTGTTTGAAAATACATAACTTGAGGCACACAGTTGAGCAAAAATTACCTAATGAGAACAACAACCATCTCTAAATGTTCTTTTAATATGTGGATTTGGATATGTTCAACATTATGTATGTTGCTACACTTATTTTTCTTCTTATGTAGACAGGCACAAGTCTTCCCTACATTGTACTTTGTCTAATTCATACCCATGCAAAACACAGACCAAGTGGGAGTAGGTTGAGTTGGTTCACATATTTAACCTTCTAGTTAAATATGTGAATAACTATTCTGGGTGTAAAGCAGCTGAAAACAGTACTGCTCTTACATAGCATTTGCATGTCTGCTATCATGAAGGATCACACATTTCACAGAGTTCCTACACAGAAAGAATTGCAGATGACAAATGTCCCGTTACTCATGTAGCTGGTCATTTTTGTATGCAATTACCAGAATTCCATGCTCAGTTCCAGTAACCATGTGCACAAAAATAGGCTACAACAGCCTGCTTAGGGTTGTTAATAACATGGTCCAAAGTCTTGGTCTTTACTGTTTTGTTGTTTTATGCTGGTTTTGTAAGAGAACTGAGCTAGGAATTATTTGGTTGTTGACTATTTGAGCAAAAGGCAGCATATATCTGCGTGTACTGCCAAGGCTGCAGGACTGCAGAATTTCTGCGTTGACCTCCATATGGTTTAAATGCTGAACTTGGTATAAGGAGCTGATGAGTCAGGAGATAGATACTGCACCAGGTGACCAGCGGTAGTGCGTGGCTCAAATAAGGAACAAGCAGCTCCTGAAATTTTGCATTTAAAATCCTTTAAAATTCATGCATCTCAAACTATCAGTTTCATGGTGATGCATAAGTCTTTGGTGTAAGTCATTCAGAGTCAGCCTGCAGTAGTTGAGGAATACTTAATTGGCATTTCTCTTTTTTGCATATCACTGTTCTCATCGGTTCCAGTACGTGTTTTTTTTCCCGGCTGTACAAACCTCTTTGCCTTAAAGGACTCATGAAGGAAATAATTAAAAAGTACACAGAGGAAAACTGTCTGAGCAGAAGGGGCAGAAATCCAAGGTGCTGTAGGGAGTTGCCCCAAACACTCTTTTGGATGATTATTAATTTTTTTCTTACTATTATTTTATGACGCTGTTTATGTTTAATTACTCATGTTTTCCTAACCTGTGTGACAGGCATAATTTGAAGAGCAGTAGTAATGATCAAGCTGTGGAAGTGCCAGCTGCTGCCTACGTGCTCAAGCAAGCATAGAACAGGCAGTGTCAGGAGACAACTGTCTCTTGATTAGATCTGAACTTCTTTTTTTCTCATGTTGATGAAAATGATCCTGACTGTTATTATTTAAATATAAATTATGCCAAAAGATGCTATGAAAAGTGAGAGCTCTCTCAGTTCACTGCCTGTATGGAATAGTAAGTTCATGGGCCTTTACTGCAGTGTATGCAGTTAAAATGTATACTGTTTTACTTGTAAAATATACAGTTGGTCTATTTGGGTGTTTTTCATCTGAAAGTTAAGTCTTTAGAGCAGAAAAGACAACCCAATAAACTCATAAGTTCTGTTACTCTCAAGTCAATCATAGCTGCCTGGGGTGGAAAACTTGAGGAAGCAATGGTAATTTTTTAGTATTGCTAGAGTGAGTATTTGATTTTTAAGTGAAAGACAGTATAAAAGAAAATCTAGAGGCAGAAATACAAGTGAAACTGTAGACAAATGAGACATATGTGATTAAATAAGCCACCTGCTGCATCAAGGTGCTGTATGATCACTCATCCTTGGAGCAGTTTGCTTCTGGAGAGTTGCTCACTACAAATCAATGGCAAGGAATTACACAGGGCAAATTGTGCCAGATGCAGTGTGATGTGAACGCTTGGCTTCTTCATCTGTAGTAAGCTATACAACAGAGGGAAATGGTGGGATACAGCCTGGGCTCTCTTCTTGTTCCTCCCTCTCATTCCAAGGTGTTGGTCAAGTCCCTAAATCATCCTGCCTCCTAGCTTCATAAAACAGGGGTGACAGTGCTTTCTTCCCCTTGGAACATCATTACTGTTGCTTAATTACATAAAATCCATATCTTCTCTGGTGGTCCTTCGTTGTCACTGCTGTGCTGCTGTGAAGCAGCTCTGTATCATCTAAGTGGTAATACATCTAGTTGAAGTCTTGCTCAGGTTACAAGTGGAATGAAGCTGCCAAGATGTTTATCCAGCTTTCTTCAGCTGCTACTGAGATCCTCGGTAGATACATGTAAGTTCTGTAATTCATGGCTTTGTGTATTCATATGTACTGCCATTGCACTGGAACATGTCAGAGAAAGTAAATCAAGCCAGAAGGTTTCGCTAGCGACCCACACTGAAAAGGAGCTGTAGGTGAATTCTAACAGAATATTCCAGGTGATATTTGACTTTGATAAATTTTCAGAGAAAGGGCTGCCATTTCTGTGTTTGTGCAATGCATAATGGGACCCTTACCTGGCATCTCTGCCCTGCCAAAACATGAATGAAAAATAGGATTGCTTGTCTGAGAAGCAGCTCTGTCTTTCACATTGAAACTTGGCAATAAATGATTCCTGTGTGAGTGGTCTCAAGAGACACTTCCTTGTAAAGGAGTCAAGTGATTGATGAGGCATCTCACATTTTAAACATTATACAGGTGAAAACATTGGAGTATTCTGAGCCCATGCCTGCTGCTGTGTATGCCTGAACAGTTTGCATGCTTTGTAATTGTGGAACTAGAAAAGGTTTGGTAAGTAGGGCAGGACCAGTAGAAAATGCTAACTCTTTTTCTTCTGTAATGAAGTTTTTCATGTTTGACTGCTGCAGGGTGAAGTAACAAAGAAGTTTTTGGTAACAGATCCAAAATTCCTTTCTTCTTTAATTGCAATTATTTAAGAGAAGAAGGTCGTTGAGAGGACAGATTTCAAGAAGTGGTATGTGCATTTGGTGATGCTTTGGAAAGAAGCAGAGCATATTAGCCATGCTTTTAAAGTGTATATGGCTAATGCACTGCCAAATCTATGGAATTTTATAGGGAGCTACTGTGAATAGCAATAGCAGTCAATGAATCTCCTTTTTACCCCTACTTACACTGGCACCGTGAGCTTTAGGATATCTTATTGCTTCTTTAAAACTTATTCCAACATAGTTCCAGGCCTGTCAGCAGATCTCTGCTGTGTTACTGGTAATATGAATTGTCTCCCAGAACCCCGCGATGTTCCACACAAAATCCTGAGGGAAGAGAAAGCTGGTGTGTCACGGAGCACCACTGGAAAAGAAAAAGGAACAAATCTATGATGATACAGAGAGAAAAGAAATTGAAAATATGTTGAAGCGAAAAGAACACTATAGTAGAAATGAGGAGAAGGAAATTTCAGTGTGAGGTAACTTGTTTGATGATGAAGGAGAGATAGAAAAGTAAGGCCAAGTTTAAGATGATGCTTGTGAGCAGGAGATTGATGCTCAAAAGAGAAATGAGACAAGCTTGAATGAAACAGAAAGACTGGGAGACACATCAAATTAGGAAAGAAATATGTCTTACAATAAAAAGAGATAAATGGGATTTTACAGGAAAATAGCTTCACCAAATCATGGGAAAGATTTGGTGAAAAAGTGGGAGAAAATTAAATACCAAGGTAAGGGAAGGATGGAAGAAAACAAAATACTGATCTTTAAAAAGAAAATAAGAGAGTTGTATTCATTTTACTGATTTATTGGAAGATTGTGTGGTGAGTTTAATGTCAGCTCTGAAAGTGAAAGATGTCATAGGAAAAACTATGATTTTTTTTTTCCCAGGCTTTCCTGTGCAGGAAATGTAATAGGAAGTTATTTTTATTAATGAAGATCAGAGAATATGCAACAACAAACTACCAAGAATGGTGTGGAAAATCCGGTTATGTTTCCAGTCAGACCAGAAGAATCTGTGGCCATTGACCAGCAGGAGCCTAGGGGTCAGATTATTAAGCAGCAGGATCAGTGAATTGCATGGCCGTTGGAATCTGTGCATCTTTAAATACACACCAACAAACTTACACTACAGTCAAAAAGAAATCTTGAACACCATGCAGCTGGTATTTGTAGCCATTCATTAATTGCTTTGTGCTCTGTTTTGTCTGCCTAATCAACACAACCAGCAGACTTGTTTGATTTCATTTGCAAATGTGAAACCAATTGATTTTACGGCAATATACTGCTTGCTGAGCAGTATTTTTCCATCAAGACAGTCAGGTTACACCAGTCACCAAAAACTGATGAGGCAGAACAGGGAGAGCCTTGGATAGAGAGACAAGGGCTTTGGCAGAATGTTTTGAAATTTGTTAGGGAGAATGCACCCCTCAGTTCAGCATAGCAGTGATGCTGAGCGTGCTGGGAGGACTTTATTCTTTCAAAAGCTATGACAAGCTGTAGCAATACTCAGCCCACATCCATAACACACTTGCAAGGGGCTGTGAGATGAGGGAATAGGGAGCACAGTGCCTTTATTTGCAGCAATAGCATGTGTTTCATCTGTAAAAGAGATATTCAGCTGTCTACGTTGTCTGGACTTAACCAGTGACCAGTGTTTTATCGTAACAGGTTTGGTTGAACACACACGCAGAGTAAAAAGGTGTTTGTTTATGGGCAGGAAATGCATAACCTTTACAATGAATAAAGTGTGAGTTTGAAGAATTAAATGTGACGTGCATCGCTGTGTGCTACTACCTGCAAAGGGTTCTTCTTTGTAGTGTCCTACTCGGACTCAAGCGCTAAATCTTTCATCAGAGCAAGTCTGATTATCTTGCACATGGTTTTCCTGAAAGGATGTTTTGATTTTCTAGATGTTTGGTGGCTGGTGATAAATTAGGCTTTTATGATGTCATCTGAAAGGCCACTGCTTGGACTTCCTTCTCTATGAAGTCCAGAGGAGAATACATTTGGGACATATTCAGCATCAGAAATTATCCTACCTTGTTTTATTTTAACCCTTTTGTGGACTCTTGCTTGTCTTCTGTAACTGTGTTCAGGCAAGGATAACTTCATTTTTGCAGACAGGAGCCCCACAGTATCACCTTCTGAGTCCCCTCCATAAGGGGACTTGAATTTTTTTTCCCCCTTGGGTAAAAGGATCTCAGTTCTTGAGCTCCCTTTAAGCTTTTCACAGCTTAAACTCTGTCCAGATATTTCGTCTTGAAAAGGGTTTCCAAATCAGATGGGGGTTTTATTGAGAAATTGGAATGCAGTGAGGGGTGGGGGATAAGGTGATGCGTCCCATAAATTAGGTCGGGTTTATGACTGTGTAGAGGGAGGCTGCTTCTAAAAAAACAGCCAGCAGTAAAAGGCAGATTGTGACTCTGTCCAGAGAAATGGCAGCTCCTTTCTTCTCCCCCATACTGAAGGGAGGGAGTATTTTACAACTTCTTTTCGAACAATGAGAAATGACTGAACATCCTCCATGCTAGCTCTTATGTACTAGTTAATCCATAGCAGGGAGGAAGACAGGAAGAGAGAAATATCCACCTCTTCTCTGTCCTCTACCCCCAGGTCTTCAGAGGGACAGAGGTTCATGTAACACTGTAAGAGTTAAGGAAGGGGCTGTCATCTCTCCTGCCCAACTTCAGGTGGTGAGGTGAAAAAAGGGCAATGACAGCAACTGCTGTTATAGGTGATTTAATTAGAATGCTTCAATTACATGCTCTTTAGATGAAAAATTCAATTTTGAATAAATTAATATTTTTATTAGGGCAAATATAACAGCACACTATTCCAAAAAATATTTTAATATCATTTTGATGCTAACATAATGAATGCCATGATTTTTTTCAGAAATGTGAATGTCCACAGGGTAGCAAAATCACCACAAACAATGCATCCTGTAAAAGAAAAAGAATAACTCTATGAAGAAGTAAATATCCTGAGTTCATAGATCTGCGTTCATTAAATTGCTGCTTAATGCTCTAAAAGTAGATAGATAAATATCTGTAAGTAGAATACAAGATAGCTGTTCTAATATTTACTGTTTCATTATTTATCATTTGGTATTTGACCAGAGATGATAACTGAATTTGTTTACATTTCCAATATAAGTTGCTATAAATGAAGTATTTTTTAGTGGAAGAAGAGAAGAAATTAAGTTGGATTGCAGCATGAATTGCTGGGGTTATCAGTTTTCCTATTCATCTTGACATGTCAGTCAGCAAAGACATCTGAAAAAGACATTCATTCCTGCACAAAAAACCCAGCTGAAATCAAACAACTTCACAAAGTGATTTCCTGATCTTTGCAGAAAATGTGAAGAGTAGGGAGAGATGAGAAAACTAATCCAAGCAGATAAAAAAAAGGTGAGAATTACATGTAAAAATTTTAATGGTATCATGCTCTCATCTAAATATACATAATGCAACAATAAAGCCACATATGACGAGGATGTTATTATCTTACTCTCCAGCCCCAAAATAGTTGTCAGAGTGGAGAACAGGTAAAGCAAGAAGAAAACATATTGAATAGTGAGCAAAAGCAGGACTTGAAGGTCCTTTGAAAAGATAAGAAACCTGCTCTTTTCCTGTACTACAGCTGATCTCCATCTGTATGAAAGAGGTTAATTTCTCACAGGGTCTTGGTTTTTAGTGATATGCAGGTGGCACATTTGTCCAGGGAGCCTGAAGAAACATGCTCTTATAAAACCTCCTCCAAACCTCTGCTGCAAAAGGAAAATTCACAAATGCTTATGCCCATTTCATGCAAAATCCACGTTATTCAGACACCTCTTAATGCCCAGATTAGTTTGAAACAAGGAATGGTTAGCTCAGGGAATGGTCAGGAGCCAGGCTACAGGGCAGTGGAAGTCAGTGGGAGTGGTACCACCTGTAACCAGCATTTGCAAAGAGCATTTCTATTTTGTTATAAGAGTAGGAATATCTTACTTTGATAATTATTAGTTTGCATTTTAGCAAACACGCTAAAGATTTTAGCCGTGATGTGTGTGTTTGGATGACTCGGCACAACGTATCAGAAAGGAAGGGTTTCTGCTGGAGTGAGGCCAGAGGAGGACTGGAAAGATGGTCAGAGGGCTGGAGCACACCTCCTGTGAAGACAGGCTGGGAGACCTGAGGTTCTTCAGCCTGGAGAAAAGAAGACAGAAATAGAGCAGCCTTCCAGTACCTATGGGGGACCTACTAGAGAGCTGGAGAGGGACTTTATACAAAAGCATGTAGTGAGAGGACAAGGGGGAATTGCTTTAAACTGTAAGAGGTATAAGGAAGAAATTCTTTACTGTGAGGGTGGTGAGGCACTGGAACAGGTTGTTCCGAGAAGCTGTGGATGCCCCATGCCTGGAAGTGTTCAAGGCCAGGCTGGATGGGGCTTGGACCAACCATGTCTAGTGGAAGGTGTCCCTGCCCATGGCAGGGGAGTTGGAACGAGGTGATTTTTACTGTCCCTTCCAACCCAAACCTTTCTCTGATTCTGGAATTGCGTCCAACTCTAATAACTGAACTAGCATAATTATGGTCTGTATATGACAGATGGAGTGGGTTTGATTTTCTTCCTCTCCTCCAGAAGTTCCCTGCCTATTTAGGAGGATTCCTGTGAACTAGAAATGATCTTGCCATTCGGAAGCCTCTTCGGCACTTTGCAGGGCCATGAGCTGAGGTTACAATTGCACTTACATCCAGGCTGGGGAACAATTTCCACGTCTTCCTAGGCATGCAAAACTGGGCCTCAGGGCAAACTACGAGGGCGGGAAGCACCCGCCTCACTGCAGCCAGCTGCAGGAATTTTGCTGTTTGCGGCAGCAGAGCTTTCCCTGCTGCGGGGGAACACCCTTCGGACTGCCTCACGCATGGCAGCCTGAAAAGCAGCCGTGATCCCACTTGCAGCGGGATGCCCTGGCACAGAGCTGTGCGGGACGGCTCCCGGTGAGTGAGCTCAGCTCCGGATCCAAAGCGAGTGAAATTCAGCACCGGCTTCGGGGATGTCGGGCTGTAATTCGGGAGGAATTTTATCTGGCTCGAGGGACGGCACCGGCCAAGATGTTTTCTTAGGCTTCGCTTGGCAAATGGACAGATCTGAGTAATGCTCAGCCCTGTGAGGGGCTCCTGCGCCTGCAGCTCCGCCGGTGCTTGCCCCGGGGCCGAGGTCTCTCCCCGGCTCCAGCTCAGCGATCCGGGTCCGGCGGCGGCCCCGGAGGCACCTGGGGCCAGCTCCCCCTGCCTCGGCGCTTTATCTGTGCTGGCCGTGGGGCTGCCAGGACCGACGCTGAGTGAGCCCATTTCCCCAGAGCGGAGCATTGTTCCCGGCCTCCGGCCGCCGCGTGGCCCCGCTGATGGACAATACCAGCCGTCCCCGACTTCCTGAGCAGACCAGACAGCTTGCTGTTTTCTTCGAGTCTCTTATCACCCCCTGTCACTGGAAGAGAGGTCTGGCTTCGGCTTCGGCTGGGGCTGATAGGCAGCAGCGAAGTGGAAAAGGCGCAGGGGAGGGAGGGGAAGAGAAGGAGGAGGAGGGAGAGGAGCTCCATTACTGTTATTATCGCCCTAATGTTTATTGCTGTTCTGAGTTCATTTGCCTTAACCCTTTGGAAGCTGGTCAAATTAAAGATTATCAAAGTGATAAGATAAAGCCGCTGTTCTAACGCCCCCGGTTCCTGGCAGAAAAGCGAAGGTTGTGCTCAGGTTTTATTGACTGTGTGGTTTGTGTTGATGCCTTATTGCTGGAGTACAGGGGGGTCCCGAGATAAGACCTTACCCTAAAGATGCCCATCACTCGCAGCCTGCCACGGTCCATCAGATGTACAGGGGCTCAGCACCGCGCAGAATCAGTCTTTTCCTCAAGTCATTCTTTCCCCTTCCCTTCCTCCTCAACATGGTTTTAGTAAAGATTAAACTTTCTGAATAGCGAGGGGATTTGCATAGGAAAACATGCTAGGGGAAAAAAAAACATTATGCCTCTTATTTTCAATAGCATTTAGTTATACGTGAGTTTCAGCCTATTGGTTGCTTTTGCCTTTTGCCTTTTCCTGTGGTTCTTTGCGAACAATACTGTCTTTCTGCAAAAGACTGCTGACCCAAGAGTGGAAAGCAGTCTGTTCATGCTGCATTAAAACAAATTTAGATCAGGAACCAAATTCACTGGCATTCTTCTATTCCCTTGGTACCCCAACTGCTCCACAACTTTGCTTTTCTAAGAACAGTGGAAAGAAAAAATGAAAACTGAGCGACAACACATTTTGGCTCATCTTAAATTCCTGGAGATGTTTACTGTGGTCCTTGTTAAGCTTGGGCTCCGCTCTTCGATATGTTTTATCTTCAGTCTCCTCACATTTACTATGGAGATAGGAGTCTCTTCCTTTATGATTATACAGGGTTTTCATCCCTGTTACTACAGGTATTATAACAAATACTACCCTTTGCAAAGAAGCCAAGCCAGTGTTCTCTGTCCCAAGGACCTCCAGAAGAGCACGTAGAGCAGCACACAGGAGACACAGTGCTCATTACTGTGACTCCTCCTGGGGATGGATCCAAGCTCGGCTGAGCCGTGCGTTGGATTTTGCACCAGTAAGGCGCATGTTTACAGGCTCTACAGCTCTGGTTTAGTGAGATATTTCTGCTTTTCTTAACAGAGTGCTCAGAAGAAGTCACAGTAACTGTTTTTCAATGTTGCATTTGGGTTAAGACACGACATCCCTGGGCCTGGTGGCAAGTGTGGCAGAACACTAGGTTATGGGGCATAAGATTGATGATGAAAGAACTGCCTAGTGAGCAATGCATGCAGTCTCCTAAAGTGTTTGCAACACTTCGACAAGGCTGTTCTCCAAGCAATAAGCTGCAGCAGATGCACATATGCACTGTGGGGCTGGTGTTACTACTGAGATTTACTACTTGAACCCTCTTTAAAAAATGCTATGTAAAATGCTTCAGGAAGTACACAAAGGGGAGATTATTTCATAAGATAAACCTTAGAATATACATTACTGTCATATAAATTTTTAGTAGGGCCTGTTGTGATAGGACAAAGCATAATAGGTTAATAGTTTTAAACTTAAAGAGGGTAGATTTAGACAAAATATAAGGCAGATAAAAATAAACTTTTTATGATGAGAGTGGTGAAACACTGAAGCATCTGAAGCAGATTGCCCAGAGAGGTGGAAGATGCCCCATCCCTGGAAACCTTCAAGGTCAGGTTGGATGGGGCTCTGAGTAACTGACCTAGTTGAAGACGTCCCTACTCAATGCAAAAGTTTGGACTATATGAACTTAAAGGGTCTTCCAACCCAAACCATTCTAGGATTCTATGATAACGATGAAAACACAAAACTGCAGTATAATCAAGTCTCTATGGTTTTTTTTCTTTTAATGGGATAAGTTAAAGCTAAAAGGTGATGATTGTAAGAAGAAAATAAAGAAAATAAAACATTAGTGGGGTTTGCAGGAAACTTTGGCCACTCTGTTCTTGAAATCTTTTTTGAAAAAACATCTGGAGCACAAAAGTGCAAGACTAAACACTCAAGCCAGACCCTCCACCAAGCTGGGTCAGTGCTCTTTGCTTATGGGAGCCCTGATGTAACAAATCATCTTCCAAACAGTGGTGCTGATTATGAACATAACCCTGGCTGCTTTTCAGATGCAGTTATACTGTTGTGTGCTTAGATCAAGTTTGTTTATTTTTACAGGTAAACCTTGTCTGTGCTTCAGCAAGCAGAGCTGGGCACAATTCCATCACAGGTGTTTTACTGAGGGCTTGATCTCAGTTTTATTCTAGTGTAAGAGAAAGCAAAAGCTGGCACTGAGTGCTGGCTTCAGTGAAGGCACATTTGAAAGGGAATCAACCGAGCTGTAGTAATAAAGGAATCCTTGGCCTTCTTTCAGGCTGCACTATCTCCTTTTTCTTAAGTTGTCTTGAGGCTTTAAATTTTCAGTTAAAGTTAATTGAATGAGACAGTGATACAATGCACAGTGAAACCAGATCAATCACTGCTCAAGACAAAATAAGAGTCGCAATGACACTCAGAACAAGAGCTTGGGAAATGTGATATTTACGTTAAAATATTTTACATTTTTGTCTCATGGTTTAAAAGCCAAATTTAAAAATGCCTTACCACGCTGCATAACAAATTTCTTGCTGCTTATCTGTATGTATTTATGTGTGTGCATTTGGACAACAAAATTGAATAATCACAAAAGCAAATTTAGTAATAATAGGGTATTTTCTACACAGTTACACAGCCTCAATTGCAGAAAATGTAAAACAGAAAAACTCACATCATAGGAACTCATTCTGTTCTCTGAGAGGCAGTCATATGACAATGAGCTGCATATCATACCATAGGAGAATTTACTTGCTCATATTAAGTGGCAACAGGGAATTTGATTGCTGTCTTTCCATCTTCCTTCCCTTTAAATATTTACCCGGATTTTGTTTCTGACTCTTAGCGTGCCATTAAAATTTGTCATTACTAGGCACTTATGTTAACTGCTTGCGTGGAAAATAAGGACTTGTTCCTTCCTTACAAAATGGATAAGTAAAAGCAGAGACTTGATTTTATGTTCATGATCTGAGTGCTGTAAAAACAACAGAAAGCCTTAATCAGTGTTTTCAGGGTTATAGACTCTTAGCTCAGTATCTAAACCCTCAGAGTTTTCAGGGAGTCAAAGGGCTTTGTTTTCCTGTCAGTATGTAAAGCACAATGCCACAGAAAAAGTAATCCTGCAGGAATACAAAACATGTAGTGGTGTCATTTCATCAGGTGCTTTTCCGTCAGGAGCACAAATATGGGGCAGTTTATATTCAGCAGCAGCTGTTTTTCAAGATCCACCACCCATTTCACCAAACCACCTCCCCACCCCCCCCCAGAAAAAAAAAATCCAGGTTTTCTCCAGTGGAATCTGGTCTCTTCTTTCTTTGCTTTCTGATCTGGTTGTAGTTCCAGAGAGTGATGCCCTGGTATTGAAAAATGAATACACTTTAATGATAAATATACCAGAGGGGGTTTTTTTTGGATGGTGGGGTTGTTTGTGGATATTTTTTTCCTTTTGGAAGCCTGACAGATGCACCTCTGGTTTCAGTGAAAGACTTAAACAATATAAACAAGCAGTCATTCTGTTCCAAGAGAAGCTTTTTTTTAATATTCTTATTTTATTGTAATTACCTTATTGTTTTCGTATTATGAGCTACTTGTAGAAAAATACAGGAAATGTGACTGCAATACAATCCTTTAATCAGGAATAGCCTTGTTCCAGTCATCATTTCCATTCAGTGTTGAAACTTCGGCTAATAAGAATACAACCAAATCTTGAGTTTAGGTGTAATATGGTGTTAATATTATGGTTTCATTTGGCCTCTGTACCTAGTAACTTCTGTAAGTGAACCTTTTTAAAAGTGCCTCGGAGATCTTTTGTGTGTAATGCTGTTTTCAAGTAAATTAACAAAGTTGCGTTTCTCAAAATGACACAAACCTCTTCAGGAGAGCCACTTTAAATCTTTTGACCCAAGTCAGCTGGGGAATTTGTATTATCATATATATTAAATCTTCCATTATTTTCCCCTTTTTCTTTTTTTCCTCAGATTATGCCCTAATACCTTTAATGCATTACTGTTAAAGCTTGTGAATTTTTAAAGGAAAAATATGAGGATTTTTATACCTAGATGACTTCAACATACTAGTTGTTTGTGTGATCTCTGTGTATAATCCAGCACTGCAAATACGTCCCTTTTACTGATTTGCACCCTACCCCCAACCTTATTTTGGCCTACCCAGCAGACGATTGCTTATGTTTTTGAATAAAGGGCTGGAATTAGGTAAAGTATTTTTTTAGATAATCTGTTTTAAGAAAAAGCCTTTGTCCAAGACAGTTAAAAGACTGCTCCCAAGCTGTTCAAAAGCAGAATGCAGCTACACACAGCAGGCCATCACAATTAATTTTGTGCTTCCTAGTAATTTGTTTTTTTTTTTTTAATGGGAAGCCAATATCTTAGATAAGGCTTGGTTTCAAAGTATGTTTTTGATATAAAGATTGTGGATGTAAAAGTTTTACTTACACAGCATTTATAAAAATGAAAATCTGAGTTTTATGATATAGCTTTTATGACTTAAAACTAGGTGATATTAAAACACTTCACTTCTAGCTAATGGCTTGAATTAGGGCTGAATAAAAGGCAATTGTTTTTATGCTGAAATTATTATTTTATGAAGGATTGCCTTGTTTCCAGACACATATATATACACACGTATGTAAATTAAACTGAACTCCAGATAAAAGACATACCTCCATAAGCACATTAGAGTCTGATCCAAATTTTATCAAAGTTAGTGGGCGTCTTTCCCATTTCAAACCAGATTTTGCAATCCATATTCACATGACCCTCCAGGGGATCCCTCAAGTTGATGCAGTTTTGCATGACTTGGCCTCAAATATCTGCTGCAGTTTCAAAAAGCCCATTATAGGGCTGCAGTAGGAAATCATTTAGTCTAATTTAAGGAAATCATGGTGGTTTTTTTATTTTCATATCATTTTGCTCTGATCCATCTGTTTACTCTCTTCTGAAGGCAGGATGAAATGTTTTTTAGCCTAAAGACCGAACTAGTAGAACTGCTGCCTGGAATAAGTCTCGGCAGACGTGTTTGTTCCACGTCCCCTTCTTCAGTGCCATATTTCCTTTGGTGGATTTCCTCTGCTCCTGGAAGCAAGCTGTCTAGCTTTCTTGTGCACAATTATGAAGAAGAATTTCCTACATTTTACTGCACAGGATGAGGTGATTTTGGAAGTTAACATGACCTGAACCACATAAGATCAACAGAGAGCATCTGAAAAATGTAGCATGCAGCATTACAAGTTTTAAAAAGATCTATATTCACAAAATGCTCCTTAGCTCCACCGCTGGCCAGAGGGTGGAAGAGGGAGAGAAAAAGTAGTCCTTGCATTTTTCTGGAAAGCCTGCTGTGTTACCACCATAAAGTCAAATGCAAGAAGAGAATTCAGCCTTAGCTTTGTTGTTCTGTAACCAAGTTGGGTTTGTTTGGGTTTCTTTAAACCTGGACAGATATAATTTTAGTATTTATTGCTACAAAGACACACAGCTTGTGAAAAGAGATTATATATTTTATTCAATCAATGCATACATTTGGAAAAAGCTAGCTGTTTAAACACTGTCTTCCAATTATAAAGAAAGAAACAGTCAGTTTTTGCATTCAATTAGAAATGCAGTTAAAGGAGCTTTTGTCTTTGTTTAAGTTTGTTACATTATTTTCGATGACTAGTTGTGGGATTGTTTTGGTATGGTAGCACTTTTAAGGATACTTGAACAGTGAGGTGAACATGACCAAAGCCTGGTTTCTGTAATGGTTTCAAGGCAATTTCTTTTCACTTATGAGACATTTGGACTTTTATTTGCATGTGGATACTCAAAATACTCTAGGAAAAAAATATGTACACATTCAAAAGCTGGATGTTTACTGGGGTTGCATATGGTTACCCATATCCATAACAGTCTTTCAGCATCATTTGTCTGTGATCATGTTTTTATTTGAAAGAGACTAGTTGTCATGTTCACTCTGTGATTTGCATTATATAAACAAATGGGGAGAAAAAAAATTGAATCAGCTCATTCACTAGCATGACTAAGATGTACAATAACTTCTTATAAAATGTTCACCATTATATGGCTGTAAGGCTGGAGTTCAAGCCCTCTGTGTACAGACAAAGAATAACTCTTTCCATCTGAAATAGCCTGGTGAAAAGGATGCTGCCTCCTGGTGATTTAATAGGCATATAAGCTTCCACTAAAATTGGATATTCAGGAGAAATAGTTCGTCCTTGGAAGAGTCCAGTAGTGGGCCCGGCCCGTTCTCAGCTCACAGGGAAGCAGGACCAGTGGGGATGCCATCAGGGTGGGGAAGGTAGCGGTCCTTGCAGTGCTTCTCTCTTCTTTTCCACAGGATTTTCTGCAAGGGGACTGCACCAAAGCCAGGCAAAAGCTGAACTGGAAGCCGAGAGTCACGTTTGATGTGAGTGGCCTTTCTCGCGTCCTTTGTACCTGCTGGGCATTCATGTCCTCTAAAAACAATTCACAGGGAGGGGAAAGGAGGGGGGACACCTCTGTGTGGGGTGACCTGGGCACCCTGAGAAACCCCATTTTCGGTGCCTCTGCATGGGTCCATGCTTTGAAGAAAGCAGACACTGTGGCAGCGATGGGCACCCCGGTGCACAGCAGCACGCTGACACACCAGGGCCTGGGCCAGGGCTGCCCTGGGAAGGGCCCAACAAAGCCCCGTCCTCACCTTGTTCTGCTGCGGGGGGCAAGGGGGCTTGCCATGATCTGGGACCTTCCTGACCTGCTGCCCATTTGTCCCTGCACTGGAGCCCTCATCTGTCTCTCTCCTTCCTGCAGGAGCTGGTGAGGGAGATGGTGGACGCCGACGTGGAGCTCATGAGGAACAATCCCAATGCCTGAGGCCTGGCTGGGCCCGGCAGGCATCACAGGACCCATGCCACAGATGCAACCCATGGCCAGCATTGCCATGAGCCACCAGGGTGGGCAGCTGCCCCTCCCTGTGATGGTTTTATTGTTGGCCTGCCTGTGTCTAAAAGACCAGTTTTATTCCTGCCTCCACCCCCTATATCCTCCCAGTGCCTCTTGCCCCACACATCATCCCAGGGTCAGCTCTGCCTCGGCTAAATCTGTCTTCTACCAGTAACTGGGGAAGAATCATGCCCGTTGATTTCATTTTTAATTGAGACTCGTCTTTCTATTCTCTAGGACCTCCAGCACATTTTTAGTACTTAATCCCATTTGAGAATTCCCTGCCCTCCACATCAGCAGACCTTTGGTGCAAACATGGGCTCACAATGCCTCCAGACCTTGCTCCACATCTTGCCCTTTCTGGCTTTCCTGAACACTCCTTGTTTTTCTTTCCTGCAGCCTTACCTCCACCCCAGCAGCCCATTTCCAGCACCTGAACTCTGTAAAAGTTTGGATAACTTGATATAACTTGCAGTGAAATCGCCTTTTGACCATGCTGAATTAATTCCTAATTGCTGGAATGGCTTTCAAACCAGTAAAGCTGGGGCTTGTATATGTTTTTCAGATTTTCATTTCAGAGTGTGCATGAGTCACAGAAAGCCTTTTTGTCCAGCACCTTCTCAATCCGGGGAGATTAGGGTGTTTTGGTTTTTGACCCCCTCCCCCCAGAGTCAAACCATTCCTCTTCCACCCTCTTCCTGCTTACTATAATTAAACCTCAGACAGGAGCGTGAACCATTTCAAAAGATGACTTGAGAAATAAAAACAAAATAAATAAAAAAGCTTTAAAAAATAGAAACTACAAGGTGAGTAAATATTTTTTTGCTTTTTGTGCCAAGGTACCTGGGTTATCCAGAGGTCGTCAAGCCCATACATTTCCCGTTGGTTTAGGATCTTCCACCCACCAATTACTTCCATCATTTTAGCTTTATGCTTGGAAGTGAGCAAAGAGCAAGATGCACAGGAGGGAGATACACAGGAGATACACTTCTTGAAGTGCGTCTCCTGCTTTTAAACTTCGTATAGGGGGGACCTCCTATGTTAAAAGGAGCCCAGTCGCAGGAGGGGGGAGGGGGGTAGCTATGCCCGGGAGCGGTCCCATGATGGAAGTGATGCAGGTGACAGGAGGGAGCTCGGGAGCAGCCCAGGGGGAGCCGGGAGGGTGCTCCGTGCGCCGGTCTCCATTTGCCGGAGGTGCCGTGGGAAATGCGCGTCGCAGAGTGGAGCGCGCCCGGGCAACCGGAGCAGCCGCTTCCTTTGGGGCTGTTCCTTGGAAAGCGCGAATGGGGAAAGGCAAACGTGGGAGCCCGGCCGCTGCTTGAGACCCTTCCTACAGGTGCACAGAGCACGAGCCCTAAGGCGGAAAGGAGAGGGAGCTGCGGAGACAGAAGGATGTCCCTGTTGCGCTCCCTCCAAGCATCTCCCCACGAGTGTGAGGCTCTCCAGACCGCACGAAGTTTGCGCGGCGCCCTCGGGGCTCTTCCAGCACAGACCAATGCCGAGCAGGTCGCGGACACTCAGTCCGGAGGCCTGGACCTCCCCAGGGCATCACGCACACATTGCCGCTCACCTCCCGTGGGTATATTTGTAAAAAGTCTCCTTGGGTGTTTTTCTCCTCGAACGGGTACGACTCCAAGGCTGCGCCTTTTTTCTTTTTTTTTTTTTTTGAGTAAAACAACACTAAGCCCCCTTCCCGTGGGTGCATGTCCTTGCATTAGCTGCGCTCTCCCGCAGCGTTCACNTGCGCCTTTTTTTTTTTTTTTTTTTTTTTGAGTAAAACAACACTAAGCCCCCTTCCCGTGGGTGCATGTCCTTGCATTAGCTGCGCTCTCCCGCAGCGTTCACACCGCGTGGATCTGCTGCACAGCCCCTGCAGGACGCGCTCGCCCCTGCGCCGTGGGCACCCACGCGTGTGCGACCGCACGGCTGCGGCTGTCACCCACACCCTGCCAGGGCCGGACGGGTCTCCCGTGCCCAGCGCTGCCCCCCCGCCCCGGGCGAGGGGTGGAGGGGAGGGGGCGAGCTCCGCCTGCTCCCCCTCCGCAGCGCCTCGGCCAGGCGGTCACAGGCTGCGGGTGGCGGGTCTTTGGTGGCGAACGGAATAATAATTCTCAAAAGTATTCCAGCCCTTTTATGACACGGCATTTTTGTATCGCTAAGAACTATTTTTTTCACTTACAGTGATTCACTGGCAGGCTTGCTGGTACATCTGAATATTAGTTTACACATCTCTGCCGAGGACTGGGAGCTTCGACTTCAGGGTCTTTTCTTTGGCATCTCTCACTGTAGCACACCCCAGAGAAGCATTTTCATTCTCTGGTTTCTCTGTCTATACTGGAGAACAAGTTGGGAAAAACGAAAACTGATTCTAGACCAAGCGGTGCCTCGCGGTGGCCTGGTGCTGGGTGTCTTTCTGCTGCCTTTGTAGGGACAAAAAAAAAAGGTAGTGGTCATGACAGGACTAAATGCACACTGGCCCGCTGCTTTTTACCATTTGGTAAAGCTGCTTTTCGCTTCCCCCAACACTACCTTCCTGCCTTATTCTTAATTGCTCCTAAAGTATAGCTCTTTGACCACGCGATCACGTCTTGAAAACGAAATAAATAATAACTTATAAGCAAAACAAAACAAACCACTAACAAGCTTCAACTTAGAGAGATTATATGTTGTATGTAGCTGATACACCAGTTACTGACTTGTGTTCTCTACATCAATTTCGTGTGCATGTCAAGGGCTTTTTGCATGCAGGTTCGAAAGATACATCCCCCCTCTGCCCGTCTCTGGTCTCGTATGGAGACACTGCAGCTTCGTTAATGGAAAAGAGAAGCTCCCGTAGTAAAGAACCGAGTAGGGCCCCAGTCCCTCGCGTCTTTCGCAAGCTTCCAACCATCCGCAGCAGCAGCACCGAACAAAGCGAACGACAAGGTGGGTTTAACCTTTCCCAGAACCGCTGTGGCACCGGCGGGGAAAGGCCAGTTGGTGGCTAGGGCCAGACTATTGACACTCTGCTCTGCCCGGGGCCGGCAATAGGGCCCGGGACCCTTCCGGGGGTCCCCGCCCGGGCAGCCTGTTCCAGTGCGTCGTGGGAAGCGGGGAGCTCACCCTGCGCCGCTGCTACAGGGAGAAGCGGGATAGCAATGGCAGCGCTGGGTGGTGGAGACTGCCCGGGAGTGCGCCCCGTCAGGAAGAGGGGACTCGGGCGGGCAGGGATAGGAGAGGAGAGAGGGCCCAGCTCCTGCCCAGAGGGCTGGCGAGTGCTGGGGCCTGGTGGGGAAGGCCGGCCTGGCCCTGCCTGCGGCTCCCTGCCCGGCAGCGCCAGGAATTACGAGCAGCGACGGCCGGGCTCGCTCCCCCGCGCCCGCCGCCTGTCAGCGCCGCCGCTGCCGCACCACGTCTCTTAGCCATAACTCAGCCCCTCGCCTCCGCCATACGGGCCGCTGCCCTTCCACAGAACCTGTCTTGGCAATAGTAAAAGTACCGCCAGAGCCCCTTTTAATCTTTTTTTTTTTTTCCTTCTGAGGCCTTTCAGGGGCCACCGGCCACTCGTGGGCTTGCAGACGGCAAGGAGCGTGGCCTGAAGTGGGGTGGCCCCTCGGGAGCACAAGCCCTCGCCACTTCTGCCAGCGGGCCGGGCCGGGGGTCGGCGCTGCCCCAGGGCCCGCCGGCGACACAGCCGGCCCGCCCGCCGCTCTCCTCCCCGGCCCCGGTGCGGAAGGCCGGCGAGACAAAGCGACGGGGTTTTCCTCGGGGTCGCAGAGAGAAACCGCCAGCGCCATCTAAAAATACACCCCGAAGCTTGGAGCGCAAGCCCGAAGGGTAAAAGCAAACGGGGGCTGAAGGCACAGCCCCGCTTCTCGGGCACGGACAAGCCGGCTTGAGGTGGTGGTGGGAAGAGGCTCTGCGGCCGGCTCTGGTCGCTCTCGGAGACGCATCGAGCGCTGCAAGGGTATTTAGAAAAATAAAATTTAGGTGTAAATTGGGAGAATGGAAGAGTCTACAGCCGCCACCACCTCCCCCACGACGCCTTGCACATAAAGCAGCCACGTCCCCCCCCGGGCGGACATGAGGGTCACATCCTCTTCCCGCTACTCGCCCGGCCGGGAAGGCGTGCTCGGGGCTGCCCCGGAGGAGCGCAGGGAGAGGGGCACCGGACGGGGGTCGCCGCCCCTCCCGCCTGTGGGTGGCAGGTTTGCAGGGGTGGGCGGCAAGGGGAGGCCCCCGTCAGCTCGCAGGGCCGCTCTCCTGCCTCCCCTTGTGACCCCCCTTCACCTCTGATGGTTCAATGCTGGCGGAGCATTGTCTCCAGACACAACAAAACCAGGACGGAGCCCTGGAGCAGGCAGGGCTCCAACGTTTTGACGGGTGGAAGAAAAACATCAGCAGATACTTTGCAATTATTTGGTGATGGGGGCTAAAGGAGAGGCGGGCGGGGAAGAGGTCGCTTCGCAGCAGCAGACGCTAATTGCAACCTTTGCTTTGCTAATGAGCTCGCACCGGTGCATTCCGCGCTCCATCACCGTCCCACCCCCCCGGCGGAGCGCTTGGGGGGTGGGAAATGGCGTCGGGAGAAAGTCGTAATTTTTCTGCAATTCGTTATTCGCTTTTAAATCCATCCCATCCTTGAGAGGCGAGGCTAGAAGCGCTGGCCGCCAGCACTTTCATAAATCCTCGCTTGGGGAAAACGGCGAGCAGCTCCTCGCTGGCAGGGGCGCGGTGTGTGCGAGCGCCCGGCCCCGTCCCACGCCGCGGGTAGCCGGGCATGCCCGGCCCGGGGCCGCGGGGCTGGCAGGGCGACGTGTCCTCCGCCAGCTTACGGCTTTAGCCTTCACACAGTCGGACCGGGGGGAATGCACGTACAGAACACATACAGAAAATAGAGTTTCTCTCGAAACTCGCATCAAAACGGCACTGGGAATGTATTTATACTGCACAATCTTGGAAGCACCGACATTGTTTAAACAATTCTCTTCTGCTAAGGACGATATTATCAGTACTTTTACATTATCGTTCAATTGAAAACATTCTTCTTTTTCCTTATTTTAAATATTTATTTTTAAAAAAAGGTGGGGGGAAGGGTGACAAAAAGGAAGAAATTAAACTCGGCAGCTTAAAATGTTCTGGCAAGTAAATAAATTCCAGGAACGTTTTGGGGAAAACGTTTATGGCTTTTTTTTTTTTTTCTGATCCGAGCACTTGCCTTCCGAGGGATGATGGTGGTAGTGATATGACCTGTTTATTCATCGATTCATATAATATATAAATATCCTGAACTCATGAGTGTAATAATTTGCGTTTTTTCTACTGGAGGAAATTCAGCTATTTTAAGAGTTAATGGTTCTAAATGTGTTGGTTTTCCTGGATTCTCCCCAGAGGTGATGGGGGCTGGAAAGGAGGGGGGATTCTAGTTTGGGGTTTTCACTGTTGTTGTTTTAATTCTGCTGAACGCAATCTAAAGCAGCTGACCTGAACGTGGGGTGATACACGGCACAAGCAAGCCCCCTGACACCTAAAGGTCAGGTGAAAGTCTCCAGCAGGTAAGTTGTGGACCGGCTGCCTGCCCATCTCACTTGCTCTCTGGCTCACAAATTGTTCCCTTCTGCCCACCCAAGTAGTTTCAAGCTGTGTTTGTTTAGGGGGCAAAAAAAAAATTGCCGAACACTCAATTCTCTTCCAGCCGGAGAGCTTGTGAGCTCCCACCGGTAACTCGGGCTGCCCTCCCTTCGCTCTCCATCCCAGTGCTTTTTAACAGCTATTATTTTGTGGCACATGCATACTAAGCAAGGCGCAAAGTTACGGGCCTAGAAGGTCGCAGAGGGATGTGCAACAGACGCGTTGGCTTGGGGTGGGGGGGCGAGCGAGAAATCCCCCCACCTCCCAAAGACCCTGCCTGCTGAACGGAGGGAGGGAGCCTTTGCTGGCTGCTTCCCAGGCCCGCGCAGCACAAAACACTGGCGTAGCAGACCAGGACAAAAAATTGTCCATCGGATCGCAGGGGCTTCCCCGCGGTGCTGTGCTGCTGTCTCTTCCCTGAACACCGCGACCCTCCGAAGGGCCTGTTCCTCCGAGCCCGACACCCCGCGGCCGTCGGGGGTCCGGCGAACACCACCTCGCAGCCGCTTGCCAAATTGCTGGGCGCCAGCAGCGTTAGCACCGACCTACGCTCAAGGAATTAGTTCCAAATGCCACCAAGGGCTCCCGCTCCGGTCGGACCAGGCGGAGTTACCCTCGGGAGTTCTGGGGCTTACTCCTCCGGCCGCCCAAGCAGCCCAAGCCTTTTAGGACGCCTCGTTAGGAAATGAGGGTGTCTCCCAGCATCGTCCCCCAGGCACCCGATCGTTTGCTAGCGCTACCTGCACTGCCAGCCCCGGCCTAGGACAAGGCCTGCCCGCTGCCCCAGGTGCGTGTGTACAATTTTAAGGTGGAATGGGGGGCGCAGCAGTGCTGCGAGGGGTCCCGGTGCCTCCACCAGGGTACGGGACTGCCGCCCGGCCCCGCAACTACCGCGTAAGGAGCCGGCCCTCTCC
>VXAX01001524.1:607510-645983 GCA_013399835.1 Leptocoma aspasia | reverse complement strand
CACACACACACACACACACGCACACACATGTACAGCCACATGCACTCACGGTTTTCAAGGCATTTCAAGGGTTTTACAAGGCATTTATGGTTATCAAGTACAATCACACCAAAGAACTAGTCTCCTCTAAGGCTCCAAGGAGCTATGGTAATATAAGTAATAAAACTTAGATATGTGAATATGTACTTTTACGGAGCCACAGATGCTCTCTTCGCAGTTATTTGCGCACTGCTGGAAGTAACTCGTGCTTGTTTACATACAGGGAACAATGTCTCACTCTGCAAAAAGCAAAGTGCAATAAAAAGAGGTGAAAGAACAGTTTAAAAAGTAGAGCTCTCAAGATGTTACTATTATTTTCCACAGACCGGAGGGAATGCACAAAACAGATGATGTTTTAAATGCACCTTGTGTTACAAACACTTGAAACTCAGGACTGCAGGAGTTCCATGGGCTGTGACCCCAGGCAAGCCCCATTTTCTAGTAGGTCTCTGCCCTCAAAATGAGGCAGTGTTACCATTTAAAGGTAAAAGAAGTCATCATTCAGTTCCTGAGTGTGCTACAAGTGCAGTTTCTGATTCTTTCTCTCTCTCTCTGCCTCTGTAAGGCCACACGCAGTGCCATTTCTGCCAATCTGTAAGCAGACTGGTAGGCATGATTTGAACAGAAAAGTTGTACTGATGAAGAGAAGAGCTTTGGCAGTATGGATTTCAATGTCTCCTCAAAAAGTGTCCCTTCTTTGACCAAATAAAAGCAAAGCTTTCAGACTTTTTTTTTTATCCAGGTGGCATTAGCCCCCTTCATTGGACCTCTGTGTGTTGGATGTGTGGCTCTGGCATGTCACCACCCCACCTGCTCACCTCACGCCCCAATTCCTGCCCCAGTGAGACCGGCTGGCCAACTGTGATGGCAACATGGCTAAAGTTTGCATATGAGGATGGCATCAGCCAAGCTGGGCACGGTCAGTTCCCCCATTTTCCAAAGCAGAGGAGGTTGTCAGACTACATTCAGTGGCAGATGACCGATTCAGAGGTACTACACTTGATAAACACAAGGTATTTTAAGATAGCATAGCACGAAGAAAAGGACCCTTGATAGCTCCTTAAAAAAAAAAAAAAGTTTTCTATTGAACTTGATAACCCGTAAAATAGAGGCAGAGATTCTTAGCCAAGGCTTACACTTAAAAATAATTGCACATGTATAACTGTGGGGTATAAATGTGGTTTGTTGGTTCGAAGGCAGATTATCAGCTTTCCTTTAGCACACACTTTTGCTCTCTAGAGTTGTAGACACTGCAAACATTGACACAGCCAGTTACAAAGAACTGAGTGTCCTATACTCAGTATAGGACACTCTGGTTGGTATCTTTCCTGAAGTTTAGATGAGCTTGCCAGGTAGCAAAAAACAACGTTTCTCTATTCACTAGAGCCTTTTGGAGAGGTGCTGTGTGACAGGGAGGCTGTCGGAGGCAGAAGAGTTTTCATGGGATGGAAACTGCAACTACCGTAACCGCCCCTGTGGCAAGAACACCCACAGAAACAGGTAATTTGCCCCTCCCACTCCAACTAACAGCCAGGAGCAAAAAATGTTAAAGTAACTTACATCATCGTTAGCCTGTATCATTACTAAGGAGGAACTGAAAGCTGTTTTATGAGGAGCAGACAGACAAAACTAGCTTGAGCTTGAGACATAAAAAACCCAAACCACTAAGATACCTGAAGGCATCCCAATTAAGTGATATTACCATCCCGATCAAGATGCAGTCATTGTTAGTAAGCACCCCTGATTTTTAACAGAGATATTCCAATTAAGTAGATTTCCTGATTAGGCGCACTTAAATTAAGTGGAGAGAACAGTGTGGAGGAAACCTGGATGGCTTTTTATGAGGGCCAGATTCAGAGGCGAGCTTTGTCACTTGCAACAGGGCGTAAGTGGAGTCCAGGCCACACAGCCCAAAATCATGGCAATGCCCTTTTGCCCCGTCCTGAGCAACCATCTAACCTTGAAGACATCCAGCCTCAGTCGGTGCCTCCATCTCTTACCTGCATGTTCCCCGAGCATGCTGCTGCTGGGCATGCCTGCAACTGCCTGAGTCAGAGCATCTTGGCACCTGTTTCCAGCCTAAATCCCAGTGGGATCCAAAAAGTAGGCAGAGTGGCGTCTAAGTACCCGCAGGGTCTGATTCAATAGATAATGTCTTGGGCTGTGGGACAAATTTGAGGGGAAGGTTCTTATCAGCTCTGCACCACATATCTCTGTATTTCACAGGTCTCAACTCTGGCCAGATCCTGGTGGTTTTTGGATGGAGTGATCTGAAGTGGCACATTTTGGCAGGAGTCATATAGGTTTTTATACTATCGCCTCTCTCCTTGTTACTCAGGCCTTGAGCTTGAAGGTCTAAAGCACAGGTTCTGGAAAAAAAAAATGCAGACAGCAAGACTTCCAAACACTGGCCCTTTAGAAAGCTCTGAGCTGAACCTGCCAAGTGTGCTGAGTGAAGGAGAGAAGGTTATAAGTCTTACATCTAGATATGTTGTGCTTAATATTCACCATGGGCACACCTACAACTGGAACAACAGTTTTGGATAGGAGAGAGCTCTGCAAAAGAAGGTTGCAGTGATAGGGATGGCCAGCCTGGGCCATGGGAATAGTCTCACGTCTCTCCCATGCATCTGTTTCCCTCCAGAGGTTGGGCATGTCTTGCATCTACACAATAAGGGAAGGCATGTGAGCCCTCCACCACACCTCTAGCTTTCAACATTTGCTGAGCCTGTTTGTCTGTTTTGGTTTNTTTTTGTTTTTTGTTTTGTTTTTTTGTTTTCACCTATGACTTTTGAGATTGTAATCTCAGCAGGGTAGGGACTGACTTGTGTTCTATGTTTGTACACTGACTGTGCCTGGGATCTTGAGCTGCTGTGTTAATAACGAGTAATTGTAATTTTCTTAGGGGGTACTCTTCAAGGATTCATCTGGAACTGATTGGACTGGAGATAAAATAGACCATTTCCTTTGGAAGAAAAGGGCTCATGATAACCACTCGATTAAAATGATTGCTTTCTGCAGCGGTGACCACAGGTGTTGCACTCAATAGTGTTCATCATGGATTTGCATAGACTGAATAGTACATCATGTCCCTCTTTCTCCCAAATTTAGGGGAATGGCAGCATCCATCTAAATGTCTTTGAAGAAATTGATGACACTGAGTTTTCTTGCTGACCTGCGGCAAAGGTGTGCTCTTGATGTGTGCCTGTGTTTCAATTTGCCTACCCGTAGAAATTCCAAATGTAGTAGCTTCATGTAGTTATTTTGTGTCAGAGGTCTCTTGCTTGTGTGTCATCTTGACCTTGCACAGCTGTGTGGCATTGCAGAAAATCAGTCCAGAAATTCATATTTGAATTAGTGTTTGAAATTAATGTTTAAAATTATTTTATTTTATTTTTTCATATTCTTCTTTGCCTTTCAAATGAGGCCAGATCCTCAAGCCATTAAACTGAATTGCATCAGTTGTGGCTGGGGCTTGGAGAAATTAAAGGTGAGCAGCTGTACCAGCTCAGCACCACCGCGCTGAATGCAGTCACAGGAGTTCAGCCACTGAAGAGCAAGCAAGACTAGAGCTTGGATGATGCTGCTGGATTTCATGTGTCTGCATTATGTGCCAGGAAGGACCATGGGGTGGTGTTAGGGGAAAACTGCTGGTTTGGGCAGTTCCAGCGTTGAGATTGGTTTTTTACTCTGAAAGCTGTCCCTCACAAAGTGCAGTGTGCAACAGTGGCATAGGGTTTTTTTGTACAGACTTAAATATGCTCATTAACTCTTCAAAATAATGTTATCTCTTCCAGTGCATTTCCCATTGAAGTGAATGGAAATGTTCCCATTGACTTTAAAGCACAATTTCCTCCACCTACTCCTTCTTAAAAGACTTAATCAAGCATGTTTAGTGGAAACCTATGAGAGTTGTCTAATGACTGGCTCGCTTTGCCTAGGGAAAAACGTAACTATAAACTGAAACATGATGCTGAAAACTAAGTTTAGTAGAAAGTGTTTAGTCTAGTTCTGGATGAATGATGGAAGCTTGTATTTGTGAATAATTTATTTGACAATTGGTGCGGGAAAAAAAATGACTGAATAAGTTCTTTGCTCGTTTTTTCTTGCCTGTCTACCAAATTGGCTGCACAACGTGCAAACAAATGGCTAATATTTATTCAGGAGCAAAAAGGTCAGCTTTTGTCAAAAATGTTTTTAGCAGTGGCTTGGACAAGCACCAGATTAGCTTAATTTTCTTGTGTCCTCTGCATAGTAAACAAAGGAAGTTGTGCTATTAGTTACTGAATTCACTGTGAATTTTGCATCTCGCCAGTAACACACTTTACAGCAAATCCTCTGTTGTAAAGACTCTGCCAATACTAGAGCTTGGCTTTCATGCCTGCAGAAAATCTCCTGAGACTTTAGAAACCTTTAAAGTGAGTTTCTCTTTATAGCCTGTAGAGAGGGTGCTGCCCACCTTCAGCCCCTTCTGAAGGGGGCTTCTTCTGAGTCAGGTGCGGTGCTGCAGACAGCAGCCACGTACAGGCTGACAGGGCAGGAGCTGCGCTGCTAAAGAGAAGGTGTGCTTTGTGATCAGGAAGGCTGCCATCTTCACATGGGCTGATGTAAATAGTCGCTGATTGCCAGACAGAAGGTGCTTATTAATTATTTTTCCTCTTAGTGGGAGAGGAAATACAGACAGACGTCGGAGTCTCTGAAGAACTCTCTTTATTAGCTTGACCTGACAGCGCTACCAGGGTGTTTTGCTTGGGGACAAAATCCACGTTTTGCCTTGCAATTTAGTAAGCTTGTCTGCATTGCCTCCCACGCTTCCTCCTACAACCTTTCCCTTCCCCTGTGACACACCCAGGCTTCTTTTTCGCTAGTCCTTCATCCTCTGCTACCTTCCTGCCTTCTCCCAAGCTGCCCTATGAGCTTAAAAGTGTTCTAAAGTGAATATATATCTTAATACTTCTTTTTGTCCTCCTCACCCCTTTTAAAAGACAGGCAAATATAGTTTCTGTGCAAAATACTGAAGGTACAATCCCAAATCTCTAATCCCAAATCCAGTGCTGTTGCTGTCAATAGATTTCAGATTAAAACATGGGCTTTTTGTGGGACTGAAACATGACTGTGGATTTCCCAGAGCACTTTCAAGCCCTATGGGAGTCAGGGGAAGCTGCAGGTTCTTGAATGCCTCTTAAGCTGGGTCTTATCATGGGCTGATGCCTGCTCATACCATCAGCAGTTGGCTGTACTTACATTTATCCTCTTTGAGAGGGCAAGTTTTCAGGTGCTTACTTTCCTTTGATTTTCTCTTCCAATGGGAACAGCCCACACTTTTTGTGGTTTTACGTCTTCAGAATTGTGTATGTGTGCGTGAGAGTGCAGAAGGGAGAGGTAAAGTTGCTTCCCAGCCATTCAGAGTTCCCATCTCTTCTTCCCAAAAGCCTCCTGACAGTGTGAAGGAGATGGGTCATAGCATCATTTAGTCTTGGGCCATGGGATCTACTTGCTTCCTCATGCAGAGAGGCTCAGATCTGGTCAGGGTTGTTGCAGAACAGGGAAGGGAAGGGAAGGTATGAGGCATATAAACAGCAGTTCATAGGATTTCTTTTCAATCTTAGCTCAGATGAACTCCCAGTGCACCCAGAGAAGCACTGCCTGATTAAATGCTACAGCCTTTGACTGTACGTGCTGTGTCACAGAGACCAGGAGTGCACAGAAATACACTTAACACCATGCCACAGACTGAAGAGGTCACTCATGGCTTTGTCCTCAGACATGACCCAGATTCAGACCAGTCTTATTTGCATTGGGCTACAGAGAGCCAGGTAGGTGTCAGCCCAGCTCCTGACATAATTTGAAGCAGTAGCAAGGTAGTAATGAACTACGTGCTGGTCTCACAACCTCGTCCTCCCACCTGTTTCTGACAATAAAGAAGAATGGAGTAAAGCCTGGCTGCTCCCCCTGGGTGTTTGGGCTGGGTGAGTCAGTGCCAGGAAGACAGTGCAGGAGAAGAGTGCAGTGTGTGGGAAAACTGTGGTCAGGCTCAAGCCTTTTTTGCTGTGCTGGGAGGTCAGGAGGTGTCCTTAACAGAAAGAAGAGAATAAACTCCTATCTGCCCTGGACTCTTTCAGGGATAGCTCTTCCCTAAAGCTTTGAGTGTGAACCGAATACATTAGAAACACGGACTTCAGGATCTGATGCTTGCAGGGCTGCTCTGAAGTTGTTTGTCTGAGGTGAGTGTGTTTCCCTCTGCATGCTGCTTGTAGGACCAAGACCTGCTGTGCTGCAGAGAGTCACCTCTGCTCCTCCTGGAGCCAGAGGCAGCTCAGGGTAATCAGCACATACAGAAATAGGCTCTGACAGTGGAAGCCTGGTAAGAGCGCAGTTTAATTTCACTGAGGTATGCAGCACTCCAAGAAAACTCCCAGACTCAGTTCTTTTCCTTCAAGCACAATCCCTTATCAAGGTCCTTGGCAGCAATTCACATACAGAAAGGAGCAGCTGTCATGGTATTCCCACATACAAACACAACAAAAAAACAACCCCTCCCTGCTTTCAGTGCAGCCATGTTATGAAGTATGAATAATTACAATATTTAACACTTGTATCTGTGCTTTTAATCTTCAAAGCACTTAACAAGCACTAGATACAGGTAATTGTAGCTGCAGAGTGATGTGGCTGTCTGCAAGAGAAAGAGAATTGTGTGCATGAGTGCTCCAGTGGTCCTGTGCAGGGTGGGCACAGAGCAAACAGGGCTGTAAAGGCCCAATGACACTAAATCCCTTGGCTGTCAGGGTTGATCCTTTTCCTATGACTGATCGCTGTTCTCCTTCCAGAGGTCTGTGACTTCTCAGGTCTGTTGGTGGAATCACTCACCCTCTGGTTTCCCAACCCACCTCAGTCCCAATGAACTTGGTTAGGAAAGACCTATATGGTAAATCACGTTAGCTGACCTGGTGTGCTGTCACTGGAATGGATGAGGGAGTGCTCGGATGAGCAGGTCAGCCATCAGACCTGGGAAAATGGTAACTCCTGGCAGACAGACAGAAAAGAAGGTGACTGTGGAGAGGCTTGCAGGAGGCCTGTAGGAGGCTGGCAACAGTGGCAGCTGGCACAGGAGGTGTGTATCTGACCAAGAGAGAAAAGCCCACGCTGGTTCGTACCCATTTTGGTTTGTCCCTTGGTCAATTTGATATTAAAAGTGTCACTTGCTTAGTCTTCTTGCTGTATCCATGTAGCTCTTGGCTCACAGTGGAAAATGAGAAAGGGTAGTGGAGAAACTGGTGCTGCTTTCAATGTTTTTGCTTTCAGTTTTTTTTTTTTTTTTTGTGAAACAGAAAGACAGAAGACAGCTCTTCAGTTTTTTTGTGAGCAGGAAGGTCACAAGACAGTTGTTCAGTCCTACCATTTCTATGGCCGTCTGTCCATTCGTTATTGCCTCAATCTGCAACATTGGGCATTTGCTTTTGCAATGGTGCCCCTCCATTCTCTCTTGTTTTGCTTTCTTACTAAGATTGCTCATCTGCAAATACTTGGGTAATGCCTCTGTTGTTACTTAGAGTAGGCAAATGAGATTAGTGGATGTGGAATGCATCCTCAGAGCATGCAGCTCTGCAGGGTACCAGCTGCCAGCACCTGGGAGGGCAGAGCACAGCCTTACACAGGGCGTCCTGACCATCCAGTTCTACGCCCTGCCTTCACAGGCAAGAAGGCTTTGTATTTATTAATGTGAGGGGATCACTCTGGCAAAACAAGGTGGTGTTGGTCTGGTCCCTTCCAACTCCAATGACCCTGTGAGTCTGTGTACTGACTGCCCTGTTTAGATAAGTTTGGGGCCCATGTACCCTGTAATTTGATTTTAAACAAAGCAAATACAAACTTAACTGCTGGAACCTTTGTTTTCACTGGAAATCACACTCTTATCTGTGCAGTATGAACGTCTGTCCTTCCTGCTGCTTAAGAGGAAAATGAAGGTGATATATAGTAAGGTAATAACAATACATTAACAGGAATTTGTTCATTCAAAGGGGTTAGCTCAGGGTTTGCTTTTATTTTAACTGTTCATGCACATTATAATTTTCCCCTTGAAGGCTGTTTTGGGGAAAAAGATTGTGAAACCCTGAGCTAGTTCTCTCTTGTGCTGCAGCTTCATTAATATGTGCATAGCTCTAGAAGATGAAGTCTCTACTTCATGAAAATATTCTCCATAGGAATTTTGTCTCTGTTCCTTTGGTTAGTGAGGTTTTAGTAATATGATTCTTCCAGTTTTTATTATTATTACTTGGACAACATTTTTTATTTCTTCTAAGAACTCCACTCCTGAAATGGATTGATGAGAAGAGAATCTTTCCATTCTGTTAAAAAAAAGTTTCTAGACCTTATTGTTTGAGAGGAACGCATCCTATGAGTGTGAGCATTCCTCAGAAACAAAAAAAAAAAAGCTCTGGTAAGAAACACATGAACAAACCGACCTCTATAGTTTAACCTTGTGACTCTCAAGTTCCTCCTTCTTTCTGAGGCCTCAACCATTGCAATTGGCAGTGCTGTGGAAGGGGTAGCTCTTCCAGACAGCTGCTTCCAGGCAAGCAATACCCTGGGAGAAGGAGCAGACCTAAGCTCTCAGCTTGGTAACTCAGTCTCCTGCCTGTACAGTTCTGTGGCAGGACTGTCTACAAGACGAGGGAAAAAAAAAAAAACAACCCTGAAATCATCTCCCTTGCTCGCACCATTCCAATTAAGTGCAATCAATTGCTCAATCAATCTTTTGCTCTTAATAAAGTCAGTTATCTTTTTCCTTCTAATTTCCCTCCAGGTTTTTTAACAATTGTTCAGACAGACACAACAAGCAGCTTTTGTAAAGGAAGAGTGTAGGCGTTTCCTTTGGCTGTTTTCACTTTCTGCCTATGATGATGTTATGCTCCGCACCCTCCCCAAATCCTAATCATATACAATGAGTGTGCTGGGAGCCCATATATTTTTTTTCCCAACTGGCATGGATTGAGTACCCTAATTTGACAGCAAAATCATGCCAAAATATTTGGGGGGGAGGGGGGGAGGGGGGGAGCAGGGAGGGAGAATAGACATTTTGTCATCTTTGTGTTGCTGATGAGTCAGACCATTTAAATTAAGGAAAGGTTTAAAAAAGGGAAGGGAAGTGCTCTCCAACCTTATCTATTCCAACATTAATTTGGGTAGAAGGTAGGAGTGGAGGAAGTCTGAGCAAATCTGTTCCTCTTTCAAGCTGCCTTTAGATGGTTACTGTTGTCTGCAGGCTGAAAGAAGATGCATTCAATTGCTGCCCACCACTGAGTGACTGTGGCAGAGGGGGAGAGGCCCCACATGTGCTCATCTTTGTTTTGTGTGTGTGCAAAAGCCATGCATGCTTGATATCCATATGTAAAAAAGACCAGCACTGGCTCCCATTGCACTGCTCCAACTCCCCTGCATTCCTCGTGGGAGGGAGACTGCGGTGTTCCTGCACAAAGCACATTTATACCTCAGTGCACCTGTCCCTGATGGGTTTAACTCTCCTGTCTTAAAAAAACCCAAATAATCTGTCTTTGACTGACATAATCATGCAAAGATTATCTGTGGGTCAGGTTGTGTCTGGAAGCAGAGCTGGTTGGTCCCATTCAAAGTGGATGAGAAGATTAGATGGAGCAGATACCAAGTAACTTAAGAAAAAGGGGAGAAAAAAGAAGATGTAGTCAGAAGTGTTAGGAGTGAGCTGAATGGGAAAAAGAGGTAAGAGGGTGTGGTATTGTGGAAAGTGCCAGCAGCACAGTACTTACTTAAACTTTACTTAGACTTGCCTGTGTGTTGATTTTAGCTTAGGGACAGTCAAGTCAGGCCTATGCATTTAACGGGAAACAGAGGGGCAACATCAAGGAAGTGGCGTCACCTCGCTGTGAAATTAAAACAAACCAAGTTAGTGGGAAGCCTTGTGTCCTAGGGGAGCTGATGGCAATTACATCACACGATGGCACATTTGCATTGCAGCAGCTCCTGCTCCTTGTCAGCAGACTTGAGGGTGCCTCTCTCTTGTGTGCAATGCTGTGGGCCCTGGCTGCTTGTGCACAGGGCTGGCTTCTCCAGCAGGTTTTGCAGACTGTAGCAACCCTCTGCTTCTGTGTTTACACTGCCACCAGTCCCCCAGTAAGGGGATTTGAAGCTAGCTCAGCAGGGCCCATCCTACATGAAACTTCTGTGGTGCAGACATGCCCTGGGACATTAAAAAGTAGGTAAAACTCAGATGAATATGCTAAAGGTGGTAACGGGATAATGAGAGGGAAGTTCTATTCTACCTGATGGGCTATTTTCAACTCTGTTTTTGAGGCTAACCCTGCTGGAAGGTGAAGAGGTGAGGAATGAGTTTGCTCATTGTACTATCACTGGTCACAGACTCCAGCTGTCTCAGTTGCAGGCAAAAGCCTCCAGTGTAGCTCAGAGGAAGTCTGCTCCAAATGATCCCAAATGACAGTGTCTCCAAGGTGCTAATATGGCAGTGGAGACCAGCTGGATATGGAGGTTTCTCACGAATGCCCCTTTACTTGGCTTTAGGGGTGGAGGAGCTGTGCAGGAGCTGCTGTGCTGGTGGCAGGCCAGGAGATGATCTCCTTGCACTGGGGTGATCCTTCCTTGGCTGGGTCTCCCAGCCTCAGGGCTGTTTGCATTGTGAGGATGGCACAAAGCAGCCTTACTTCAGGGAAGGATTGGGGCCTGGGCCTTATCTCACTTTGATTATATTAAATAATCTATCTGTCTGCCATGTTATTTACATAACTCTTATTTAAATACTTTTACATCAGACACACTGAATCATGAGACTGAAAGTCTAGACGATGCTTGCTAGGCTCAGCCTGCCTTTAACCCTCCTGTGCTGGCATTTTTCTTGTGTTTCCCTTCAGGATTACCCTGCTCTGCCTTTGGCCTGTGAGGGACATATGAAGTGCCTGGTGGTCCCAGGACTTCAGAGTGAGCAAAATGAAATTGCTGAGCTGAAAGAGAGAGAGCACAGAAGGCAGATAGAGAGGAGGGAGATGAGTTGTTTGTCTGGTTTTACTAGGTCAGCTTTGAGTGAGACTGCAGGGCACATGGCTTTGAGCAGACAAACTTAGGGCAGGACTTTACCCCAGAACTTGCCTTCTGGCATGTGCTGCCCTGGCCAGCTGCTATAAGAGATAATTCATTTTGGGGAGAGCAGAAGAAGGAGGTATAGTGTTACCTCATGCTAAGCAGGCTTATAGGCAGAGGCTAGAAGCTGGGAATTGGGAGAGGGCAAACGGGATAGAAAAGATGTTTATTATTTTAGAGAAAAGCCAAGAAAGCCCATTCATTTCCCCAGGTTCTGCCCTCTCCCCTAAAAATGCATTATAAATTACTAATAATTCATAAATGGCTTGTATGGCATGCTTGATAATTTCATCTGCCTCTCCTTCTGAAGGCACACTCTAGGATTTATGCCTCATTGTCACAAGCCTTGCTGTTATGATTTCATTATATGTTGATTTTGATATATGTTTCCTGAGATACTTGGGTGCACTGGAACCGAGTCTCTGCTTTGGAAAAAAGGAGGACCGAGGCTTCTGGTTCCTCATCTTTTGCTTCCTTATGAACAAGATTTTCTCAAGGGCTGCTCTAGCCGTGGCTGCTGCTGGCAGAGTCCTTGAGGACGTCAAGGCTGAGATGGAGCAGCGCTTCCACCTAGTGGTCTGCACAAATCAAGGCAATTTCTCCAACCTCGGGGATTCTTAGTCCGCAACAAAATCTTGAAGTTAATCTCTGAAACCGTGAATCTTGCCCTAATACAAAGCAGTGGGTTGTTTACATCCCAGAAAGCATAACACAGTAACCCGGGTTTTATTTGCATGTGCAAGTCATTTTTTGGACTTAGTTCCGTGGGAATTGGTGTGATTTGTTAGATGACAACTTCAGGGATGGTGTGACAGCAAGGTGAAGCATGGAGAATCATGTGTTCCTAAACTGAAGAGCAATGCAATACTGTGCTGTGTGTATAAAGTGCTTGGCACCCACCTATGCATCCCACAGCACTTTACACATCTCTATTTACCCTTAGTTTACAGCTGGAAAAAACAAGATATGAGGAATTGTGGCAGATACTTCAACAAATTACTATTTACAAATTACTATTTACAGCATCTCTTTTTCTGGGTGCTGTTCTCGAGGGAAGCTGAGCAGTGAACTGAAGTCTGTAAGGATTTAGAGCACACATGGATCCAGCATGGCAGAATCCTGGCCTGTGGGATAGTGTTCCAGTGCAGATAAATAACCACCACAGTAACAACCACTGCAGCCTGCAATGTAATACCAGGGGAACCTTAGACCCTCTGAAAACCAGACCTAGTGTCTCAAGAAAAGCTTTCAGGGAACTGAGACCTGCTCATCTCATGAACAGATACTTCTGAACAAGTTAAAGGGGCCAAGCTGAGGATTACTAGGTGGGGTTAAATCACACTGACAGGCCTGTTGGTAGCAAAAGCCCTATAAACTTCTGAGGGGAAGGCTCAGGTTTGCTGTCTCCTACTGCCTCTGCCAAGCTGTGCTGCCTCCTTTCAGCAGCTGTTGTGAAAGAGGAACTTGCTGTTCTACAAGGGCTGTTTCCCAACAAGGAGGCTGAAAGGGTGGAATTGTTATTGTGAAGACTGGGGAATTACACACACACGCAGGCACACACAAGCACACACACATATACCCACACCTCTCCTGATTCCTGTGAAGGGAAGTGGTGAGTTCAGAAGTGAGGTTCAGAGCAACTGAGGTGATTCTGCCATGAATGGCAGTGTGTGATTGACATCTCTGGGCTGATTCAACATCCAGGCATGGTATGAGGTGTGTTGAAGTTATTTTAAGGTGCTGTGGCCTGCCTTAGGGTATCCTGAAATTCTGACACCCTGCCAAATACTTGACTCCCTGGGGGAGGGGGTGATCTTCTAATAGCCACACCCTCCCAACTGACTGCCCAAATGCAATTATATTAAAAAAAAAGTCTTTATTGACAGCAAAATTGAACTATTTTTACTGGGTGAACACACAGGTCATTGTTCCTCTTCTGCTGTGTGACTCATCCAGATCAAGCTGTCTGTTTAATGTATCTACTAATGCAGTTAACTTGGAAAACCTAACCCATAAGTGCTTCTTTTGTTTCCTAAAAAACAATCGCTGGATGCATTTTGAAAAGTTTCGATTTTTTTTTTAAGCCCTGCCGTGTTTTGGAACGAGAAGAGCACAGGCACTTTCTTGGCAAATCTTCCAAAACCTTTTCTGTTCCACCCTGAGACAGTACCTTCTTTTACTGGGCTTGCAACAGAAGTGCTTTACACCTCCGAAGAGAGGAAACCTTAATGGCATGCCTGTGAGCTGAGCGAGCCTGAAGGCTGGCACAATGTCACACATTATCATTAAATCAGGTCCGAAATATATTCCTGAGGGCCAGACCCTGAGCATGACCTCTCTAGTCCCAATCCATCAGCACTCAGTTGTGATCTTCCTGGGACAGGGGCAAGATGCAAGCCAGCCTTTACCCCAGTCCCTCCTCTCCCCCCAGAAACACATAGCATTTATACTCAGAGCTCCTTGTGTCATGGAGGTGGCTGCAGTGCCAGGACAGGAGCATCTGGGACGCAGGTCCATCCCTGCCACTCTTTTCTGCCCATCCATCCGTTGCACAAGGGAAAGAGATTGCAAGAGCACATCGCCTCCCCCAGCCACCTCCCTGTGCAGCCACCTGTGTCCTGCCCCTTTGGCACTGCAGAACTGCCCCATGTGCAATGCAGCTGGAGAGGCCTCTGCCCACGGAGGAAGCACGACGCTCATCCTGAAATGCAGGAACGCTTCTGAGTGCCTTGTTTGGAATCAAAACCCTTGGATTTTGTTTAATTTTTATTTTGTTTTGTTTAAGGTGGCTGACTGTTAGCTCCTAGGTTCTTTCAGATGAGGTTTGAATCAGAAATAGGCTATATGCAAATAAATATACTGCCCTGATTAGAAAGGAAAAGGACTTCAGACAATGCACTTATCTCAGTACTGCTTGGGTAGTTGAAGCAGCTGCAAGAAAGCTAATAGCAGGGTTGAAACCAGACTTGCCAGCAATTTCATTCTTGGCCAGACAGTCAATTTTTTCATACTTTTGTCTGGCTGTCTCTTGGTAGGGCTGCACAAGAAGACCAGCTTTACTTTCTTTCATTATTATACATATATTTTTCAGCTGAATTCATCTATGACTGCCATAACTCAGTGGCACTCTGTTTCCAAGGAAGCTTGAGTGACTGAATAATGAAGATGAATCAGGATTCCAGAAAAAAAAGAAAATTCCTCTCTTCTGTGCAGCCCAATCCCACTAATCTGCTTTTGCCAACCTGTCCCTATGAAATAAAAAAGAGGCATTCATTTGTACTGTCTCATTTTCCTCTGTGTGCAGTGAAAAGATTTTTGTTGCAATCTGTCACTCTTGTGTGCACTCTCTAAACAGCCTGTGCCCCCTTCCACTCCAGGCAGTACGGAGAGCAGTTATTTTTAATAGAACTCATTTAACATACCTATGTGTTGGTTTGTAGCAGAGCTCACACTCTCTGGACTTCACTGCAGCTGGGATCCTCCTCTGGACAAAGGTGATGTGTCTTAGAGCGTCTTTGGCTTGGCAGGAAGGCTTATTAAAATACCACAAGTTCAGACAATGCTGGTTACGAGGAGTGCACACACTCTGCGCTGTATGTGGGAGGACTGGCGCAGAGTTTCCAGTAAAAATGAAGTGACTTAGAAACCTCTTCTTCACCCTGGCACATCCCAGGGAGCGTATTCTGTGTCTGTGTGTCTGGGGAAGTCTGCTTGCACTCGGTGCACAATGTGTGCTTGTACATGGCTCACAGAAAATCTTGGGAATCGCTTAGCTCCTTGCTTGCGCACAGCACAGGTTTCAAAGTGTCCCAAAGCGTATTCTTTTGTGTCCAATGAAAGCCTGTCTCAGACTTTAAGCATAGCAGGGGCCATATTTTCAGCTGCAGTAAATCAATGAAATCTCACGGAATCGGGTGGGGCTCTGCCATTTTACACCAGCTGGAAGTTTGTCCCTTGCCTGTGCCCTGTGCTCAGCGCTGGAGTTGTAGGGCAGCAGAGGCAGGAGGCAGCACCCCACGTAATGACAGCCTGTGGAGCCGTAGCACAATGCCCGCCGTGAGCCGTGAGTTAGTGCAATGCAGTTTCATCATCTGTCCGGGCAAAACAAGGACACAAAATTGCAAGACATTTTCAGGCTGTTGCCACAAGCTATTTTACATGTCTTAGAGTCTTCAGCTGTCACACAAGTGGAGGTCTCAGCTTTCTTTTTTGGTGGTGTAAAAAAGCTATTTCTGATTCCCTTTCTCTGGCTTCTCTGCATTTCACAGGACAAAGAAAGGTTCCTCTACCTTTTATTTGTTTGGTTTTTCAATGCTACATATGAGTTCTAGTTAGGGCCAGGGACTTTTTGTGATCTTGGCAGTAAAGTTCCAAACAGTTGATGAGGGGCTTGAACAAGAGCTACCTCAGAAAGTGGAAGTCAGTGGCTTAAAAGGATTGAAGGCACTTTGCACCAGCCAACCTCTAGTCCTGTTCTTTTCAGTAGTCCTACAGGACTTGATTTCATGGCTGAACCTCTTTAGCTTTTACTCTGTCTCTTGTCATTTTTGAATTCATAGTTTGAACAATGGTTCAAAGAACACATTAATTTTGAGTTGAAAAATAACACAAAGAAAAGGAGGAGATAATTTTCAGCTTCATTTATTAAAACTGATGGATTAAGACTTTTTAAACTTTGTGGCCAACTTGTAGGTCATTTTTCAGCTGGGTCAAGTCTACAGATGTACTATCTAGTGATAATTTAATGGAGCTATGCTCACTTGTACCTGCTGACCCCTCCTTTTATTTTTTTCTTTTGACCCATAAAACCCTAGGTGGGTTGTGATCTCTCAGCCTGATACATTAGATGTTTTTCTGTGGTCCAGGAATCCACCTTTTGATAATACCTCCCCTATCTCTTGCAATGTCTGTTAAGACAAAATATAGTTACCTTTGAGAGGTGCTCAGGAGTCAGAGTGACTGTGGTTATAAAGTATTGTCTGCTTTTGGTTCCATGTTAGGGTTGTGGGTGACTTTTTCCTTCATTAAAGTGTCTATGGGACAGGACAGACATGTGAGTCAGAGAACTCCAGGTCTTTCTGTCCCTATCTGCTATTGAAGCCAAAGACAACTCTGAGTGAGGCTGTGAGGCTGCGGGTACAAGTGCTGTTTTCATTTGGAGCTCAAGTTCCCCAGGCACTTTGAAAACCCCATTCTGTGCCTGAGCAATGCAGCGTTTGGCCCTTGGTTAGGCAACTACTCACTGATCCTGCTGCCAGGAGCAAGCAGGCAAACCCAAACCTTGCAGGCTGGGCTGTGATTTCACTGATGTCATGTTAGTCTGAAATACAGATGAATATGACTCTGTTTCAGATACCAAAATGTCTTCAGTCACCTAAAGTTGTACAGTGATCTTCAGCAGGAAAGGAGGCTATCAGTGACTAGGAGTATTGTGGCATTTCTCTTTATTCATTCATGCCAGTTGTATTGGAAATAGTGGTAGATAAAGGCAAGTAAATAGGGTCCTGGCAGCCCAGCAACTGCTCTCCTGAGCTTATAAGCCAGGAGAGTGATAGAGATATCCTGAATTGTAAATGGTACAATAAGTGGCAAAGCAGTGAGTGCATAGATAAACTGCAGGGGAAAACAAGTCGTAGAGCCCCAGCTGTAGCATGGGCACTTCAGTTCACACTTACCTCAGCCAGTTCTCCCTCTGAGGGGTGAGCTCAGCACAAGGATGATGTTTAGAAATAAATGTGGAAGAAGATAGATGGGTAAGGTGCTGCTTTGAGGTCTCAGGCTTGCTCACCTTCTCCTGTTCCCTTTCTCTGGGTCTCTTAAAAGAGGCTACACTCCTTGCTCCCATTGCCACCATCTCTGTGTGCCTCACTTGCCCTGCCAGGCTCAGCAGATGCCAGGACTTCTGTGAGCAACCTGAGGACAGTCTGAGTTGGAAGCAGAAAGTGCCAGGTCCTAGGTAGGTTTTCCTCCTCCCCCTCTGTCTTAAAGCCTTTTCTTCAGTCATTGCCACTGCCTGAGACACTACTCCAGCTGTGGGAATGAGCAGGTCAGGACTGTGTTATTTGTGCTGCCAAGTGCTGCCAGTCCTGGGCAGGAATCAGGAAGATGGGGAAGGAGGAACCATGCTTTTCTGGGGTCTGCTCCTGTCCTTCCCAAATCCTTCACAGCCTCAGCTCCTTTGGGAGCAGCTGCAATGGTCTAAGGAGGCTCAGCAGTGGGAGGCAAGGTTAGCAGCCTCTCTAAAAAGCCAGATGAGGCTCTAAAAAATGGCAAAGGAGATGTGTGAGAGCAAGAGAGTTCAGGCATAGCTGCCAGCCCTGCACTTCCTCTCTTTGCAACCTGCACCCACGTGTGGTGGGAAGGTGCAAGAGGTGGCACCCCAGGAAAGCTGTCCTCTAACTGGGAACATACTGTGTGTGTAACTAGGATGCTGAGCTACATCTATGGGAGATGTTGCAATTTTCAACTGCAGATTGCTATGTGTCTTCTGAATGTCCCTCTCAATCTCCTGGAAGATTTGCTGAAAAAAAACTTCTTGAACCATTTCAGTCAAATTAGCTGTTTTAGAAAAACCCTGTAGTAGAAATCATTTGAGCTACTTGGGTGCAACATGTTAAGGATGCCTGAGGAGCCTCTTGAACTAAAAGACCTGTGGCTGGTAGCAGTGACATGTAGGTAAGGGGAGAGTGCAGCTTTTGTGGATGACAATTGGGGCTGGAAGAGGACATTTGGCCACAATGGCTGTAAAGTCAGACTCAGTTTTGGATCTACTGCTACTCTTGTGATACTAGTCTTATGCAGGTAGACAACTCTGCTTTTGAGAGAATCACTCATGAATTACAATGAAGTGAGGTATTTCTATCTGGCATATATTTTGTCCCATGTGTAACTCTGCAGGCCTGAGAGGAAAGTTTTTGTCCTTAACATATATATATCCAAAGCTGCATTCAGCTTCTTCTAGACTTCAGTGGTGTCAGGGAAGCAAATTCTCAGTGTAATTTCCTGAAGCACGTTAGTAAAAACATATTTACACTGAGAAATATGTGTGGGTGAAGCAGTCTTGAAGAATCTGAACAAACTTCAAAAGTAACCCTAAAACCAAAGAAATTTTACTGAAGAAAGTAATCAAGTATATTTTCATACCTATCCCAAGCAGATTAGATGAAGGCAAAAGTACTGATGGATTTCATCTCACCTTGGGGAGATCACGTGGGAAGGAAATACTCAGTATATACCTTGTCACCTTCCCGAGGAGAGGATGCAGCCCAAACCTTTTCTAGTTCTGTGGTTGCCACATTCTAGGATGCTGTTGTATCATTATTCAGAGGGAGAAAAGTCAGACTCTGAGACTCAGTCCATGCTAGTGTATCCAAGAAGGCCTGGCAGCCTTCTTTGGCCCTGGAAGATGACAGTCCTTGCTAGTACACTGCTAGCACATTCTCTGGCATGAGCATGGCCCATTGCAATTGATACTCTGTCTGAAAAATTTTTGGGTCTGGTCTGGCGATAGGAGTGTTCCAGGCACCATACCCAATGGATGGTTTGCTGGCTGCTGCCTTATTTAGGAGGCTCATTCACTAGCCCACTGTTCTCTGGCCTCCCTCCAACTGGCCTGGAGGTTTGGTCCCAGTGCCATAATGGTCTAGTTCTCTGTTATGGACACAGCCCGACTATAACCCAACATGGGGTGTATGTGGGCCATGCTGGAATTCAGCATGGAGCATGTTAGGCCTGTGCAGATCCCTCAGTAAAGCTCCTGGACATTTGTGCTTTCTTACCTTGGAGGAGGAAGAAATGAGACAAGGGGAGCAAATCCTGCTGAGGTGCATCTTGGGAATAATAACAGGGCGAGGGAGGAAGTGTAAAAAGGCCCAGCGTGTTCAGCTGGCCCTTGCCAGCCTAAGATCCTTGCAAATGAGTACAAATCCTAAATGATTCACTGAACAAAGAGAAGGGAAAAGCACAAGCAAGTGAGTTTCCATGGTACCATCTCATTCCCAGGCATGGAATACTCTGCCCATGGCACCAAGTTGGAGGTTTGACTATGTCACCTCTGCTTAAGCAACTTGGGACAGCTTGTGGCGAATATCCACCTAGGGAGGTTAAGATCAAGACTTCTGTCCAAAATGTGCTGAGGCACTCGAATCATGCCTTGACCCTCATGGCATCCTTCTGAGATTTTGACATGATTTTTGTACATTCATCATCCTAACATAGATTTGTATTGCTATATTTACTGTAGAGTGTATCTTTAGGGCTGCAGCATAAAAACCCCTCTACTATTCAGAGGTGTGATGGTTTCCAGGAGTTCTTGGTTGATTGTGAAGTGAATGTCTGGGACAGGCATTTGGGAGTGTTGTGGAAAAAAGGAGACCTTGTAATTACTTTTGTCCTGCAGAGTCAGAGAGCAGAAGAGGAAAGATCAGGATGTGGCAAGGAATTGTGATAGAGGCAGGGAGCCTGTGATGGTGAAATGAAAGGCAAAGGGAGTGAGCGTGGGACAGGAGTCACTGCAGCATTAACACTGGAAATGGAGGACAGGGAAGACAGGGGACTATTAGCTGGTGATGGTGAGCCAGGGACAAATAGTAGAGTGCAGCCAGAGTAAGGAAATTTCATAGGCAATTTAAGGCTCAGATATTCATTTGATGTCTGTCTGATGGCCTTCAAGCTGGATATGGGACAGAATCCATTGCCCATGCACACCAGCTGTGATATGCCAGATTCTCTCCAGCTAGGCAGTGGCACTCACAAGACTCACTGCCTCTTACCCAACCTCTGCAGGTCTCTGGGACTTTGCAATGGTTCACAGTGCAAGAGCTCACAGGGCTGAGGAAAGCTTTTCCAGCAGGGAGGCTCAATTCTGCCTGCAGCACATACACAGCCCAGCCTGTAACACACATGGACTCCACCATGGAGTGATGCTCCTGAGCTACCTCATGCATGACAGCTACCCTTGTCTAGGTAGGTCCTCTTCTTTTACACATGTAAATAAATCTGGGTTGCAGTGGACTGTACTTTATGTACCATTTAGAAATCCATAATTTATGTACCCAATGAACCAGAACAGAGCATTGCAGAAGATTAGTGGTCATTAAGTAGTTGAACTCAATTCTTCTCATTAGCCTGGAGGGGCAAAATGCACACGCAATAGTTCTTTAAGTCTTTCCATCATTTGTGTTCTTGCCCGTTCAGTGGTAGGTGCTTTTCCCCTGCTGTGATCTCCACATCTCTATGAATTTCTACAGCATTTGAAATACAGTATAAAGAACGGACAACCCATTTTCTGGGTACAAGATATTACCATTATCATTCCATGCTCAGTATCTTCCAAGGTAGCATTAGGTTATCCCAATGTGATAAGTAACCAGTCTGCTTGTTGACATATGCAATTATAAATTTGTATCATTTGGATAATGCTTATCTAATTCTCAAATCCTTCTCAACTGATTTCCTTTTTCCCTATAAATTTCTTGTCTTCTTTCATCTCCCCCAGTCTGGGTGTCAGCTGCTAATACAACGAATGATTTTTTCTACTTCTGCTTCCAGATAACATCCGAAAATGTTAAACAAACCAGAGCTCTGTCAGGACCCTGCTAGACAATTCATCCAAACACATAATCTTACAACTCTGATAAAAGGATCTGTTGGATTTTCTTTTGGATGAGATAGTTAATTTGTATTTGCTGCATATTAACATGAGTAGAAAGCACTGAGATCTAAACAAGGTAGATAAATCATTCCAATGAAGCTATTTTCAAGAAAGAGCATGATGAAAAATAGAGAGCCATGGACAATCTGCATTGAGGTAGGACTCAGTTTTGACTTGGGTGGTGCTAAAACAGTGTGTTTGCAAGTTATTGAGTAACAGGCAGTAGGAACTGCTGGACTGTGAAGACTCTTGTATTGCCCTGTTTGTTGGTAAAGAGATGGAAGAAATTGCTCTGAGACATCTCTTCCTGGGCTGACTGGTGCATCCAGAAATAAAAAAGGAGTGAGAAGAACAATATCCATTTGCCCATTCACAAAATTTGAATACAGGCTTTTACTTGTGTTTCTTTTTGACTCTCCCAAACATCATCAGTTGACATATTTTCCACTGCCAGTTAAAAATCCTTTGTTATAATAAGATTCATAAAAAGAATAAACAAGACAGCAAAATATATTAAACAAATAAATCTGGTGGATTAAAAAAAGTGAGGCAGTGCCCATACTCTGTCTTCACCTCGCAGTTCAAAGCCAGAGTTGAGTGCCTCAACAGGCTGCTCGAATGGAAGTCACGAAGAGCACAGATTGCTTGGCAAAGCATCTGCCCCACAGAGGCTCCTCTCTCAAGTCTGACCCTCAAATACTCCTTTCTCCATGTAGGTCTCCCTGCATTTTGCCTGCTGGCAGGCAAGCTGCCTTTCGTTAGTGCCTCCATTCCCATCTAAATGTGTCCCTCGCTTTGGGCCTGATCCAAGGCGAATGGGAAGATTTTCCCTGGCTCCAGTCAACTCTTGGAGCAGCCTCTTTGGAAGGAAAGGCTGGCAAAAGGGCCGTGCAGAGAGCTATGCAATGCTCGTGCATGTTCTCTTTGAGCTTAATGGTGCTCTGTGCTCCGAAATTTTCATGTATGAGTGTAGGCTAGAAAAGGAAAAAGAAAAAAAAAAAAGAATTGCTAAGCCAGGAGAAAGAGGGCAGGGGAACCTGATCCTGCATGAACTGGAGTGCAGCTGCATAGCCTTGAGCGTTATTGTGCATAGTAGCAAAAATGAGGCCCAAAAGGGGAACACTTAACTAAGTACCTCAGCAGCACTATGAGATGCTTGCACTAATGTCTCCTCAGACATGACTGCTGTGAGGCTGGGTGGGAGTATTAAGGGATCCAGAGATTTAATGCTTTATGGTGAAAAGGACCAAAACAAGCTTTTAAGTTGCACCTGCACACGAGCCCCTGCTGGGACTGGCATGAATACATTCCTAGCATGTGTGATGCTGCGTGGCCATGACTTTTCAAGGGCCAGTGGATATTTTTTGGGCTAGCAAACACCATGTTTCTTGAGTTGTGGAGGCAATAAACAATATGAATTGCATTATATGAAAAAAGCATTCCAAAAGAAGATAGAGAACAGCACACTGAAGACTAATAGTAACATGCTAGAAAAATCCAGCTTTTCTACCATCAGTAGTGATGGAAAGCAGCAAGACCTGAAAGGGATCAACAGTAAACATTATGGAATCAATATTAGTCAGTTGAGAATTTTCATGCAGCCAGGGGATTTCAGTAACATGATAAGCAGGGACATTTTTCCTCAAGTGCAGCTCAGGAATTTGAACTGCTCTTCAGGGATGCCATCTAACATTTTGTTCCTTTTCAAAGTAGGAGGGGCAGCTACACACAGATGCAGAAAGGGGAGGGTGAAACACATTTGTAAGTAGGATCTCTGCATCAGATTTATGGTATATCTGGGTGCTCTAGGGCTGAGCTGGGTACCTATCTATTTGTTGCTGTCTCCCAGTGAAGAGAAGCTCTCTGCAAATGATTACCAGGGCCTTCCTAGTAATGGACCTAGGGCAGAAATTTTGAACAGCATGGCACGTCTGAGAGGAGAAAAAAAATTGCTCATGGACTGAACCTAGACTGGAGTTTTCCCATTCTGGGTTCAAGAAAGCCAGCTGGGGTGCTTGAAGGCAGCTGTCATGGACGGCAGGAAGAGTGAACTTCCTTTCCCCAGACTGGGGGCTCACATGGTCCTTAGCCCAAGGGTATAATGAAAGCTGGAGGAACTGCACTGAAAAACGTGATGATGTGGAAGGTTTTGCTGACTAAGAAACGTTTGACTGAATGAACTCCATGGGGAACCCAGAGTTAGGCTCCACAGAAAATGAGAGGAAGGTCAAGCAAATATGGAAAAGAGAGGTAAAGAAATAGCCAAAGATAGTATCTAAAAGAGAGAAGAAAAATACAAGTATTAAGTCAAGGGGAAGAAAAATGAATGAAGACTTGGAAAGGAAAGAACCCTGAATTAATGGTTACTCTTGGGTGCTGTCATTTTATTTCATTTTCAGTAATTTTCAGTCAATTTACATAATGCTGCACTGCCTGTCTAGTAAAAATGTACAGTTTTTTTGGTTTTTTGTATTAACCTATGTTTGAAATTGAAATTAATGTTTTATTGGCTCTGTTATTTGGATGCTTGCATTTGACACATATCTTTGGGCATTGTTTTGTCAGCAGACATTATGACAATGTTTTCATGGCGTGTAAGTGTGCGTGTGTGTGAGAGAGAGAGAGGGAAGGAGAAGGAAGAGGAGAAAGTGCAGATTTTCCCAAATGGGGGTCATGAACCTAAGGCTTAGTAGGTCAGAGTTAAGAATTTTTAAAAATTTCCTTTCTTACATGGAGAGGGGATCAAATGAAAGAATGGCTGGCACACAGTCTGCTTCTGCCCTCTATTTTCCTGTTCTCAGGAGGGTTTTTTTACCGTCTGTGCTAGAATGAAAAATGTGAAACCTGGTAGCTCATTTCAGTTTAGGAGATGGGGTGAGGACATTTTTCACACTGGCAGGAGCTTTTCTGTATGGCAAACAGGTTAGTTCTTGAAAAATGCTTCAAAGTGCAGCTGTGCCCCTCCGTAGCTCAGTGCTGCCAACTCTGTCATGACTTCTCTGTGCAGCACTGGTGCCTTGGTCATTGACTCTGTTGGCACAAGAAGAACAACTGCAAAAAGTCTTCTGCTTTAAAAACAAATGAAGTCCTCACAGCTCGATTAGTGGAAGAAATTCTTAGAGCTCTGGTGGTAACAAGGGCAGTAGGGGCTTCCCAAAACTTGGGAGAGAGACACACACGTGTTGCGAGTCCATCTGGCAGCCAGAGGGCAATTGCCATAGATGTCCCAGCCACTGTCTTCCTTGTGCTACTTGCTCCAGCAAATTCTGGTGGTTTTTAACAAATGCAGACTTTATAATGTTTGAAGCGAGGATTGAAACAAAGGTCTGGGGGCTGGACATTAAAAATACTGTTGTTTGAATTGCCTAGATAAGGGTTCACTTGCTTATTTTTGGCACACTATTAATCTTGTTGGAGCAACCTAGCACAATCTCTGAGGATGCGAGAAGTAATGTGGTGGTTGTTTGCTCAGAAGTATGTATGCTGCTTCCAAGAAAGCCAGCAGGGCTGCACATGTGTGTCTGCGGGAAGGAATTCCCATCCCCCATGTAAAACACATAATTCTTGTACATTCACTGGAGAGACAATCCACCATTCCCTATCCATCACAATGTTTTGTGCTAAGTGGTGGGAAACAGTCTGACAAATGGCAGGTGATTTAAAACTTCTGTGGTTGAAAATTGATGGCTATTCCAAGAAGGCCACAGTGTGCATCAGATGCTGATGCAAGACATAAGCATCTGACCCATTTAATAAACATGAAAAGAACGTGATGTGTGAGCTGGCAGAGTGAATGCAGATTGTGGGTCACACCTCATGCCAGGCGCGTCCTGCAATGCAGCCAAGTCTGCAGATCTGAGCAGACCTTTTCTGGGCTGACCAGTGGGTAAATGTGTAAAAAGGGTGTGGTGGGACAGATTTAGTGCTCCAGGGATATATCGAGGACATTCACTCTTCTTTGTGCAAGTAGATATCTACATTAGACAGACTTGATTGTGGTTGGGTGCTTTATTGTAGGAGGGACCTGCCATAGTTTTGCCTAAATCCCTTCCTCCTCCGCTGCCTTCCCACCGAGTTTGGATTTATTTAACTGATGCAAACCTCAATGACACCTTGAGTGAGCTTTAAGTGATTGCACCTTACTTTGCATTGCAAGGGCCTGAAAGCACCAGGATTCCACAACTCAGCAAAAGGGAGCAGGTCTTTTCCCTGGAGACTCAGTAACCTCTGTCTGAGGCGTATTATCTTTTTTATCTGCTCTCAGCAGTTCTCTTACAATTGGTGAAATATATTCTGCTTTCAGTTTCAGTAAATGGTTTAAAGTGATTTGCCTGTTTAGGATAATTTATGCTAATCTGAAGTAGACATATTTCTACACAAAATAGCACCTAACCACTTCTTCATAGGTTTATGACTTATAAAATAAGGCTGTAAGTCAAATTAAAAATCCATGGCAGCAAATATACACAAACCTGCCAATAACACTGTGCTTGTTTGCACTGTGCAAACAAGTAGTTTGTTGCCTTTCATAATACAATAAAAGCAAAATTATGTTTAAAGAACTACAACAAAATTGAAGGCTTCAGGATATAGTGGGCTGGAAAACAACCCATGATGCCTCTGAGAGGAAATGCTTCTATTTCTTTAAATAAAAGGGAGGATGGAAAATGCTGTACAGCTTGAAATTGTGAATAGAAATCGCAGAAAATTACGATGTGAGTGTATGTTTGTTGGTGTTGACTCAGAGCGGTCTTTTGGCTCTTTAGTGGCTCACAGCTGGAAAATGTTTAGAGATAGGGAGCCTTGTTATTAGTTTCTCCTATCATGTCTCATGGGTAACATCAAAAATACAATATGGTTTTATTCCGCTTTGTCACTCCATTAGATTTCCATTTAAACTTCCATCTTAGCATGAGCTTTAAAACAGAGCCTTGATTTGCATATTCTCCTGTAGGACAGCACAAGCTGTGAGAACCATTACGAAAACACAAACACAGGTTTGAATTATGACCATTTTTAGATGATTCAATTAGCTGCTAATAGGTGTTCACAGTGGTATGTTGTAATGGGAAGTCAGGTTGTGGCTAATGGTTACCATAAGTTAGAAGGGTGTTAAAAACAGCCGTCCTGTTTGGCTCAGCCATACAATCAGAGCTCTGTCTCAGGAGTTAGCATGGCATGCTGAACAGGCAGGAACCTGGGCTTTAGCTGGTAATTTTATTGCTTTCCCTCCAGTGCTCAGTCGATATGAATAGGAATGGCTCTGTGGAACTGTGCAAAGAAGAGCCCAATTAACCCCCAGTGATCCTCTGGAGGAATTTTGCATCCCTGTAGGGTGCTTGTTACTGCAATTATGTTTTCCATTGTGGATTTTCTTTGGAATGTGCAACTCGCACACAAGAATCAGATAGTGAGCATAACTTAGTTCATCACAGGCATGAAGAATGAACTCGTTGATGGCTTAGAATATTAAAACACAGTAGCCACAGTAGAAATTTAGAGAAATGGAAAGGAGACTCATCATCTGATCTTTCCATCTGTGCTACATTTCAAAGATAATTTCACTATTTTGCCCAAACACGTGCTACTGTATTACAGAATGTTTTGTCTTAGTCAGGATATTAAGTGACACATGATTATGAAAGGAATGGATATTACCTGAAAAACACAGCGTACAGACAAATATATGGGGGTATTAACCATTGCAGGCACATTCACATATCAGCATGTATAAATATAGTGGGGGCGTGACTTGCAATATGTCTGGTACTGGATCTGCTGATCCTCCTAATTAATATTTACTTTTTGTATTACAACAGCATCCAGAGATCTCAATTAAGGTTCAGCTGAGCTTCTTGCTGTACACATGTAGCAAAAGGCAGGCATTGGCCCAAACAGTTTCCAGTCTTTCCAGATGGCATGAATGAACAGGGATGGAGACAGGAGGAAAAATTTAAACTTAGCCAAGGGTGTGCCAAGCTCAGAGTGTGATCCTCAGGTCTGGGTGAGGTGTCTGAACTTCACAGGTGATACACAGAAAGAATAAGGCATTTAAGGCAAGGAATGGCAGCAGTTACATAGCACTATGCCGGCTAGCTGGTAAAATGTGGGGAAGGTTTATTCCTCAAATCATCTTCTTTCCCCAGACAGGATTTAGAGCCTAGAGACCTTTCCTGCAGCCAAATATCACAGCCGTGTCCCTAGATGTAAGCTCCAGCCAAGGTTAGGGGACAGCTGGCTGCATGCACGACCACTGCTGGAGAACCTCTGAACTTGCATCTCTCAAATGAGCACCCAGCTAGTGCACTTCATCCGGGACAGCATAATGGGGAAGATTTGGAGAGCAAAGAGCGAGGAGACTGGAAGCTCCAGCTCCCCATCCCAACCCAGCTGTGCTCATCCTCCCTCGTTCCAGACATTTTTCCTCCCCCACATCCCATTACTGGAACAGAGTTCTTGGGGCAGCCTACTGAAAAATGAGTGGAGGGCCTTACAAGCTGGAAAACATGAACATTGAAATAAAAAGTTAGTGAGTGAATATGCCAGAGGCAAGAGGAGGAAGACTGAGCAATGTGCCTGAGAGGCAATTTAGCAGGGAGAGGCCAGGCCTAATTAATCTCTAGGATGAGGAGGTGGGTCAAGCGACAAGTGTAGCACTGAGCATGCCTCAGGCTGAGCCTTGCTTTCAACACCGAGTTTATTAATACTCAGAGAGCAGTGGCACTGTGTATGGGGAAAGACTGGCTTTGGGGTGTGGTGGTGATCTTCTCCTCTTCCTTCCTTAAGCAAAGATGTCCCATGCAGCCAGACCAGCACAGATCTTCAGCTTAAGAGGCAACCATGGCAGGGTTTTTAGTTGCGTCATTGCAGGCTATGAAGTTGCATGTAGGGATTGACTGTACTGGGTGGAAGTGCTGCTACAATACAGAAATACTTATTAGGACGAAAGAAGGGAAAAACTCTTCGAGTTCTGGACCACAATCCTGACAGTCAAAGCAGAAGGTTGTTATATAGCTAGTTGTTATATAGGTTATATAGCTAGTTGTACGTCCATGAGGCTCTGCCACAAAATAAGCTGAGACAAGATCATCTGTTTCCACTGGAAAACATAGGATTTAGATGCATGGTTTTAGAAAATGCATGATGGCCTTTCTTTAATGGGTATTGCAGCTGCAAATGTAGCTGCCATTTCTGCTGACTCTGCTTGGCTGGGTCAGTGTTTTAGGCATGAACAGCTTATGTGTATGCAGACTTGCTTGCTTTTTGATTAAAAAAGAAAGCTGGTCTGGAAGATGTTGCGTCTCCTCAGCCCTAAAAGTGTCAGATAGAAAGAAATGGGCTAAAAATCTAAAACAACAACAACAAAGCCCCTGTGGACTTGCAGCCCTCAGCATGAATAAGCAGACAGTAGCTACAAAGCCCTTGTCCACACATAGAAATGGGAGAAGTTGACAGATCATTCTGCTCACTCACTGTTCCTGCTGTGACATTGCTTCTTTCTGAATTTTCTGATGTGGGGGCTCAAGGGCTTGTTGCTTCATCTTAATGTCACTTAATATGACTTTGGTCTCAGAGATTTGGAAATGTTGTTGTAGCTTTTAGGGCTGGTTAAAATACAGCCTGGAAGCACTTCATGAACGCATTTGGAAATTTTTGGAACAAAGCCTAAGGAGGTAGTTTAGCTCTGTGAATGTTGAGAGAGCCACTTACATTTCAGAAAGCTTCACAACTGGTTTCAAGGGAGATATTAAAAAATTTGAGAAGGTTCAGGGGAAAGTTACAAAAGCAACTGAGCAAAAAGAAACAAACCAAAAAAAAAATCCCTCACGACAGCAAAAGATGGGAGGGAGGTTCTACTTATTTAGCTTTCAAACCAGACCCTTGCCACAAGTTAGAGATACCTCAGTAAGATCAGCAATGCAATAGGAAGGGTTCTGAGTTCAGTAGACTTGTGACAACGATATGCTGTTGGCCAGGAGTTGAAACTCAGCACCTTCAGACTGAAAACCACGTCCACGTTTTTAACAGTGAGGGTGATTTACCATTGGAACAGCTTACGAGGGATTGTGGTAGATTTTCCACGATTGCATGTTTATTGTGGTTGTTGTTCAACCACAGCTATGGAACTTCAAATAAGAGTTACTTAGCATAATCTTATAGTCCATGTTGCTCTAAATGCCAGACAAAATGATCTCAGTAAGTCCCTCTGGCCTCAACATCCAAGCATTTGTGTAGGATGGGGAAGTTTATTTCTGCATCCTAGAACAACAACTGCCACAGGTGCTGACGTGGCTGCTGCTGATGTTATGGAAAGCAAAGACTTGCAAGGGTTTGAGTCTCCAGGCACGCAACCTCAAATCCAAATAGACCAACAAGGTCTGAGGGGGACAGTATTGAATGTGACATTGAAGCATAGAAAAACTTTAATTAATCAACATATTCCTGTGTGGGTGTGCTACCTGCAAATTGGAGCTGTGTTATCAAGATCGCTGAAGAGTGTTTTTGGTACTAGGAGCATAGGTTTAGTCTGGAAGACTGTTAAGAAAAGGAGTGAAGCCCTCAGAAGTGAAGTTGACTTTGCACAGTTCGTACTCTGTTTCACAAAGCTAGTGCTGCTGAAATGAAGCTGAACAGCTACCAACAGGCAGGATGGAACACTGAAGACTTTGATCAAAAAACAATTTTATATTTGGGTCCCACCCCTTTGGACCTGGTAGAGGAGTCAGAAACCCTCCTAAAGAGACTTAGGCAGGAAATTTCTGCCTAGCTTGTCTTTCTGAGCCAGAATCTCATTTACTGTTTTCTAAGGAGAACCCTTTGAGCTTCTGACAGCCTTTGAGAGCACTGGAGGGTGACTTGGGACTTTGGCCCTCAGGTTACCATCTCATTTTACATATACACATATCCTCAGAGAGGTAGTATTTGAAAGGAAAAATGGTACGAAGTCTTTGAAAGCAAAGCTGCAGAAAAATTTTATCTTACAGTTCAAATCTGCCTTTGAAGCCAGAAAACTCTGACCCACTATGGCACTGTGCAAACACCATCTGATGTTATCCTTCAGCTGGCCACAGCATGAAGAGGGACAGATTGTGCACAAATGGGTATTGCCTGCAAAATTACACTTGCATGTAAAAGTTACACTCACACCAGCTTGCCTGCAACAATGACAGTGGATTCACGCTCCTCTGAAGCCTTCATCTGTCCAGCTCCCCTGCCTTTCCACACAAGCTGCTTCTCATGGTGGCAGTCTCAGCAAGCTGCAGGGCTGCAGCAACGCAGCAGAGGTCAGCGAGGTAAAGCAAAGAAGCCCGCACACATCCATGCTCAGCAAACAGCCTGCCAGGGCTTGAGGCAGAGACCAGCACACAGTTGGTGTGCTGACAATTCCCTGCTTTATTCTGCTGCATTACACAGAGCCAGAGCCCAAATGATGGGAGGGTGAGCAGCTTGTCTCCACACTGGAGTGTCTGTGGGTGAATTCAGCAAGATTTCTGTATTTTGGGGTTTGTATCAAGAAGCAGGACAGCTGGAAAAGGTATTGGAGCAAATACATTCTAATCAAAATAGTTGTGCTCCTGAGGATGTTAAATCTTCTTATAATCATTTATGAAATCAAAGACTGACTTCCTTTCTAAGTGGAAAGTTGTTTTCACCAGATGGGGGTGGGAAACAGGGGACTGAACCTGATTAAAAAAAGATCACCATTAAATGCCATTCTCCAGGAGAGAGACCTGCTAAAATGAAAGAGATTTATGTGTGAGATTTAAAGTGTCCTTGGTGTGGGAAGTCTATGCCAGAAGAAAGTTTGTTTGATAATTACACTGGGAATACAGGAAGGAAAGACTAATTCCTGTGCTATAAGGGCGGCATGGGTTGACAAGTACAAGAGAAGTGCAGGAATTCATATATGATTATTTATTAAAGAATCCCATCTAGGTGTGTATGGCTGTGTGCAGTACAGAGCAAAAGAAACATGTGGAGATGTAGAGCACAAATTCCTCGTGCCTACAGGGAGGTAGAGAGGAAAGACTGATCATGTGCGATTAGACAACGAATGCTGGCTCTCAGGAAACAGGGGGTCAGTTCCTGCCTTGGCTGCAGGCTTCCTAGGGCTAGACATTTAATACCTTTGGTCCTGGTTTCCCATCTGTAAAAAGTGAAGAACATTTCTTTTGGCCTTATTTGTTTTGGTTGTAAGATCAAGAAGAGAAGACTCTCTTCCAGCACGTGCATGTGCAGCGCCCAGCATGGTGGGGGCTCCCCTTCTCCTGCCAGCTGCTCGGTGTCATGTTGATAGCAGTAAAGGGGAGGGACAGACTGGGAACAGCGCTAGGTTATTGAGACAGCCTTTGCCTCTGGCAAGGCAGAGACCTCTGTTTCTGACAAGGAGGGATATGGAAGTAGATGGAGGTTGACGATAGGTAGGAGATAAAATGTTGGGATGGCGAAGTAGCTGAAGTCGAAGGCTGAATCTTCCAAGTCCATTGAGGGATTATTTCGAGGGAGACTATGAGAATCTGAAGTCAGCCCTTGTGGATGAAGCTTGGTAGCAGCTGTGTTGGCATAGCTCATGAAGCCCTTGTCTCTTTATATCAGCAGTACAAGGGTGGGATCACACCCTGTGGGAAGCCAGGAGAGCACAGGCAGCATTCTCCATTAGGGAGAGTCCCGAGGCTAGGCTCAGTGTGGTTGTCCTGCCATGGCTCTTTCCCCTGACATGATCCTTACTGCTACAGAAGTAGAGTTTCAGGGCACCAGGACAGTGGGGCAGAGTGAAGATGTGTGGAAAGTGCCTGGGATGAGAGACTCTTCCCATCTACAAAGACACCAGAGGGATCTCATCCTGGTCAGGCGTTTCCGGTTCAGGCTTGATCTATTTCGATGTGGAATTGGCGGTTTCAAAAGGGAGTTATGTGATACTTTGGTGTGAAAAGATTGGTGAGGGAGGGATGGGAAGGAGGAAAGTTAACCATGGAGGTGCTCCTGGTATGTCTCCAGACTGCTGTTCACCACAGCATGGGCTTCTCACGATGCTTGTGGAGGGAGAGGGGTGTCTGAGAGTCTCATGTCAGATGCATGGTCCTAAAGAATGAGCAAGCCACTCCAGTTTGTGGTCTAAACTGGAATTCTGAGACTGGCCTGCCTGACAGGGCTCTGTCAATGCCCATTGGTTTGTCTGACATTGGAGATAGACCCCTCTCTGTCGAGGGAATGTTGATGATTGTTCTTATTTCTAATTTGTCTAAAAACAAGTGTACCAATGTCTCATCCAAATCTTAATTTAGAAATTAAATATGCCTTCATTTGTAGGGAAAAAAAGAAATCTTAAGAAAGAAAAATGAGAGGGTGATAAATTATTCCTCAGATATTTCAGGAGTTACTAATTTGCCTTCTTTTCTCTCTCTCCCTCTCTCTCTCTCTCTGAAAGCCCTGACTAGTTATGAGTTTGAGAGTCTCAGGACATGTCTACACAGGGAAATTTATCGGCCTAATTATGCCAGTGTAATCAGGCTGATAAATTGGCCTGTGTATACAAGCCTTAATTTTAAAAGCTCCATTGTCTGTGAGTGCAAACCTAGTGAGCAGTTGTGTTTTAGGCCTCTGAACTGTGCTTGCCAGCTGTGGGCTGACTGCAGAAGTCTTTGACCAAGTTTCCTCATTTCAAAGCACTGGGGTCCTTTGGATAAGAAAAGCCTGTATTAAATTAAACAGGAAAGTATCAAAGGAGTCATATTTTGCTGAAACAACTTGCAGTTTCTTGTGAAATGTATTGACAAGGGTATATAGGCCACTGCTGCCTCCTGCTTGGTGGAATGTCAGACCTGTTTCCGTCTGCATCTGTCTCTGGTCACTGGCTTAGCCACACAACCGGTACCACTAGCAGAGATTCCCTTTTAGGTAAGGGATGAAAAATGTGTGGGTTTGAAGGTGAATACCCAGAGATCTGTTCTTGTGGTATAGGTGCATGGTAGAGGTGATACTCATAGTCACAGAAGTTGGCGCAACACATGAATTCTGTTTTGTTACATGTCCTTGCCTTCTGTGCAATCACAGAGTCATTGTCAGGGGGGTAGAAAAACTCTGGGCAGTTTTGGAGAAAAAGAGTGTAGTTGTGTAGGTTATCTATTTGTCTATGCCATGGCTGAATACAAAACCCACTTATTCTGCACACACAATTAGCTGACAGCTGTAAAGCTGGGTATTTCCAAAGGGAGCACACAATGTGGTCTTGTGGCTCAGGCCTGATCACTTCTCCACAGCTCTTTAAAAAAGGAAAAACCCAAATGAGTTAGACTCCATTACAAAATGAGCTGGCTGAAATAATAGCCATCCCCTTCCCAAAAACAGGTACTGTCCAAAATAAAGAGATGAGTTGGTTTCCATGTGCAGAGGAGTTTTGCTAATGGATGTTTTATCCATTAGCAAAGGTTTGCATTTCTCTGCCAGAAAAACAGGAGAGAGCTCCTCAGGAGCATGGGCATAAGAAACAAAGTTCTATTAAGTGATGTATATTAAAAATAGTCTTGAGAAAAGTGGGGAGGAAGAGCCTCTGAGAAAAGGTCTGACCTTTGAAAGGCTGAATTTGTGAGTGATGATGTACACACAGTGATATTTGTGTTTCTTTTCCAGAGAGACTCTCAGGTGTATCCATGTGCACATAGAATTGTGGGATGTCACTGACAGACTTGCACATTGATGCTCTGGCCCGTGTGGTGCTTGTGCAGAGCTGTGTATCCTTCTCCCAGAGAACTTTGTCTGTTGGGTGTCTGCTCTGTTTTCTTCCTACCAGAGATCTCTACTGAATTCCTGTGGGTTGGTCTGGATTTAACTGATATTTACAGGAGCATTTTCCATTTCTTAGCCCATTTAAGATGGTTTTGTGTTCAGGTGAAGTTTTGGGACCTGGTTATGCTGCAGCAAATGTGGGACGTAGGGAGGAACAACCTAAATTTGAAGTCCTGGTGGGCTAAGTTGGGCAGCAGTGCAGGTCAGGTTACCTGGGGCTAGGAAGAGGAAGGGATGCATGTCTAGTTTCACCTTGAGCTCCCTCTCAATCACACCTCTAAATCACACCAGTCACACCAATTTTCCATCCCTGCACTGGGTGGGGTGCCTCTGGGGAATGGAAAGTGTGAGCCTGACCCTGCTGGTCACACACACGTAGGAAGGAAAGCACAGGGCACACCTCCCACCACTCACGCAGGGACACATTTTGCCATTTAATCAAGTATCTCCATGAGCTGCAGACCCAGTGAAACGTGGTTTCCTTGTGTCTGTAGGGTGTACTCTGGTCTTGTGAGAGCAGAGCTGGTCCTGCTGCCTTTCCTGTTACTGTTTTCCTGTAACTGCTTTCCAGTTACATTGCCAATCTCTTCTATGTGGATGTCTGTTTTCCAGAACTTGTGAGAACTTTGTGTCTCAGGAGGTGTTTGCCTCTGTCAAACTTGGCTGAAACTGGAAAACAGGTTGTAAAATTACTAGGGAGTCACAGGTATCCATGACTTAGACACAGCCTGTGTGCATGATTCATCCATTTAATTTTTACAGGCGGTGCTGAAAGATATCATTGAGATGCAGATCCAAATTGTTCACAAATGCCCTGGTGAGTGCAACAGGACAAGTGGAAGATGAGAAACAACATGTCACTGTAGCAGACAAGCGTAGGAGGGACACAAAGTAGCTGTTGGGTGATGGGGATGGTTATCAGCGGGATTCTCTCAACGGGAAGCGCGTCCTCTGTGCCCAGGAATTTGAGAGCTGTGGGACGCCTGCTTTCGGAAAAAAAAAAAGTTTTGCTACTGACAGGAGAGGGCACGTGCTTTTTGGAGTCCCATTCATCTTCCCAGTATGAGAAACCATTTCGTAAAGGAAAGCGATTACCTAATCGTGCCTTGGCGTTTTCCTTTGTCCGCTTATCTCACATTTCCTAGCCACTGATGGATAGGTAAAACCTTCCAGCCATGACGGGATGCAGTGGTACGTACGTGGGTTGGTATGCAGAGCTGATCCAACAGGACTTTTCTGAGCTCCGGTGATGTTAACGTGTGTTATTGACAGAAGGGTCTAGCAGCAAGGTGCAGCATAACCTTTTTCACATGTGAAGGGCCTAAATGGAAACTTTTAAGATTTTTTCACCACCATTTAAAAGATTCTCCCTCTCATCTGTTGCATACTGATAAGTTAAGTGAGATCTCGTTAATGAACTTTGGTTAAAACTGTTTTTTCTGTTTAGTTCTTACAGTCCTCTCTGTCTTAATTTTGTTTTTTCATTGAAACTGTGTCTGTCACTGTGATCTGTGCAAAGTTGAATAAAATAGGGATCCTGGAAAGACTGAAGGCTATCATGTTTACCAAATTCTTATATAACTAATGTAAAGAATTTAAATTTCTCTTTTTATTCTTCTTTTTCCTTCCTAAATTTCAATATTAGCAGATCTGGGGTGGCAGGGGGGAAATAATGTCAGATGAGGCAGCAGAGTATTAAAAGCTTTCCCATAAACCTTTACAGTGACATAGGATCACCTGTCAAGGAATTTAGTTTTTTTTACTATTCATCATTCATATTCCTATACCAGCCAGGTGCCCCACACAAATCAGGGCTCTTTTGGGGTACAAATGATATAAATACATGGTGAGCAGCAGCTCCAGGCCCAAATGTATACATTACAGTATAAATATCCTGGCAATAATTGACCAACAGTTTGCTGTAACCTCAAAATACCTCTTGTGTTCTTATGATAAGGCCAGTAATGGTCCCAGGTAATTCCAGAAATAAAATTACAGGATGGTGTACTGGTGTTTACTGGAGAAGTGTTTCAAAACTCTTTTTCATTAAAGAGAATTCCAGTACTACATCTATCTTTTTTTACTAAACTGCTGCACAGGAGAGATTTATTTTTATTCTAGATGAAACAGCATCTAAGAATATTTTGCTCTTTGAAAATGATAGAAAAAACATGAGTTTCCACATTTGGGCTGTGTAGGTTTCAAGACAATTTATTTACCATGTTTGGTTGAGAAATTAATTTTGTGAATCTGTTCTGCTTAGAAACATATAAATTAAGAGCTCCTTTTTTGTCAGTATTTTTGCAATGAATCAGTACTAAAAATCATAAGACATTCCAGGGATTTTAATAAACTGTCTCAAAAATTAAGACTCATGAAAATTTTGATGGTTTGTGTGATCTTGTATTTGGTAGTATACTCTGGGACTCTTTTTAAGCCCTCTAAGCAGTCTAATAATTTTATCCCCACTGCTATAATGGTATTTATTTACTTTTCCAAGGAAAATGTGCTGTTCCCTATTAAGTGTCTGTTAAAATTGACATCTGTTAATTTAAGCTAGTTTAAAATTACTATTTTAACCCAATTAGATTATTTTCTAATAATGTGATTATTTCTTTATAATTGTATTTGAAACAGGTAAAACACAGTTCCTAGTGGTCTTCTAGAAAAAGCAAGTATAATGAAAATTGGCACATGCACTTTATTTCTTACACAGTACAACTTTGCCCTGTTTCTGTGCTTTTCCACTAGTTTGTAGCTAGTACCATTCCTCACAGAACATTTTCACCCTACTTTTTCCTTGTGGATGTAAAATTTTGTTTTATTTTATTTTGACATCTGTAGCATTTTCCCTTCAGCTGCACAGCTTTTCACTGCAGCCAATGTGTCACATAACTTCTCTTACGCGTCTCCCGAAGTCCTGGGGGTCAGGCTGGAAAGTGAAAAATGCAGAGATCTAGGAATGGCTCAGCCAGCTGAAAGTTACGGGAAAGGAAAGGCTCCAGTTTCACTGAAGGAAAGGGAAAAAAAAACCAAAAAAAGAGAAGAAGAAGAAGAAGAATGGCTCCTTTCAATGCAGACGGAGGCAGACTGGCTGAGAGTCAGTGAGGTTTAAAAATCCAAGTGGTCCAATAACTGAAAATCTGTATAGATTCAGAGCAATATTTTAAATATTGAACAAGTGCAGATTTAAAAAAAAAAAAAAAGTGATGATTTTTCCATTCTCCTGGTGCATATAGCCAACCACGTTCCGAAACCAGGCAGTGTTTCTTTTCCTCAAACCCTGAGCACATGTGGCTAAATCCAGTCCATGTGGTCAGAGAATGTCAGTGAAAATGTCCTGTTGGGGTAACTCTTTCAGCCACTTCTTGTTGGAACGGCAGTGACAGGGGGCTGCTCCCAGCTGAAAACCCCAAAGATGTTACTATTTTTATTTTGTTAAAATATAAGTGTTGCTGTTAAGAAACGGGTACTGAGCTAGGAGTCCCACAGGGCTGCAGCCATTAGCATCTCCAGGGGAATTGCCTTTGCTGACAAGGCTGGTTTGTGATTTCATGACAAAGAAAATAATGTGGTAACTCAGGGCCTGGAGCACTTGGTTTGTGCAAAAAGCTGCCTCTCCTCCTCCTCCTTTTTCATCCCTCTCCTATATTTTGGCTCTCTATGTCTGTCTGTTTGCCTACCTTTCTCTTCTTTTATTCACTATTCCAGATCTTTCCCATCATCCCAGACAGGTTCCAAAACGTCGTACGAAAATGTAGGGAGAGGGCAAAAGATCAGTGAATAAAGCACTGAGTACTTACCTCTTAGAGCCTGTTATACTGTCAGCTCAAAGTTAAAGTGCAATAAATCTGGTGGTCTCATGTTGGTCCCCTGTGTGCTGCAGTCCACCTCATAAAACTACTACATAATTAAGTACAGTGGAGTACAATTGGCAGTCTCTGCTCAGCCCAGGCCTAGCAGCAAGCACATAAACCCACTCCTGGTCCCCAAAGGTGGAGGCTGGAGGTGACAGGGAGGTGGGGAACAGCTCTGGCTGCCAGTGCAGCTCTCCTGCCTTCCTGTGGGGACAGGGGAGATGGCGTTCCTGGTGCTGATACACCCTTGGAGTGCATATGTGCAGAGAAAAAAAAGATGAGACTTGACAGAGCAGGTGATGCCTGCAGAGGAGTGGAAGGAGCCTGGTGAGGGTGGTTTGGCTGGGGCTGTTGGCTGACAATAACAAATCAGGGATGCTTCGTGGTAGCTGGGGTGACGCCCTGGGACCAACCTGGAGTGGTGAGCAGCTGCCTCAGGCAGGTGACAGTTCGGGACATCCCTGTGGCGAGCTGAGTGCTGGCACAGGACTTTCTGGGGTGAACAGTCCCGCTGCCTGTGTGTGGGATAGTGGAACAGCCAGTGCTATTGCAGAGTAATGGCCCCAGATCCCAAGGGTGTCAGAGCAGCACCTGCTGCAGGTGCTGAAGAATCCTCCAGGAGCAGAAGGGGGGAAACAGGGAGCTGGCTAACAGAGTTCAACCTTTTAGCTTCCTTTGTTTCCTTGGCTGCATTTCCTTACATAAATTTCCAAATATAACAAATTTCATATTTTGCTACATAAGCGGTTTTCCTATTTGTAAGGAAGCTGTGCTGCCCAGACTGTCTGAAGTCCCCCTCACGTCTGTGCCTGGGGTATTTTGTGCCACTCTGCAGAGCTGTGAGGACTTGCAAAAACTGTGTCAGGGTCTTAGCACCCATCTTTTCTCTTTAACAGAATGTTCCTCGTGACTGTGCAGAAGAGAGGTGTGTGACGCTTTCCAGTAGTGGGTTAAATATCTTTTTTTTTTTTTTTTTTTTTTTATAAAAGAGGAAAAAAAAGGGGGGTTTATACCT
>VXAX01001524.1:563032-607441 GCA_013399835.1 Leptocoma aspasia | reverse complement strand
TAAAAGAGGAAAAAAGAGAGGTGCTTAATCCTCGGCAAAGCAGGTTGGTGAGCTCCAGCAGCCGGGAGCGGCCACATCCTGCTGGTGCCCTCTAGTGCTGCGCTCTCCGCCTGCAGCCACCGAGCTCCGAAGTTGCCTGTCAGGGAGCGCAGAGATGGTTTTTGAGCTGTATCCGCACCCTTTGGACCAGCAGAACCGGGGAGTGAGGTGGTGGCGGCGGTGAACCCCTGAATACCAACGACCCTCAGTTTTCATTTGCATTCATGGTGCTGCTGCTTTTCCCTCAGTGGATATGTGATTTTCCCATGTCTGTGTCTATGCAGCGATTTGGCTGTTTGGAGTTTATCTGGGTTTATTTTGAGCAATTTCACTGTGTGAGCAGCTGATCCTGTTCTATTTCATGCCGCAGGTGAATTTTATTTTTCAGGCTATAACTCTTCATAGAACCAGAGTGGTTGAGGTTGGAAGGGACCTCTAGGGGTCATCTGGTCCAACCCACCTGCTCATGTAGGACCACCTAGAGCCAGTTGTCCAGAAGCATGCCCAGATGGCTTTTGAATACTCCTAAGGCTGGACACACCACAAACTCACTATTCTCATGTTCTGCTACCCCTCAGTAAAAAAAGTGTTTCCTAAAGATCAGAGGGAATCTCAAGTTTTGAAGTTTGTGCCAATATCCCTGGTCCCATCACTGGACTGCACTGAGAAGAGCCTGGCTCTGTCTTCTCTGTACCCTGCTATCAGGTATTTATATTCAGTGATGAGATTTCCCCTGAGCCTGCTTTTCTCAAGGCTGAGCATCACTAAACCTTTCTTTTTCACAAAAGAGTAGTATTGAAATTATCACTGATAGGTACCTAAAATACTTTGGAGGCTTTTGTTCTGAAAATTCTCAGTTTTGTGATGTGAAGCAACTAAAATCTATCTCTAAAAACTCATCATACTGCTGGATTGGCTTGATCCACCCATGACTCCATATCTGCATCAAACTTGATGGCTGGACTTCCTTTCACTGTAGATGGGACTGACTCACACTCCAAACATAAAAAGCCCAAAGGCTGAGAGTCAGGTCCAAAACGTATCCCAAAATATCATACTGAGGGCAGGACGTTGGCCTTCCAATTCCTACAAGAAGATTTTATCCTCAAGGATACTGAGGAAACCAAAGTTACTGACCTGTTTTTACAGCAAGCAAACTTTTCTGATCAAAGCCACTTTTGGTAGTTGGTGAAAAGTATTTTGAATGCTCAAACAGTAGATTTCAGCTGTAAAGCTCACAAAAGTCCTCTTCTGTCCATTTTTTTCACAGTAGGTAAGTTGTCCATGTTGTGCTTTGGCCAGATTCTGCCAGTGAACTGTTTATTTGTAACACTTATCTCTATTATCATTATGGTAGTGAGCTTCCCCTAGATGGTCCTGGTTTTGGAAGCCTTGTCATGAGCTGGAGCACAGTTTCAAGCTCTGCTGAAACTCTGAGTGAATGGTGGGAGCAGTGGGGTGCATGGTGTGTACATGGACATCACCCACAGGGACTCCAGCTTGTATTAGCAGCCCTTGCTCCTCCACAGTACTTCTGGGCACCACCCTGACCTTCTCCCTGGCACAGGTGCTGCTTTTTGGCACAGGCACAGCAGGCAGCAGCTCCAGGACTGTTCCTTGCCATGGGTCTGTTCTGGCACTCATGGCAGCCTGATGTTCTCAGTGTGAAAGAGCTGCCTGTTGGATGAGCTCTGGAGCTGCACCTGGATGGAGTGACTTGTTATAGGCACCTGAGCTGGCTTTGGGTAGGTTTGGACAGCTGAGTGCACTGAGTCTCAAGAAACAAAATTAGGAGGGCAAGTCCCATTAGCACCGTGCTTTGCTGGAGCTAATTGGCCCCCAGAGGTTGCCCAGGTGAGCACATTTTGTGGGCACCTCACAGGGATGCCATGCTGGGTATGGCTGTGAGGGGGGCAGGTGTGCTGCAGATATCTGTGACAGGTGGGAGCTCCTCAACATGCCTTGTAGAGATCCCTGGTCAGGAGAGGACAAACAAGAATAAAAGTGACAGTACCTTGCAAGGCTGACAGCAGGGCTAGTTTTGTTTAGCAGGAGGTGCCAGAATGGTAATACTTGCTGTCTGAGTCCTGGATTTGGTTTGTTGAAACCGAGTGCTGGTGTGCAAATCTGAATTTTCCAGATTGCCCTAGGACGGCATTAAGCCTGATTAGAGCGAACAAGATCAAGTCACAGTATCTGTGTGAAGTGTTTCCTTGTTAAATTACGGTAGCCTTACGCAGTTCTTGGGTGAGATAATCAAACTTGGGCTGCTGAAGCAAAGGTACCTGCTGTCTGAGCCACAGCATTATTGCAATTTGGGACTGGAGCTGAGGCCCATTTAGGTGGTTTCAGTCCCCTTTGATAGCACAGAGCAAATTCAGACCAAGACAGAGAAGCAAAAAGTCTCTTTGCCCTACAGAAGTGCCTGCTTTGGGGGTTTCTTCCTTCCCTTCTCTGTCATGATGCAGGGGACACTGCTGCAGACAAGGGGTTGTAGTAAAGGTTGCCCCAGAAAGCCAGGGACCAAGTGCCCTTTGGTCCCAAGAAACCCTCTCTGGGCTCTTTTGTATCTGAAGATTGCTCTGACAGGCAGGAAAAAATTATATGTGCGTACGTCTGGCCTGTGAGGGTGTACAGGGGCTGGACTTGAGCATTGCAACCCTTGATGTCCATCAGGATTTTGAGTTCATCTACATTACAGGTTAATGTAAAGGTGTCAAGGTAAAGTGCAATATAAATTAACTGTACTTTTAATTTTGGGACAGAGTTCCTCATTCTGGTTAGCATAATCCATTCTCCAAGTGGATTCCTGATCAGTTCTTCCCAAAAAAGTTCCAGTAGAGAAATGCCCTTGAGATATCTGCTCTCCTATCCTCTGTGGGACTAAGAATCAGTGATAGATACATGTGACACTACTGTCCTGTAATTGCCAGGATGAATATCATGTTGGGCTAAAGAGAACACTCCAATTACAGAATTGGTCTAAAAAGTTATATGTGTGTACATGTGTGTGTGTGCAGGTGTGTGTGTGTTAGCTGAGTTTCCCTGTGATCCAGATCTTTCCAAGTTTGGCTCTACACAAAAACTCCACTATCAGTTCACATCTACTATAGTAACTTTATTCCTACTATTCTTAATAATTCCATGCTTTTTCTGGAAAATACCTCTGAAATGGTAGTTCTCACTGAGACAAACAAGAACCCATTCATTGGTGGGAGATATGGGCAAGAGAGTCAAGCATTTTTTAAAAGCAGGTTTGAAGGCAATCCATATTTCCTTTCCCACTTGATAGATGTCCATGTGGATAGTAAATGAATCATAACCTCTTTGGGCTGTTGCTCCAAGAAGTCAGTATGGCTGCCACAGAGGTGGTGGTGAGGAGCTGGTGCTGGTGGGATGGGTACCTGCCTTCTGTGCATGGTGGAGCCCGGTACCTAAAAGTTGCCCTAAAAGCCAGGCTTTTTAACCCACACCCAAGGATTAAAGATCTCAGGAGCCAGGCAGAGGGGGAGGTGTGCCATCTGAATGTTGCTGTGCTGGGTACTGGATTTTTAATGCCTAACCCTGAACATCCTACCTCATTGGGTTGCTGGGTGTTTTTTTGGCAGGGCTCTCTCGCGACTTTAACATTCTCGTAATATGGTTTTTTTGTCGCGTGAATACTGCCACGCTGTCAGCTCGGCACCGAAATGCCATAAATCCGGTGGTCTCGTGCCTGTCCCCCGTGTGCTGCAGCCCACCTCGTAAAAGTGCTGCTTAATGAAGTACAGCTCAGTACAACTGGCAGCCTCTGCTCGGCGGCGGAGGCTGAGCACATAAACACACGCCTGCCAGGCTTGTGCTGGGAGGCGCAGCCAGGGACCTTCCGCTGCTCAAGTGGGGAGAAATTTCTAAGCAGAGGTGACTGAGAAATCTCTTTAAAACTGTAGAAAAATGTTTTATAAATTGTTAAAAACCTACTCCTCTAATCACGGGCCAGCGTTTCTGGGCCTTCTGGGGAGAGGACACCTTTCTTTGAATAAAAGACTGTTGCATACTCAGAAATGTTTCAGAGTAAATTACAATGGATTTGGGAAATGAAAATGAAAGAATGTTAATAAATCGGTAGTATGAAATGAAAGCAATACCTTAAGGTTACCCAGAGGCCTTGCTTCCATCTATCTCACTCACAATAAGTAAGAGATCATTAAAATTTATATTTTAATTTACTGTAGAGCCAATATCTGAAGGAGCTTTACAAGCATTAATGTATTGTGTCTCCTACTGCTCTTAATTCTTTCTTTTCTAAGGATCCAAACTGAGTGTTGGGGGAGGTAAAACGTTTGTAAGTTACACAGCAAATCATGGGTAGAGCTTTGGTCTCTTGGCTCCTGCTGGTGCTCTAAACCAACAAAACGCCTTTATTGTCGACCTACAAATTATAGGGATGGTAATTAGAGCATTCCCATCGGGGCCCTTCACGGTATTCTGCCTTCCATGGCAGCAGCAAGGCCACCACTGTCAGTGACGCCAGTACATTCACAAACATCAGCTTGTAACAAACCTCTGCAGATCCTTTTGTGCAGGGAGGAACTTACAATCGCTTCCCCCAAGCTGCTTCCAGTCGGAACCGCTCGGAACTGGTTTGAACCGGTTTGAACAACTTTGAACCGGTCGAAACCTGTCAAAACCGGTCAGAACCAGTCGGAACTGGTTTGAACCGGTCTGAACCAGTTTGACCCGGTCGGAACCGGTCGGAACCGGTCGGAACCGGTTTGAACCGGTCAGAACCGGTTTGAACCGGTTTGAACCGGTCGGAACCGGTCGGAACCGGTCGGAACGGGTTTGAACCGGTCTGAACCGGTCAGAACCGGTTTGAACCGGTCTGAACCGGTCTGAACCGGTTTGAACCGGTCTGAACAGGTCGGAACCGGTCGGAACCGGTTTGAACCGGTCGGAACCTGTTGGAACTGGTTGGATCCGGCTGGAACCGGTCGGAAGCAGTTTGAAGCAGCTGGAAGCGGCTGGAACAGAGTGCCTCATGGGAAGAGGTGGAGGAGCTGCAGGTCTTTGCGGGGCCCTGGTGAGTGCTTTTGGGAACTGCCAGGCGGATGCAGCGAGGCTTGTTCTGGATATCTAGCCATTCTGCATTTGGAGGCCAAATGTAGAGCTATGCTTTTTCTCTGAGCACAACCATTATTGGAGTAAAAAAGTCGCTGCTATTAAAATACTAAGATCTGAATAGTTGCGAATTCACTTTCTCTTTGCTTTTTAGTGACATATGATGACGGAATAACTGCTGACGTGATTGTTATCGTGAGCTTTTCTTCCTACCATGAGGTCCATAGCTCAAGTCATGAGCACTCTCCCGTGCCCAGCCTTGGAGGCTCTCAGCCATTGTCACTTAAGAAAATGAAGAGTAAACAGCAAGGAAAGGCTGGCTGGTGTCATCAGGCTGGAGAAGGCATTGATTGAACCACCAGGCCCAGGACATGCAGCTGTGGAAGCAACATAGGAATTGTGTCCTATTATTATCTCAGTTTCTTTTTCAGAGTCTTTTCCATTCACATGAAATTCCTTCAGCATCAATGAAGATTTTGCTGTAACAACAACAGAGTAATTCCCAAAGTTGCTGGCATGAAAATTCTATTTAGTTACAGCTTTTTTCTTTGTGAGATCTCCAAGGAAGGCAATTGTTTTCTTCTGTCTGATGTTTGAGGTGGAGATCTAGGAACAGGCTGTGGATTTCCTTCATCTTCTGGTCTTGGTGGTGAGGAAGAGATCAAGGCCACTCTTTTCCTTTTGCTCTAGCTTCAGTGCAAATGCATTCAGAGTTTACTGAGTAAACTTTAGCTTCCAGTGCTTGTTCAAACAGATTCTTTTCAGAACATCCACACCAGTGGAAGCAAAAAACACCTGGTATGGGTACAGCTGTAGACATCTGTAAAACCAAAGGAAAAAGAAGAAACTCTTTAATTGACTGAATATGGTTTTGCACATTAAAGCTATAGTAATTTCCTTGTTACACAGTAAATCTACAGTGGGAAGAGAAACTCAAGGCCAGTGAGGTGTTTACCATAAAGACTCCATGACCTGTCAAGCAGTTGCTTGGAGCAATTCATGTTCCCCATGTGCTGCACTGTGATTAATGCAAAAGCCTCAGAGGGGAAAACACTTTGTTTCAGATCTTGCAGGGCTGAAGAGGGATGAGGAACAAGTAGCACATCCACCAGCCCAAAAGTGGTAAACCAACACTGGAACCTGGTCTTTCTGTAAAACAATGCTTGCTAATACAGCCATGTGTGACAGAGATGGAATATCAGATTAAGATGATTGAGAGTGGTTAGGCAGCGCTGTAATGTGTGCAAATGTGTAGAGTTTATTGCAAAAACTGTAAGGAAAAGAGGGTGGTTAGGATTTGTTTTGCCTTTTCATCAAAAAGGAAAAATGAAAGGTGGTTTTCTCTATGTTGCTGTGTCGGTATGAGTACGCAAGAAGTGATCCAGATGATGAGACTGGAGGCAAGGATAAAAACTGGAGTGAAAGTACTGTGAAGCCCTTTTCTGGGATAATGGCTGCTGTGACACTGTGTTTTGCCACTGAACATGTGTCCTTCTCAGCTATATCCCAGGCACTATGTTGCTGATGAGCTGCCAGCACCACACACAAGCCAAAAGCTGCAGTGCTGGCACAGGTGCAATGCTGCAAGGGCACTATCAGTAACCAGCACTGATATCTGACCATGCAGGGGGAGGCTTGGAGCCTGTGAGGGATTCACAGGGGACCTGCCAAACCATGCTGGGATCAGGGTTGGTCATACCATGAAGTGCCTGTGCTATCTGCCACAGTTGGTGGCTGAAGTGTGGCCAGATTTTAGCATCCATCCACTGACATCCACATTCCATAGTTAGGAAACTATCCTAAATGTGAACCATTCCCTTGAACTTTCTCCCGGGTTTAGCTTTCTGCTGTTCCAGAAACTCCATTTCTGCCTCAAAAATGCCTAGCAGATGCTTCATAAGTAGCCTGCATGACAGAATTATCATCATAATTTTCTTTCCCTGCAGTATCAGGCCCCATCATGGGATGAATTCTGCCAGTGTAAAGACAGGCAGCATCCTTGCCTCACAATTTGGTTATGAAAACGCAGTATCAAATCATCTGGGCCCAGCGTGGCCTGTCAGTCTTCACTCTGGCTGTGTTCCCGGTGGGTGCCTGCCCTTTGTTCACTGCTCCCACGCTCCTGTCAGAGTGGGCGAGTAAATGACTCAGATAAAATTTGACAGACTGGTAGAAACCTGGTGTAGGGGTAATTCAAGACAGGGACTTTGGGGAGTCTCTTCTGTTGTGGAACATCAGCAGATGTGGCAGACAGCTCCGTGAGAATGCTCTTTCACCAACTTCCTAATACCCTGGCTAGAATTCAGTATTCGCTGACCTCACATTTCGTTACTTGAGATTAATCTCGACTTTGGAAAAAGTTGTTGAAAAAGAAAAGGTAGCTCTTCTTTCTAATGCTGTATAGGAAAAAAAAATTCAACCACAGGAGCTAGATCTTCTGCTGACAGAAGTCAGCATGAGTCCATTGTCCTAATTTATTGTCATGGTCTGAATACATCTGGGATGTGGAAGAATTTTTTTGTGTTATATGGAAAAAGTTGGAGTCAGTGACAGAAGCCTTGTTCAAAAAAAAAAAAAAGGGCACAACAAAAGAACCCAAAACACATGTTCCAATTTACAGGTCAGTTGATATCGTCCCCTGAGGCTACTTTAATTTCTAGTTCGGGAATGTCAATAAATCAATGCCACAAGCCATCAGTGAGGCAGTATCCAGCAAAGCAGCTGCCATGTAAACACCATGCTTGCAATTCAAAAATTCCTAGCCAAAAATCTCTCAATACGTTTTCTCTACTTCATTAGTTTCTGCTTTACATAAAAATAGCTGTCATTTTTGCAATGAATAATCGTGTCTGTCTTAAGATAGATACGTCTACGTGATATGTTTGTTAAGCAAAGTAGATGAGATATGATCCTGTATGGAACCTGTAATGCAATTCTCAATTATGAGTTGTTGGTTTTTTTTTCTTGTTAATATATGCTTCATTCTTTAAGCACAGATTTTGTGTTTGTTATATGTAGCTGCTGAGGGAGTAGATAAAGCAGTATCATTACACAACAAAAAAAAAGTGATGATTTTATGCATATACATCATAGGACAATACTCTGCAGTGATTAACAGAGGGCTGTAAAACAAATAAGGCTCTCTTGAGAGTAGACTTTCTGCATTTTTCTGTGGGTATTTTTCACTCTATGCAGACTGGCTATAAAATGCTCTCTTATTGGATCCTTAAGGTTTCATTTTCCTCTAATTTGTGCTGAATGCATACGAGCAGGTGAAATACAAATTGCTACCATGACTGGATCCCTGCCATCTACTGAATCTGCAGAGAGGCAAATGTCTACATGATCTGCAAGGCCTGATTTGTGTAGGCAGGGGGGACCTGGGCAAGGGAGGTCCTCCAGTGCACCCCAAAGTCTTCTTGCCCCAAGAAGATAAAGACATCACAGAGATAGAGAGGTGGTTGACAGAGGAACATCAGATGATCTTCAGACTTCAAAGGCTAACAGAATAACCTCTCAGATCTCTAAAAAGATCTGTAACTTTTGAAAACTGAAATGTCCAGCTTCAAAAAGGTATTTTGGGGCACTGCCTCCATGGTATCTGTCATGCTGGATACTTCCTGTGGAGATTGTAAACTAAACAAGTAGTTCCTGGAGCAGAGGAACTAACACAACCTGGTTTCCTGCTAACCTGTCTCACAAGGTCTCTTCCCCTCTGGATTCTTTCTCAGAAAAAGCGCATGATAATGCTTTTCCCTTAGGGGAGACATAAAGGACAACAAATACCTTTCTCCTCTTGATCACCGAGGTACAAAAAACCTTGAAGTACTGGAGACTCTGGCCCCCAGTGTCAAATCTGGTCAAGACAGCTAATGGGAGTTAGGAGTAGGGAACAGAAACAGACAGACACAGCATGACTGCATAGACCTTGTTTCCTTAGGAAACTGGGCTCAAAACGAAGCACACAAGTCTGGTATATTTATAGTGAAAGAGGTGGGGGGCTTTCCTTTCCAGAGGAAATGCACTGTGTTTCTGGGCCTGATCCTCACTTTACTGGAAACTACATCAGTTCATGTTCCCTGCAGATCTTGTCCTGATTTTCTCAACCTGGAAGCCTGTACAAGTTGTGGAAGAACTTAGCAGTGCCCGCAGAGGTATCAGAGCACTCCAAATGAACATTAATCTATGTATTAATGCTATGTATAAGATAAGGCCCTTGGGATATATAAAGGATCATAGAATGGTTTGTGTTGGAAGGGACTTTAAAGATCATCCCATTCCAACCCCCTGCCATGTGCAGAGACACCTTCCACTAGACCAGGTTGCTCAAAGCCACCTCCAAACAGGCTTTGAACATTTCCACGGATGGGGGCATCTACAGATTTTTCTGGGCAGCCTGTTCCTGTGCTTTACTACTCCCAAGGTAAAGAATTTTTTCCCATTATCTATTCTAAACCCATTCTCTGTCAGTTTGGAGCAATTGCCCCTTGTCGTGCCACTACACGCTTTTATAAAAAGTCCCTCTCTGGCTCTCTTGTGGGCCTCTATGAGTCAGCCAACTGAGATAAATATCAGCAGAAGAGAGAGGACCATACTGGAGACAAGCTGCCCCAGCTCCATCCCATACTGCAACTTAGCAGGCACTAACATGTTACCAATTTTAAATTTACAGCTTTTGAGTGGTATGATGTTAGCTGCATGTAAGAGTCTGGTGTTACCTTTTGCAGGTAGGAAATGAAGAAAGCAGAGGGCAAGACTGAGGCAAAGTCAGCCCAGACTGGGTAGAGACCAGGCAAATTGTTTCTGCTCTCACATTAAAAGATGCCTTCCAAAGGAGAGAAGAACTGTATGAGCTAGACGATACAGTACTTTTCAGTGAGCTAAAGCACTTGGAAATCTGGAATTTTCTGCTCTACCACAAGCAGCTTGGAAGTCTCTACCTGCCTCAGATGCAGCCCAGCCTCTCAGAGAAGCAAGGGACGTGTAGGTATTAGGATACTGAATACCAAAGACACCTATTAAGCCTGGTCTCTGACAATGAAACATTGTTCCCCATCTAAAATTTGCTGGACTTCTTTTGTATTTCAGGTTCTTGTGTTTAAAATTGGCTGTGCAATGGTTGTACTCTTAATACCCAAACCAGGCTTACCTTACTAGTTAAACGTTATGAAGCATTTTTAAAAGACCTGTAAAATCCAGTGTTACTTGTTATATAGCTAAGCTTTTATAATTTGCTCTTTCATCGAGAAGTATTTGAAGTTCCAAAAATAAAATGTCTTTTTGCCTTGATTCACTGATCTTGTGTCTACTGATCACAAAGGCAGATTTGGTTAAAGCTGTCCACCCTTGGTGATTCTGTATGTTTCTTGACAGCCCCCTACAGCCCACACTGCATAACTGCCTATAAATTTTGTTTTCAGCATGTGGTTTCCAAAGGTAAAACAAAGCAATCTGAGGTATTTTTAATCTGTCACACTACTTTCTCCACCCCTCCTCTTTATCTTCTTACAGCCATACCTTTCTGTCCCTTTTCTGAAGCTGAATATGAGATTGATTATTTCAGTTAATTCCATGGTGATTCTGACAAAAAGTTTGCTGTAAAACGAAGCAAAATAATTGTTTGAATTTCTCACAGTTTAGTCTTGCAGCAGCATGTGCAGGCTTGTTTCTGTGTTTTAAGGTAGTCATTGTTTCTCAACCACTGTTTTTAAGTCCATGACCACTACACATTCTTAACCACAATTTATTTGAGATTTCACCATGAATCTTGTCCAAGATTTACTGACTTGTACTGTCAACAGTACAATTATATAGTGGTATTTCATGAATGTCTGAGGAGTTACCCCATTTGCTATGAATAGTAGCAGATTATAGAAGAGGAACTCTTTGTGGTTGTGAGCAAAAGTTAATAAAAGTTGTATCCTCCTCTTCCTTTTGTGGCTATTGCTCTTCCTGACACTGATTTTTTGTTGCCTTTCATTAAGATCTATTTAAGAATTAGCAGTCTGATTACCTTCCTTTGCATAATGTCATGCACTTTATGTCTCAGTGGGGAGTCATGCTGGCTTTTGGCAGTGGAAGAGCTAACACGTTCTGAGAACAGTGTCACAGAGGTAACAGAACAATGTGCTTTCTGTTGCACTGGGTCTGAACACAGGTCTGTACACATCTCTGTACAACTCTGCAATGAAGATAAATACAAAGGTCTGACACTTCTCTTGCTTCTGCTGGACTAAGTGGGAGGAAACATTGTAGGAGTCAAGGCATTTGTATTAGTGCAAGCGAATTGTAAGGCCCGGTGTTTTGAATTTTGCATAAAAGGTGTTTTTAATAGCCTTCAGTTTTCTTGGCATGAACTGCACTCATGACTCAAGACATCTGCGGTGGGCTGAATTTATGCTCTGCGCCAGTTTCATCCAAGTGGGATTTAATGCATGACTTGTAAATGTTCACACATGTGTCCACTGACCTCTGCTGTGCAAGTGCCACTGGAGTCGCAAACAGGACATTAGTATCTGTGAACCAAGGTGCTTTCTAGGACTATTAGTGTTGGCAAGGCCAAATACAGGAGCCTTGTACAGCCCCTAGTGCAAAACCTGACTGGAAATGTGCAATCCACACCACACAACCTCTCCTGTTAAATTTGTGCCTGAGTGAGGGTGTGATTTATTGCAGAATGACCAGGCTAATGTGTGTGTCCATACTCAGGCTTGGAGTGAGAATAACAACATGTAGACAATAACAATGGAGTTTCATTCACGGACAATAGGTTTGGAGCCTTTCAGTAAAACACAGCACTGTGGATAAAAGGGGTCTTTAGGAAGTTTCTGTGTATATGGTATTTGTGCTTTTGTCGCTGACTTACTTCCAATAAGACAAATAACAAGGAAATTACAGCATTTTTATAACCAGTCCAGTGAAATGGTATTTAAAACCCCTTTTATTTCAACATCAAAGCGTACATAAAAGAATTATTTGTTCCCAGTGGAATAACAAGACAAGACAGGACACTTCACTGTCTTCTAACGAAAAGGGGTTTCTCTTGCCAAGAACTTGAAGAAAATAGATCTGCTCAAAATGGTGAACTGATGCTTTTCAGCCTGTTAGCAAGCTAATGCCCTCAATATGAGGAAGAGTCAAACCATTGTTTGTTTTGAGAGAGAATAAAGATTAACAAGGTAAATTACATGGAAAAGAACCAGAAATACTTATCAAATGCATATTGTAATCATATTTGTTCCTTTAAAACCTTAAAGGAATACCGACATTCAAAGAGGAAACCATAGCAATTTAGGATGCGGGAGTAATTTTGCTAATTAAATCAGCTCCAAATCCCACTGCAATCAGTGCAGAGCTGTTCTTCCACTCCTCCTTTCTCCTTCCCCTCTGCCATTTTCACTGCATTAAAATGGTGGCATTGGAGGGTCTGTAGGAACAGCATGCTCCATGCCTTGCCCGGGTGATGTCAAGCCTATTGGGAGGACCACATTCGTGCAAGGTCCCATTCCACCCAGGCTGTGCCTGAAAAGGCTTTGGAGGAGGATTGGCTGTAGGGGACCCAGGCCAGCCTGGTCCAAAGGGATTAATGGGCAGTGTGGGTCTGGGCTGGAGGAGGAAGATGTGTCTGCTGCGCCTGCTGGTCTCCAAGGACCTTTCCTACAGCAGCCGGCACGTGCAGAGTGTCAGCCACTGTGCTCCTGCGTGCACGTGTGGGCATCCATCACCGACCCCGGTGCTTTGAACAGCCACTTTGTAGATGAGTAGGGAAGAGCTAAACTGAGTGTGTGTGTGCGTGTGTGTGTGTGTGTGTGTGTGTGAGGGGAAGGAGGGCGGGGAGGAAGGAAAAGAAACGTGAGAAAGCTTTAGATGTAGTCCAAGAGTCCATCTGGTGGGTCCTTCTGATGTTCCCCCGACAGAGCCCTCCCACGGAGAAGGATCCCTCCTTTCTCCCTCATCTGCCAAAACCTGAGTCAGAGGCTGGTTTTGTTGGAAAGGGTCATGAAAGCTTTGTTCAGCCTCTCCCCACAGGGAAGTAGGGTGTTCATTTCTACAGGAGGATATTTAGGCTGTCTGAGACTTGGTTGTTCTTATTCACGCAAAGCTGGACAGCCTGAACTGGAGAATCCAGCTGGAACATCCCATGCTAGAAAAGGCCTGGGGTTGTTTCAGCTCATGGTTTTCAAGAGGTACTTTTGATTGCTGATAAGTGTTCTAATCACATTTCAGGTTGCTCTTTTATCCTCTGTGAGGGAGAAGGAGTAGGGGGAAATATCTGCCGTGGGCACAGCAGCTAGGCTTTTGACCTGCTGCTGTTCCAAGTGGAAGAAAATGCCTTGCTGCATGCCTGGTCTCTTCACAGCAGACCTGGTGAGGGATGGGGATTCAAGCTTCCCCTATGCACCTCTTTTTCACACTTTCTCCCCAGAGCCTGTGTCCACAGTTGTGCTCCTTCTGGTCATGTAGGTGGCTTTTACAAGGATTTGAGTGACCTTCTTGTCTTCCAGTTGCTCCCAAGCCCTGTGGAGCTCCCAGTCACTGCTGGAGCTGCAGGAACTGACTGTAATGTTATTGGGCTGCTTCTAAGTCATCACTTTGGAAACAAGCTTTGTTGTTAACTAGACAGGAGTTTGACTTTTAAAATTCACCACTATTTTTTTTAGAAAGGGGTAATTACATTTTACAGGTGTTCATTGGATGCGGGGATTAATGTAATACACAGTGGGAAAAGAATATATGGTGTAACAGAGCTCTAAGGAGCTGTAGAGAAGAAGATAAAAGTAACTGAAAGAGTGGAATGAAAGTAACAGATTCCAGAAAGACTTTCATGAAAGTCTGGGGGAATTAATAATTACATAGGAGAATAAGAAATAAAAGAGAACTTTGCTGTTCTACTTTCTTTTAAAAACACCAATTCCCCCCCTCCCCCATTTTACTTTCAGTTTGGAGCTTATAGGTTCAAATTAAATTTGAACAGATGTGCACCAGGTATTTAGTTTTCAAACTCCTAAAGAAAGAGAATATCTGTGTTTCCACTGATATTAAGTGACACGAAACCACTGTAAAATGAAGAAATTGTACAACAGAGGTATTTATCTTGCTAATTTAAAATAGGGGAATGTTTTAAATGAAAATGTAAACAGCTTTAATGACCTGACTATAGGAGGATGCCAAAAAAGGTTACTTCTGAAATAAGTAGTAAGTCTTGAAATCAGAAAAAAGAAAAAAAATGAAGCACTTTTACTGTTGGGACCTCATCACTGGCAAAGCAGGGATGGAGGGAGACACAGCAGGTTTTGAAGAGTCTTGTATCCAGTAGTAATTTTAAATATTTTAAAAGAAAATATAAGGAATTTGATACTACTAAATTACTGGTGGGTGGTTACTTTTGTTAGCACAGTGCTGTTTGCTTCTCAGTGAAGGGTCTGAGGTCAGACTCTGCTCATAGAAAAGAGATACACTCTTCCTTGCAAATGATAGGAGCACAGGGTCAGCTACCCAGCACTGCTGAAAGTCAAAGCATTTCCAGTGGTGTCTGTGGAGCAATGCCAGCTTATATGAGCTGAAGACATGGCCTAGAGTTACCAGCCAACTAGGGGGCTGTGCTCTGGGATCAGTTTTGCTATATTTTGTTTTCCCAGTGGTTGGCAGCTTTCTTGGGTAACCTTGGTGAGCATTTAGGACACAGAGCCCCTGTCACAGCTCAGGTCCCCAGTAATGCTGAATGCAGACACCCCGTACAGAGGGTGGGGTGGGAAGGGAATGCACTCAATGGCCCCGTGCCCATGCAGCTAAGAACATGGGCTACATCTATGTGGCAGAGGGAAGGCAGGAATCTCACAGGTCTCATAAGCCTTTTCCAGTAGCTCTGTTCCTGACATTCAAAAGGCCTTTCTCTTTTCTAAGACCTTTTCCATGTGTATGTGTATCTTTTTTACCCTAAGCCCCTTTCTGTACTTGATTTGAGCTCTTCTTACCCTGACATTCCTGTTTTCTTTTTTTCCTTCTCTTTAAAGGTTAAGTGACATCATTCAGTGGGAGTTTTCTCTTTTCACTTCATCCTGGACTGCTTTAAACGGTGTTTGCTTTCTTTCCCGAGTGCTCCAACAGGAATAGTCTCCCACTGTTCCCTCTGCCAGCACTTGAAGAATTTCTCTGGTAATTTCTGCCTCCAGTTATCACATCCAAGTCTCTGGGCTGACCCCATTTTGCTCACAGTCCCTTGGCCTGTTCCAAATCCCTCCAGCAAGCTCACCACCTCATACCATTCATTCCCTGTCTCCTTGGCTCTTCACCTCTATGCTGTCTTAATCTCTTCTTTCCCCTCCAGAGGTGGTTGAACTCCTTAAGCCCTTTACATTTCTTACCTTACTGAAAATAGTGCTTTTATTTCTGCTGTGTTCTTTCCTGCCCTTGGTGATCTGCCATGACTGTTCCTTTTGTTCTGCTTTCCCAGTCCTGCCTCAGGGCCTCTTTCCATGCTGCCTCCTGATTAATGTGTGTCAGTGCCCTCCATTTCCTTCTTCAAATCACTTTTTGAAAGCCCTCCTATTTTATAAAACGCAACTATTTGAAAGGTGCTCATTTGGGCTGGCAAGGAGCAGTTCCACCTTATTTGACAGGATGAAGCCAATACAAAACCATAACAACCATTGCTTTCACACTTGCTATAACCACTGTTACACTTCTTGCTTTGCACCACCAAGCTCTCTGGTGCTGATTTTCACCTGTGCCATGGTCATCACTTAAAACATTGAAAAGCAAGGGAGGAAAAATGGCTTGATGGTTTCTGTGCTTCCCTAATTTCCTGGTCTTGCATGGAGAAGGGTGCATGCAATTGGTTTACTGAGGTTTTGTACCACATGGGCCTCCACCCCAGCCGCCATAATCTCTTCCCATGCTCCCTACTTCTCTTCCAAACATGCCAGTCATGCTCCATAGCAGAAAAATTTAAAGGGTGTGAGTTCTTCCCACCACAGATGCCTTTTGCCAAGCAAGCATTTCCCTCACACGGAGGAAGCCCTGGTTGGCCCAAGCTAGAGAATGTGTCTTTGAGCCAAGGCATCACTTTAGATTTTTGCTTAGTGTTGTGTTTCTCTAAAGGCAGCAGACAAAGTTTCAGAGCTTTATAAATACAACTACCTCTAATAACTCAGTTATAATAATTCATTTTTGAATGAATTTATTTATATGAGTGTAAATATGTTGCTTGTATTTAATAATTCTAATTTAAAGACATCTCTTTGCAAAATTCTTCAAATTAAATTGCAGTTATCCCTTTTCCTATGCAATGGTTTATGAGTGTATATTGGATCTACTCTTACATTTTTTTCTTCTCTCTAATCCAGCCAAACCCTTAAAAGCAGTATTTTACTAATATAAGAGCTGTCTCTCATTGATATTATGGGCATTTCAACCTGACTGTGTTTGGGGGTATTTATTTTGGCTGTTGCATCATCACATATTTAGAAAAGAGGAAATAGCTGTGTGCCTTCTAAATTGCTAACACTAACGGGAGCACTTAATCTTTAGAATATCTTAACTATACATCCAACATCAACATGTGTGTCAGAAAACACATGAATTCTTTGTGCTTAAATATTCAATGATCATGATTAATGCTTAATGCAAAACACACACGAGGTGCATGGAAATGGAATACTGGTTGCTTTAGGTCCTATTAAAGAATCTCAGAATCCACATTTAATGATATTCTGGAAAATCCTTTGTATACCTTCTGAGCTATTTGTGTTTCTTTACTGCTTGCTTGCTGTAAGTCTCCCAGTGTCAAGGACCCTGCCTTTTTGCCCACTCTCCAGCCCACGAGTCAGCCACCCTTGGGAAAGCGAACCTGGAGGTGGAGACAGCGGGAGTAAAAAGAAGAGACTGTGCCCTGCCAACAGCTCACTTCCAGCTGAGTTAACCAGGGGAATGCAAGGTGATTTACTCATGTGGCAGGGCAAAGAGGCCCATTTACCTGCTGAGGGTGAAGGCAAGACAAGGACTTATGGAAGCAGTTCTTCAGTGCCTTGTGCCTGCTGCTCCTGGGGCCCCTTCAGAAAGGCAGCTCCTCACTCAACCCAGTGCCCTGTGGGTGTGTGAGCACTGTGACTGCTCAGGCAGCCCAATTGTGCTGGGAGAAGGCCTCAGCAATGCTTGGAGCCACCACAGGTCCCCTCTGCCCTGGAACCAGTGCAATGCTGAGATTTCAAAAGCAGTTGTCATGTGGAAAGCTGAGCAGATTCAGCTCCACACATACAACAGCGCTCAGCAAAACCTGCCTTTGGAAGTCCCCCTTGACCCTCATTGTGAATGAGGGTGGCTGAGAAAACTGTAAACTCTGAGCTGCACACCTGTGGGGATCCAGTGTGTGGCCTTGGCCTCTGCCCTTCATTATTTGATGTTGTTGCATTTCCTTGGGAAAAGGCTTTTATGTAAATGCTGCTTCACCAGTTGTCAAAGGAATGCTTTCTCACACTCATGGCTCTGGTGCACTTTGCTCCATGCACACACTCCTTAGATCTACTTTTGGTTTGTATCCTTCACATTTTCTCTAAGTATGACACACACACAGTATTCTCTAAAACATACCATGAGTTGAAGATGCAGTTTTTATCTCATTCCAGTAATGTTTTAGTCTTTACCTCTTCAAAGGAAGCCATCTCAATAAATCTACTGCAATTTCCCTAGATCTCTTATTTATACAGTAGAAGACAAATTGTACTCTCTATAATAGCAAGAGTTTGTGAGAGTTTGAAATCTTGTTACATACTTACTTTAAAACAAATTTTTCTATATTATTTATTAACATTTTTTTAGCATTGCAAGACAAAGGTGAATATCACCAAAGAAATGCCCAGAAGTTCAGTGTTATGTCGGGTTAAAAGTCTGAAATCACAAACAGCACTCAAAAACGTTTTGACTCTTCTGAGCAAAGCAGCACCTGCCAGAATGCTGCAGCCACCGACGCTGGAGCAGGTGCAGGGATGTTTATTCCATATGAAAACACGTATCTTCTCTTTTTTTTTTTTCTTTTTGTTCCTGAGATAGCTTCACTGTAAAATCCTATGGATAAATAGCAGGCCTCACACCCAGTTTTATTGTGGAGGCTATATCTGCCATGAACAGTACTGTTCTGGCAGTGTAAACAGATAATGGTAAGTGTAATAAGGACCCACAGGCTGCAGCTTTATCTGTTGATGAGCCAGAAGAGCACTTAACTAGGACACTGCAAGTACTAGTAGATACAGCATTTACATAGTTCTGTTTTCTCCATGGTGATATTTTACAGTCTACTCTTCCTGGGAAACAACATTCTTAATCTCCTTTAAGTTGTGAAGGTGGCACTCATGAGCATTTTTGTGAAAATGCCATATTCAGGCCAAGAATAATAAACCACAAGAAGCCAGAAGATACCTTTATTTAAGGGCCCTTCAGATCAAAAACTCTGTGAGCAGCTTTTCTTGTTTCAGAAGGAAAAGTTCAGTATTCAAGGCAGACATTATCCCACTGCAAGCCTAAGACTCACTCCCCTGGGGTTTGTCTTGCAGGGAAGTGTGCCTGTATTATCCACCCTTTGCCAGCCTTTCCTGACTTTGCAGGGAGAATGCCAGACTCTGTGCTATGGGATCCATATGAGACTTCTCTATAGCAAACTGAGAAAATCAGATTTAAATTGGGAAAGGGATGATGATCCTCACCCTCTTTTAGGAAGGTCAGCTGTCTGTTTTTACTGATGCAATCAAAGAAAGCTGGTTGGTGTCTTGGTTCAAAGCATTGTAGCTTAAGCAAAAGAGAGTTAATGTTTCAGCTTTTCTGGCAGTGGTAAATGGCCACTGACTACTTTTAGTAACTGATACACAAGGAAAAAAAAGCTTAACTTTTTGTAGGTGCAGAAGCTATTCTGTGATGTGTATGTGTGGATTACACAAGGAGGCAAGTTATTTTGGAACTTAGCACCATGTTCTAACTTACCAGCACTACAATTAAGGAACACCTGTAATGGCAGCTCTCCTTCCCTCATAGTTCTTTTAGATCCACCTTTCTTTCTTTCTTTCTTTCTTTCTTACTATTACACTTGATGTTATTTGAGTCTCTTGTTTCGTTTTCATTCAAGAATGAGCCTTGCAATGGTTCAGCTTTATTCCTGCCAGTTGTCAAGTGCAGATTTAGACATGGTGTGACTCACTCTAGGCCTCATAACCAGAAATAACTCACAGATCATTTAAATTGTTTGTCAGCCACAGACACATGAAGAATAGAGACTTGAGTGAGAAGGTCCCATCTGGGCTGTCGTGCTGGACTATCTGGATGGTCCTGCACTGGCATTCAAAACAGTGGGAACCCAAATTGCTCTGCAGAGAGCTGGGAAAGCTGTGAATTCTGGCACCTGCCATGACTTTCTCTAACCAACAAATCCAAAACAGGTTTTCTTGTAAATATTGGACTAAATTAAGACTTCTGGGATTCAATTTTGCTTGAAAAATACAGGACAAAGCAAAGTCTGAAGTAATGGCTTCCCATTCCTTTATTTTGCCATCATTCTCTTTATAAAGCCCAGGTAGAGAAGTTTCATTTTAAGGAAAAGTCTGCATTCCTGAAAACAGGTATATGCTGCTTGCATCTTTTGGAAGTGGTCCCTCATGCATACCTCGCGGTATCCACCATGGAACCCAGCCATTCTGGAGTCTCTCCTACTTACGTGGGATTGGGAATGTTTCAATTCAACGTAATTCATACTGTGTAGACCAGCAGTAGTCAGGTGATATTTTAAACAAACAAGCACATGTATTATATCCCAGTTACAGAGCCTTTCCTATTCCTGGGCCCACAGGGGCTCTGTATGGCAGCAGGAATCTGTGTGCTTCCTTACGGTACAATTTCCCTCAGTGCTGCTTTTGCAATGGTGCTTGGATTAAAATTAACCTTGGAAAAAATTTAGACCTTATTTCAAAACAAAACCACTGAGTAGTATGGGAACATCACATACATCCTAAATTATTAGAAGCAGTCCTGGCAACATACTTGGTGACAGACTTCCACTTGACCAAACAGAAGAGCTGTGGTGGGTAGACAAGCTGGATGGTCTACTGTTTATTTGTCATTTTCATTAGACTGCACTAAGACTGACAGAAAGTGCTTAACTCATATGTTAAAATTATTAGTTTTCCCACATCAAAATATGCAGTTGTTGCAGGTTGTGCCAGCAACAACTGGTATTGATAAATATAAACTTTTGACTTAATTTCTCTAGTGTGTGAAGAAACATTTGGTCTAATGTGTGGTTAGCAGGTTTTGCTGTTCAGAATTATGTGAAGAGGCAGCAGTCCAAAGTGGACAAGGTAAGCAAAACAGTGTTTACTTCTTGCCTGGTTCTCCAATTAGAGTAAAACTTTGAGGCAGAAATAGGTTTTCTTTGACATTCCTGAAAGAATAATTTGTTTGCAGATTCTCTGACCTGCTCCATGCTGACTGGCATAGATGGGTAAATAAAATGATGTTTTGAGGCTAGCTAGGCCAAATATCACTGTTTTTTTTTTCCTTCTGTCCAGAAAATCAAATTGTGCTGCCATTCAGAGACAGAACAGGAATATTTTGACAGAAGAGGTCAACAGACCTCTGACAGAAGAGGTGTACTATCAATTGCATCATTAATGGAGGTATGATTGATGTGTTGTGCATATTCCTTACCCTGGCTGGTATGCTAGTCTGATTTCAGGATTTCCATGTGATCTTGAGGCCTCAGCATATTTCTATCCTCTTTCTGGTGGAGGTAGGAGCTGATATTCTAGTCCCATACAAACAAATTTCTCTCAGTGAGCCACAGTGTGCCATATCACCATGGAAATACATGGTGGAGAGCATTTCTGAGAGAGCAATCAGTGCTGTTGTCTATCTCTCTACCAGCAGCTGTTTCCTGCCAAGCTCATTTCCTCCAGGTCTCCTCTGCTCAGTTGTGTCTTTCTAGGCTGTGTATATCATGAGCAGCAAACCTAGGACAGCATTAAGCCATTCACTAAACAAACTTCAGCAATGTATCTGTTCCTGGTTTTGCCTGGTCCCCTATGGCTTTGATTCCAAACATTTATAAAAATATACTGCAAATATGGCATGAGTTAATTCTCCCTTTGGAATTCTGTGGAAGAAAAGCACAGTGGTGACAATTCATGGTTTGCTGGACAATACCTATAGATGTATATGTAGAAAAGTGTAGGTTGATGTAGAAAAGTGTATTAATTACTAGTAATTTCTACTAGCCCTTCCCTAAGAAAAAAATTCAGTAGTAGCATTCAGTTTAAAAATCCTAAAAGTTGAAAAAACCCACAAAAATCCCACCTATTTCAAATAAAATACTAAACTGTGTTGTATCTGCTATATAGTCTCTACCACAATTCATGGTAAAGTGAATACTGAAAAGATCAGTCCTTATACATGCTATGACCATAAGATGGAGATATTGGGCTACAAAAGAAATAATGTACTTAATTCCCTCACCACTTTGGTTAGCGTGGGTTTATTTAAAGAAAAACTATGATGGTTAGCTAAAATAAGTATTGTGGTAGGGATTAGACACCAGCCAAACCAGGATGGCAGAGTACTAGGAATACAAAGTCTTGCTTGCAAAGTGAAGTATTACAAGTGAAAATGTGAGCTGGCTATTGTAATAATTTCAGTAGTGGATGACGTGTGCCTTTGTTTCACAAAAAATAGATTGAAACATCAGGCTCCCAATTAACAGAGGTGCCCTCCTTTCTGAGGAGTGGGAAGCTATATGTGTTCTCAAGGCAGGTTAAATGGCTTGTGGATTACACAATCTATACAGTTATTTTCTAATCCTCAAGGACATTGTAACAGCACAGGATCTAGCTTGCATTTCATTCTCTCCAAGAGGCTCTGAGTCTAGAGTAACTGAGCACAGGAAATTTTTGGTGGCATTAAGGAGAGGGAGAAAGGGTTATCAGGGGAAGCTGGAAGGGACAGGTGCAGTCATCAGCTCCTGAGGTACATATCAAACAGGAAACCTTTGCCAGCATCTGGGTAGTAATTTTATTAGTGAGGGGATAATTTTACTTTGAAAAGCACCTTAAAAATATTACCTTCTTGCTCAGCTGATCCACTTCTCTCTTTAAACTGGCAGTCCATTGTCCCCTCCTTAACTTGTCTCAGTCTAAAAGAGATAGTTGGCCCCAATTTTGGACATGTGTCACCCTCAGAAACATCTGGAAAGTTTAAGTCAGAGGTACTGGGTTTCAACTCAGTGCATGCAGTATTTTTGCACAAGCAGAAATGAGGGCTTAATTTAGTTGATTTAAATTTTAAATTATTAGCTGTTAAAAATTAATGGGGGAAGATGATGATTAGGTAAGGTGAAGGGTGTTTCCTTAATGGCAAAGGAAATTACTGGAGGTATAACTCCATCAAGGGCATAGTGGGTTTGCCATTAGTCGAAATCTTATAGCCAAGTGCAGATGCCTTTCTAAAAGTGGCATTTTGTTCAGTTGGCAGGTCTGATTGGTGTGTATGATGAATCCATAAATGAAATTCTGTGGCCTGTGTACAGCATGAGATTAGACAAAAGGATTGCAGGGGTCACAGGATCACAGAAAAGCTGAAGTGGGAAGGCAGATCTGGAGACCGTCTAGTTCAAAGCAGTTTCAGCTACAGCTAATTTCTCAGGGCTACGTCCTGTTGGGTTTTGAGTCTCTCCAAAGATGGACTCTCTGCTACCTCTCTGGACTGCCTGTGACAGTATCTGACCACCCTCATAGTAAAAACAAAAAAATAATTTTTTGTTCTTATTTTTAAATGAAATTTTCTGTATTTCAGTTTGTACCCATTTTGTTTCAGTTTGTGCCCATTTTCTCTTTTCCATCCCTGGGTACTACTGAGAAGGATTTGGCTCGATCTTCCCTCCTTTCAGGTATTTATCCAGACTGATGAGGTTCCTCTGAGCCTTCTTTACTCTAGAATGTACAGTCACAGATCTCCTAGCTTCTCCTCATATAAGAAATGATCCAGTTCCTCACTATCTTTGTGGCTCCCTGATGAACTTGTTCCAAAATGTTCAAGTATCTCTGGTCCTGGGGAGCCCAGATCCAGACCCAGCACTGCATATGGGTCTCACCAGTGCTGAATAGAGGAGAAGGATCATACCTACCCCTTGACCTGCCAGTAATGTTTTTCCTAGTATTTCCTAGTATTTCCTAATCCAGCAACCCAGGATGCTGTTGACCTTCTTTGCCTTGTGGGTTCATTGCTGGTTCATGGGCAATTGGATGGCCACCAGCATTCCCTGGATCCTTTTCTGCAAAGCTGATATCCAGCCTCCAGCCTGTACTGGTGCATGGGGTTATTCCACTCATATGCAGGACTTTGCAGTTCCCTTTGCTGAACATCATGAGGCTCAGGTTGGCCAATTTCTGCATCCTGTTGAGGTCCCTCTGAAGGGCACCACACCCACCTGGTGTGTCAGCCACCACTTTTTATCATCAACTGAGTTACTTCATTTTTGAAGGCCATTGGGTCAGTCAGGCATGATTTCCCCTGCATAAATCCACAGTGAATACCCTCAATCTTGTTTTTTACGTGTTTGGAAATGATTTCCAGGATATTTTACTTCGTCATGTTCACAGGGATCTAGGTGAGATTGTGGCTCTCCAGGTCATCCTTATTGCCCCCCTGGAAGCTAGCAGTGATACTTTTATCCAGTCCTGAGGAACTTCCCCAGTTGCCACGACCTTCCAAATATTAACAAGAGTAGCCTCACAATGGTATGTGCTCAGTATTCATGAACCCTCAGTGATGCCTCAGCACTCATGGCTGCAGCCCATCAGAGTCCATAGATTTGTGTGGATTCAATCTGCTTAAATATTGCCTAACTGGGTGCTCCTCCAGTGAGGGTAAATTTTTATTGCTCCAGATTTTCACATCCATGACCTATTCTTCCTCATTTGTAAGTAACAGGTCCAAGAGAACTTCTGCCCTCATTCATCCCTCAGCCATCTGTGTCAGGCAGTCCTTGCTGACCTTATAGATTCACGACTCTCTGAACAGGGGAACTGATTTTCAGTTTGAATTCAGCAGAATTCAGCACTTGTCTGAATTCTCCATATTAGCAATAGATAGAAAGATGTCTACCAGTAAGCTAATCAGAATTTATGGGGAGAACAAAGACAGTGAAACCTAGAATTCTACTTTTACATTCATTCTTCTGGCTAGAACCCCACTTCAAGAATTCTGTTTCACAAAGCAGAATTAAAATTTTCTGTCCATTTCCAAGTTAATGGCAGTAACAAAATTTGAGCCAAGGAATACACCTGTGACCATGAATTTAAAGAGAAATTCTCTTGAGAAAAATAATTGATTTATGACAAAGTAGATGGGTGTTGAACTTAATCTGGCTAGAGCATGTATTTCAAGTTTGACAAGTATATAAAGATGCCCTTATAAGAAGGCTGAATGGTGTAATATTTGTACATGATTGCTTTTTTAGTGTTAAACTAGGAGTTATCTAAATGAATTTGAGGGATTTTAATATAATAAGAGAAAGTCAGGGGGAATGTTGCTCAAAGAAATTTATAGAATATGCCACATAATTTGGGGTAAGGAAAATACTGGGTAGTTGCCAAAGGTGGAAGCCCAGTGTCCCCAGCCCTTGTATGGAGGCAGTGGGGAGAGACAGGATCCCCCTGGGAGAAGCCAAATTTGGGTCTGGTCTGGGCAACTCAGTAGTGCCATTTGGTTTCCTATATATGTGTGTAATCACTCATATCGAACACAAGGTGAAACCCCTCTAATCCTCAATGCTTCCTTCTCCTCGTCTGTTTTCCACAAGAAAGTAGCAAGGAGAAGGAAAGACCAGCCTGGATGATAAGGACACTGGAAATGTGGGTTCCCCCTAGAAGCAAAGTGCATTTCCTGCTGTGAAGCTCCTTTGAGGACCTCTCTCCTCACCATGCCAGTTAGGCAGCACAGGTATGCAGGCAGGTACAGCACCGCACAGTGACCCCGTGGGAGCTTAGCTCTGCAAACCACAGTGCTTATTTCTGCCTGTCAATCTGGGCTCAGCTGTCTAGGTGCAGTTACTTTTTCTTCTGTGTGAGGATAAACAGTGCTATTGACAATGGAAATCACTCTTGCCAAAGGGAGTTTGAACTTTAGGCAGCCAAGCTGGGGAGTACTGATGTCAGCAATCCATCTGGAGTTGTGTGATAGATGGGAACACAGTCAGGAAAGCACCCAGGTGCCCTGACACTGGGCCCAAGCCTCCTCCCCTCTGCAGCCACTGCACTCCTTAAGGTGTTTTATTGCTTATGTCTTTCAGGACATGTGAAAAAGGCTTAAAATACACAAGACAAATTATCCAACATGATTCTCTGGAAAATGTTGTGTATCTTAAATGCAGCCAAAGTGCAGAGTGTATGCCAGTTGTAACAGTAATCACTCATTTTCTGTTTTGACCTAGCTGAGAAATTACAGACTTGGAAAGGAGTAATTTCAATGTAACAATCTTTGCTGTTTCAAAGGTTTTCTTTCTCTTTTACCCCTCTGGGAGCAGCGTGTACTGTGTGAGTTTTTTCTCCACTTTTTCGGAACACATCCTATTTCATCTAGCCCTACTTTCCTAAGGCAGTTAATCTATTGGAGATACACAATTATATCATATCTCACTTTCTGCCACTCAAGCTCTGTCTCAAACATTCATGCAGATGCCAGAAGCGGAGCTGGTAAGGGTTAAACATTAGAAGATCAGTGAATTGCAGAAGAATTTCTCACTACTTCCAGGTCAGCTATTCACAGGTTGTTTTGTTTTGAGCTGTGGCTTCTAGACTTGGATCATGTCAACATACAGAGCAGGGTTGACGCTGAGACATCCATTTAATAAATATTTACTTTTATATGTGTGTGTGAGTGCATATGTGTATGTGTGTGTGTGTGCAGGCTTGCAAGCCTATGTATGTTCACTGAGCTTACATCCAATGTCCATCCTTAGTAAATGGATTTATCCCACTCCCTGACTTGCCCACAAGACAAGCCCAGCACACATATTTACTAGCAAGAACACTTTGGAATGCATTTGTGGTTGTAGACTGCATTTCATGGTATCCTGCTTTAAACTTGTAGTAGTACTACTATTTTTAATAGCAGAGTAGCTGCACCACTCAGCTGTTGGCACAATGAACTGAAATTGAAAAAAATGTTCTTTACAATATGGACACTGATACAATGTTACATTAAAAACATTTCCTCACAGTTATTGTCTCCTTAGAGATTAAAATAGAACACTGGAAGGTTTTCATCCTTCCACTAGTTTGTTTTTGAAAATGTGTGAGCTAAAAAAGGAAACTGAGAATTTGTTTACGATGAGTAAAAAAACATTGATATGTCAGTGTGCAAAGATTAAAATTACATACAAAGGCATAGGCAATAAAAGACAGTTACTTTCAAGCATATGTGACAAAATCATAATTAAGATGAGGCTTAAAAGCACACGTTGGGATAGTGCATGTGGACAAAACCAGTGTGCAACGGTATTTGTAACTTACGTTTCTTTGAAATAATCTCTTTTCTGAAAGCCCAAACAAATCACTTCAAAATGTCACAAACATTTGTCATAGTCAGGGCATTCTCAAGTTCATCAGATTTCTTGGATCAAACTGTAATTTTCTCTTATTTATGTATTGCAAATTTATTCTATTTTTCTTTATATTGATAGCTATATTCTAAATTTGAACTACAGGGCCTGAACAAGATAGTGAAGCCAACAAGTGATCTTTCATGTTTGGCAATGGCACAACTCCTTCTAGCATGAATACTGCCAATCCTTTTGAACATTTCTGTATACAACATTTTATTATTAATACTTTCTATAGACCTCAGCTGTCTTTGGATGAAGCCATGACTTGCATGTGACTGACTTTTCAAATCTTATCAAAAGTCCATGGATATTAAATTTATTTATTCACCTGTGGTATAAACCATTGATCTTCTGTACACATTTGTCTGCCATGAAGTGTCCTTGCCTTTTTATTAGAGTTATATTCCATTTCTGCCCAGGATGCACCTGTGGTAGTCAAGTTACTAGGTGTTTGTCAGTAGGAAGTTGAGAGCAGCCTCCAACACAGTTTTAATTTCATGGAGAAAAATGAGGAAGGTTTCTCTTTCTGTGTTAGCGTTTCTTGGGCAACTGTCTTGTACCACCCACACTGTAAAGGTGATTGACTCTGATTCTAAGGCTCATCACATAATTCATCCAGTCACCATTCACTGTTTTATACTGTTTTATATATAACACAATAATAAAATTTTCCCCTTGATTATGATACCTTAATCTAAAATAACCAACTATCATTCATAATGGCCACAAGCACTTAAACATAGCCAAACCACAAAAAAAAATCATTCTTCACTGTGATTTAGAAAGCTATTAATTTGGTGTAACAATGTGAAATTGGCAGACTATTTAGATAGAACAACCTTCACCTGAATTACTGGAGTTAAAATCTTTTCCTCCAGGGAAATGTGACCTACAGAAATGTTTCACATTATCCCAGGCAAAAGAACCATGCTGAAAAGATTAGAAACCATCTCATGCACACATGCACACATATGCTTGCATGCACGCACACTCTCCCACCCCTAGCAGTACTGTGGGTAGCACAAGGAGCAGTGCCCTTTCACAGACTCCTGCCTTGTGCTCAAAGGAAATGCAGCAGACATTTAAATATTTCCAAACCAAACAAGACATCCTGAAGGATTCTCCTCCTGTGGCCTCATTATCTGCTTACATCTGTGTTTTTAAATTCAAAAGAACGGCTGAAGCAGTCAGAGCTACCCTTGACAGGAGCAGAAAGGGGAAGTGAAGAAGCAATGAGAAAAAGTTTGAGACCTCCACTCAAGCACCTCTCCTGTCCCTGAGGACACCAGGTTTAAAATACGGTGGTTGGAAATTAAAATCATCATTTAAAATTTATAGATTTAAAATGTACAAGAAGGCTGATCTTGCAAAAACAGTGATGACCTCTTTGTGAGTATCTGATCATTCCTCTAGAGTTTAGGGCCAATTCTTCCCTAAAGCTGCACCTTTGCGTTTGCTTTCCCATAGGAAGATCTGAGGCTGCAACTCTTCAGCCTGTATGACCCTGGGGCCCCAGCAGGGCCTGAGGCTGACGTGATGAGCAAGCTGTTGACATGAGCAATAGGCTGATGCAGACAAGACCTTTTTCAGTGAGTGCCAAATGTCATCAAAGCCCCATCCAAGCCTGAGGAGGATCTTCTAAAGGGTGCCCCCCACATCACCTACCTTCACAGTGCCACCTCCTGTACCTAATCCTCCCTGGATTTTTACTTTAGTTTTGGATATCTTCGCACCAAATAAAAATATGGCTTTCTCCATTCTCTCTGATGGTCTTGTGCACCTACTGACATGAAAGGGTACTCAGTGCAAAATTCCCAATCAGTTTTAGTGTGTGGGGAAGAAACTGCAAGAGTGTTTGAGCACCTCATACTTACTGCCTGTAAACATTCAGCTTTGAGGGAAAAAAGAGTAATCAATGAGGAATTTGGCTTCAAAATCAACGGCATGATACTGTGTGGTCAGGCTGCATTCTTCAAAGCCAGCTGAGTAGCCCTGGAGGGAGGGACTCTGCCTTGCTGCTGCAAAGTGTCTGGTAAGCATCTCCAGAATGTTTGCTCCAAAGATCTTCGCTCCAAAAATGTCATCTCACCTTATAAACAGGTTAGCCCCAACCTGTGAGCTGGGCCAGCTGCAGTTGCAGAGCCACCACCAGTGTCAGCCCAGGAAAGGGCTGAGGGTTGAGTGTGTGAGCCAGCCCCATAGTTCCTTCCCACCTCTGCTGGGAAGCTGTAATTTTGGGACTGGGTACAGGTCTTGCAGAGAAACGGAACAGGTAATAAGGGAATGGAACAGAAATAAGGGAAGGGTTTCAAATTTGCTGGGAGTGAGGTAGAGATAGAAAGAGAATAATCCTGAAGCAAAGGAGATGAGAAATGAGAAAATGAGGAAAAGAAGAGCATCCTTGTTCCAGACCTGCTCATCCAATTGAATATGTGCTGTTTTTTCACCTTGAGAATGTCAACCTATAAGTAAATTATTTTTATTTCTGAACATAAAAAGCATCTCTGTCTTGGCAGGTTGCATTACAACTGAGTGCTGTACAAGCTGGACCAACCTTGGTGTTGCTTTTTGTTGTGAATAATCTCCTGCCTGGCATCTGAATTACCTTGCTGCAAAGGCAAAGGTTGTTTCAGGCATGCCAAGGAGCAGGCTGAGGTAAGGGCAGAAACAGAGCTAAGGAGAAGGGCATGCAAGTGGCCATGGGCACGAAGACTCTGCTCCCTTGGGCTGAAGAAAGCATGGGTGAAAAATGTTGGCCTAATCAAATAAAAAGCACACAAGAAGTTAGCCCAGGGGCAGAAACTGGTTTCTTGCTTCAACACTCTTGCTTGCCTTTGCCCTGCTGTTGTTGAATTCAAATCTTCTCCAAAAAGGGTGCCTCAAGATATTGCGGATCCCAAAAGCCCTGGGAGTGATGAGTGACAAACGGTTTCCAATTTTAGGCAACAGGCTTCTGTTGTCTGGCTGAAGTGGCACATGGCTTCCTTCCCAAGTAAAAGCATCCTGGGTTCCCTAGATGAAAGCTGAGGTTGGTCCTGAGAGATGACACACAGTGTCCCACGCCAACCACCCTGTTTTGCCAATGCTCTTGTTGCCATGACACAAATCCTAATGGGAATCCGTCACACTTGAGTCTCTTTTGTTGGCTGGGAGGCAGTTTCTGAATACTGGCTGTCCAAAGGCTATAGATAAGCATTTTTACAGCCTCAAACTAAACACTGTATCATTCCTACTAGGAGAGTTGCCATCACTGAAGTCCAGGACCTACTGGCTGCCGACATTTACATGAGAATTTATGGCTGTAATAAATTATGCTTCAGATTTTCCTTATTTGGAATAATTTTGGAGTATCTTTTCTCCATATTTTTTATGGCAATGCAATGGACTACTTTTTAAAGCACCAGGAAGATGTTAATGTTACCTTCACTGCATAAAGAGCTTGGATATAAAGCTTTCCAAGAAAGGAGTTTTTGGACAATGCAATGTTATTTATTTACTTAAGCCATTTTATAATAATCTGGCAGCCTAAGCCAATGGTGAGGTCTCGAGCAACTTGGATTCTTTAATTTTTTTTTAGTCTCTGTGCACAGGATGTACTTATTTCACTGATAAGACAAAAATAAGACTTTTCTGAAGAAGAAAATCTATGTTCTATCTCAGTGACTTTATCTCTGCAGACAGACTACAGGTATAAGGGAAACAGGAATACTGAGACAGTTATGACAGCTAAAGCTTATCTTTGAAGGAATCCGCAAATGTTACCCATATGCAAGCTAAATGCATTTTCCTGTGGCAGCAAAAAACATTTTTAATAGGGGATACATGGAGATGTTGAGATCTCCATGTCCCTCTGAGCACAGAAACCACACGCACTTCAGTAAGGATCTGATATGCTTGTAGTCACCTAGATATGTCTTGGAGAGAGGAAAATAAAACCTCCAAAGGGATGAGCAGTGAATGGCCTATCCAGGATAAATGAAAAATCATTTTAATCTCCATGCAGATTTGTCTTTTCCCCATCCCCTCATGCATCTCCATTGCATGCATTTCTGTGTTTTCTTACCTGGACCGAGTTTTCAGGGACTGGCAGCTGTTCCTCTCCTGCAGTGTACCAAACAGGAAGGACTGCCCCTCCTGCAGGTTAGCCATCTTAGCTTCCCACTTTCATTTGGAAAGGCTTCCCAGCATCATCGTTTTATTCACTCCTTCCAGCCTCCTCAGCTTCCCTCTGTCCTACCCTGCCCTCTGCATAATGCTTTCCTTTCTTTGGGTTTCCCATTCTCTTTCTCCATCAGAATGACTCTGACCACTTCTCTTTTGTCTTTTTTCTTTATTCACACCCGTTTCCCAGCCCTAACCCCATATGTGTTTCCCCATCCACAGGTCAAAACTCTTTCTTTGTAGGCTAACTTTTTTAAAGCCATCCTCCTCCTGTAACCACTCCTCTGGGCTTCCCTGTTTTCCAGACACATTACCGGTGGTACATCTCCTTGGTGGCACCTCTCAGGACCAAGTGGATGTCATGATTTCCCCAGACCTATCTCCCTGGCAATTTTGGGTCTGCAAAAGGGAGAACCACAAATGAAAAAGGAAAAAACCCTGGCAGCTGTGAGAGGCTTGTCCACATCAGCATGCTACAGCCCCAAATTATGATGAGAGCCAGTATCCATCTGCCAATATCAACATGGCCCCACCATGGCCAATGTGCCTGCAGCCTCCCCTTGGGCAATCCCTCCCTGTGCTCTCCCTCATTTCAGATGGGAACCATCCCTTTCAGACTAGATCTCTCGTTTCAAATCCCCTTGTCTCCTCGTTTTGCTGAGCTGGTTTGGAAGCTGGCTGGAAGTTCCCCGCTCCTGGGAGCTCTGTAACCAGACAATGCATCCAGTGACGCAGTTTGGCCTTTTCAAAACAAAATAGGGTTTAAAAATCAACAGGAACACATTGCTTCGATAACTGGGTTAAAATAACAACAGAAGGCCTGCACGCGTGAATATGACTTAAGCTTCATTCTTCCCTCCCAAATTTTGGGCAAGTTCCATGTCATCTTGGCACCTCTGCTCCTGGGCTGGGAGAGGCAGGACACAACTCTCTGTCTTTCTGTCGGAAATGGTGTTAGACTGGAATGTCTGTCAGCGCTGGGTCCGGATGGGGCTGGTGGCATGCCAGCTCATGGGCCAAACAGGCCAGTGCTGAGATGATCAGCTGCTTCCCAGTGCCCTGGGCGTTGCTTACTCTTTCTGGAGGAACATTAGAACCCTCCTTATTTAATTTCCCGTGCACTTCCTCCTATCCACCTCCTTTGTTTTTCACTGTACAGAAAATAACACCAAGGAAAGACACAGTGACATATCTCATAACAATTTTAATTTTCTGTGAGTTCTTCATTTTTGCTGGTTTTCTTTCTCATTTTCATCTCTTCTTACTGGATTCTCCAGATCACTGTTACTGCATCAGCATGTGCATTCAGTAACAAAATAATGGTATCCGCAAGTATTTAGTGTTTCCAGTGCATTGGACAAAGTGATTTCACAAATGACATCATTATTGAAAATACTAGCTTATTATATTTATAATACAATATGTGATCAGACTGTAAATTTCCCAAAACATTTTTAGCAGGTTTTTCTTTCAGTTAGGCTAAGTATGCCCAAGTAATCAGCCCAAACTAACAAAGCTTTTGCTTGCTTTCTTGGTTTGCACTGATGTAACAGGCCTGAAAAGCAATGCATACACTCTGGGAATTGATCTTGCAATTACATCTATATGTTTCCAGTCTGATTTTTGTATCAAAAAATAAAAAAATCCCAACCAAACAAATAAAAAACACCAAACCAAACTTCCAGCATCCCACATCCTTCTATTAAAAAACTTTGATAAGATCTTAGTTAAGTGTTTATTAAAGAAATTAAGGCTGCTACATGATGAGAAACCAGGAACTGAAAGATACCTAAGAAATTTGAGGCAAATTTTTGTCTCTGAAAAAATGTTGGCACAGAAGTGCCAAGGTCTAATGTTGTTTAACAAATATATTGGCAGTCTGGAGAGGGGAATGGGAGTGAGGAAGTGAAATTGATGAAGTTATTTATTTTAGTCAAAGCCCAGTGCTTCACTGGGGGCAGCATGTCAGTGAGACTTCAGCAAAGCAGTCAAAGGTCCAATACAATGGCAGATAGAAATAAATTGGTGGCACATGCAAAAAAAAAGATACAGTAGAGGGGAAGACAAAATATTCATGTGACAGGGAGCACTTGATATGAGCTCTGAAAGAAGACTTGGGTCTTACTGAAGGCAGCTTGATAGAAACTTCAGCTTCCTGTGGGGACTGGTGGGGTCTGTAGAGCATCACACTAGAAGCCAGCAGTGCAATTGTGTGTATTACTTGTTGTTCAGGATTTGGCATCTTGGCCGGCATTCATCTCCCTTAACCACAGAGCAGGCATCTCCACCTGAGCCTGTCATCTGAGCTCTTTTACAGCCCATGGAGAGAAGTGTGCATGCAGAGGTTGAGTCATGTTCTTCTAAAAAGGACACCTCCAAGAGATCCCATCACTCTTCCTTGGATGCCTACTTTGACTTTTTCTGTAAAAGGAGTTTTGTCAACTAGTATTAATATGTATGCTATAGAAAAATGCAGTCTCCTGCCCAAGTAGTTTTCATTTTCTGTGATGTGGGAATTAAAGGTATCGCAGTAAGGAGCTAGAGGCCAGGATATCTGAAGATGGTGCTGAGCTGCCTCAGGAAGGGCACAAGGGAAGATGTGGTAAAATCACTTAAAAATAATAAAAAACCTAATCAAGATGAACCAAGAGCTTCTGTCTTGGCATTTAAGATGAAATAAACATAGGCAATATGCATAGAAAGAAATGTGTCTTTAAAACACTAACTAGCAGCCTCTGGTATCCCCCAGCACAGGATGCTAGAGAGGCCATAAGCTGAGTTCAAATATGGGTGCAAATCCCACCCTAAGAGGGATTGGTGTGGATACATACTTGCCTGCTGCAAAATTTCTTGCATCTCCTGAAGCACCTGGGGTGGAATAGGCTGAGCAGGTTGAAAGAATATCTTATGTATGTGCAGAATTCACCTATAGGCCTGGAAAATAAATCAATTCTGAGTTCAATTGGAAGTTCTTAGACTGCCAAGTGGATATCTTGGGAAACAAATGCCCTGGCAAAATTATGTGTAATGGCTGTCTTTTTAAAACAAGGAAGGACATTCAGGATGCAGATCACACCCTCCAGACACACTTCACCATGAGCAAGCAGGGATGCTAGACTCCTAATGCTTTTTTTAAAGTCCACCAATTTTCTGTTCCTCTTTCAAATACAAGTTCCTAGAGCTCACGGGCTTTGCGACTGGATTGATGAGGAACTTACTACATTTTCTTAATGACTTGAGTCCACCTGAAAGAACATGAAAGTGTGTGCACTTCATGGAGAGATGTTTTTTTTTATAGGCTTCTACCTACTGCCTGTGTCTGTAAGGATGTGAGAGAGTTGTCAGGTCCTCTTTCTGGTGGAAAAAAGTGACCTTGTGAATGACAGCTGTGCGGGCAAGAGACAAATTTATTGACATCTCCACAGAGCAGACTATGCAGAACATATGCTATAAGTGGGGGCTTTCCCAGCTCTGGGGGGTCCTCTGTCTGCTCTCCCTGTGCTCAAAAGTGCTCTCCCTGTGCCTCCTAAAGTGCTGAGCTTGGAACTTTTGCTAGCTGCATGTTTCTTCTTCTGTTTTTATTTTACTCTGCATTCAAAGGACTAAATAGTGAGAAAGGGCTCTGGCTGCTTCAAACAGCGCACAGGAAATGAACAAGCTGAATAGCATGTTTGCCAGCACATGGATCTTTTTGGCATACTTAGCCTATCTGCACTATGGATTTGTCTCATTTTTAGCCATTACTAGCCAACCATCAAAGGCTTTTCCATATAGAAGGAGAGCCATGTTTTGTTGTGGTTCATGGTCCTGACTAATTAATATGTCCTGAAATGCCCCTAGATGGGATGGTCTGTTTCATATGACCATCTGTTTTCTGTTTCTCACCCCTGGAGTGTGGCTCCTGCCTGGGGACCCTGGGGGTACTTAAAGCCAGAAACAACTGTGGGCAGGTGGAAACTACTCAGATGTCTGTGTTTCTGTACTTCTCTTAGATACATCCCTGAGGAGGCAGCCACCCCAACCAGTGGTGGTTGAAAAGGAGGACAGAGCTCTCCTGGAACAGACAAATGTCAGCTGCTTACAGTAGATGAGTTCTACTCTTCTACTCAATGAGAACATGGAATTTTGATCACATTTCCCTCCAAGTCTGAAGGATGGGGCCAAGAAGGTTCTAACCAAATACAGTAATGGCTGGTAGAAGACCTAGCCCACTTCTGCTGAGCTAAATCCCTTGTTTGTCCTCTATTGCTCCTCCCTACATCTCCTATGGGTCTGATATGCTGAGTTGCTATGAGTCTGCCCTCATCTGTTCTGGCCATTTCCTCTCTTGACCCCTTACTTCAGAAACTGAGTTAGAAGAAATTTCCTTTCACAGGTGGGAACTTAGAATTCAGAATCAGCAGGCTACAGTAAAAAATAAAAAGCTTTGGGAATCCTGGTTCTTCTCTTCAGATCTGGAAAACAAATACATGTAGATGTCTTTTCTTTTACCAAGGGGTATCATTAAACCCTGATCCTGTAGTAGGACTGCAGTGCAAGCAATTCATCAGTAACAATAAGGAGGAAATCAGTGGGAAAAAGTAGAGGAAATGTCAAGGGCTTGCAGAGGTCTGCATATCTGGTGTTATAATATTAGAACAGAAACAGTAGTGTATGAATCACTCACAGTCATTCCTTGCCCCCATGGTTTTGGTAACAAAGGCCATTGTCTGAAGTAGTATGGGAGCAAGGTTTGTGTCCCAGGGTTGAAATAAAACTCATTTGGCAGACATAGAAATCCTCTGGGGTAATCAACAGGCATGGAAAGGTAAAAGGGGACAGCAAAAGATTAGACTCTTGTTGCTGTCACCACCTTCCTGGATATTCACCTCTGTTACCATCACAAACACCCTGACATCAGGCATAAAGTGCTCCAGCTGAGACCCATCCTTGTCCTCATTATGGTCTTGCTGAAGGCAAGCACAGAGCTGTGGTCCTTTCCTCTCTTGGGTGCTAGATCAGGCTTTACTGTCTGAGGCTGCAGTGGGCTGCAATGTGCCAGTTGCACTTCCCAGGATGTTGGCAGGGCTAGGCATGTGCCATCTTTGAGAGAGCCTGAAATGGCACATATCCAGGGATAAAGAAGTCTTCTGAAATTCAGACTGTTGGTTGATTTCTGTGGAAGAAATAATGCTTTTAGAAAAGAAATTTTAATCTCTGCATGTCTCTCCATCCTGCCTACTGCTGGAAGCTTGAGCAAGGCTGGACTGCTTCACATGTGCCTGTGTATAAGATAGGCTTCACCAAAGAGTTTCTACTGCTTTATTGACAGAGCCTCTGAGCCTGCTGAGCAACTTGGCTGAGTCCTGCACTCTGGTTGTGCTTGTTCAGACTACATTGGACACCTTCAATGAGCAGTCAAGCCAGAATCTTCCTACCCCCTGCTCCTCTGCTGCCCTGGAACAAGCTTATGTTTGTTTACTGGAGGTCACTTATCTTGAGCTATTGTTTTTTTCCTGTCCACTCCTCCTTGCTGCCTCACACTAAGCAAAACCAATATACAACTGTATTGAAATGTTCCCACTTCCCAGTGCAGCTTTGTTTCTGTTTCAGAAAGGAAAAGGGGGTACACTGCAAGATTTAGCACATGGTAGGAGGAGCAGAACTTGATATCTATTTTTAAGGGACCTAATAAATCTGCCTTTCATTATGACATAGTGGATCTTCCCATTATGGCTGCAGATGTTACTCCCGTTCTTGAACCTTTTTTATCAATTATTGCCCCAACTTGATAACATTCACATTGCTCCCTGGAATCCTCACCCTCTCGATTATGGCCCTGCCTGTTAAGTCACCTGGAATCAAAGCACACTCCTTCAATGCTTTTCTGATGCTCCTTTTTCCTCTCTGGTGAACAGCTCTCCTTGCCTTTCACTGATGGCCAAGAGACCATCTGGCATTAAAGGACCACGTGCTGAAGGACAAGTGGAAGAACATGGAAACATTTTTGTGTTCTGCAATTTTAATTTATCTTTAACTTGAGCCCGTTGAACTCTCTTTATTCCTTTCTTAAAGAATAGTGAATCCTGTTGCCGACTCTAATCTTCACTGCATCTTCCCCCTCCCATTTGTTCATATTCTCTCCAGCACAAAGGATGAGAAGCACCATCCTATAACCAAATAACTTTCTCTAAGTCACCAGAAAATGCTCTGCTAGCCACCAGTGGTCAACAAGTCTCTGGCAAGGAAACATCTAGACTAAAAAAAAATATCCCCCCCCGCCCCCAACAACCCAAAAAAACCATTAATTTGAAGGCCCAAGGCCTGATTTTTAGGTCTTGATTCCACAAGTAAGATTGTCCAGAAATTTATAGTATTGATCATGCTTTAGATCCAGTTTCTAACATTCAGCTATTTCATAGGGAAAAGCCACAGCCCTTTAACACAAGGATTCCTAGTCACAGACACTGCCTTGTCTAGTTTCAATCAGCTTTGGGGAGCTGGAACACTTTAAAGTTGGTTGTATCGGTGCAGCTTGCAGCTGTACATGTCTAAAAGAGGGATTACAGTAATGGAGTGTCCATAAACACCAGTTATGCAGTTTGAACTAAATCACACTTTTCATCATGTCAGAAAATTGTTGTGCATGAGATACCGTCTCAAAGAATAATTTTAAACTAGTTAGAGAGATTTTTCATCAAGTAAAATATGTTTGGTATATGTTAATCGGGACAGGTATAAACCAATCCAAAGAGGATCTCTGAAAATGAGATAAGATGGTGTACATAAGGGATTTCAGTAGCTCAACTAAATCAGTTATAAAACTTCTAATTTAAACTAATGCTACCTATATTTGGACAGTAAGAACTAATGGGCTGCAACTCTACTGCAAGGAAAATGTTACCAGTGGAGATCTAGTCCAAGAAATCCTGTTTCTCAAAAGCAGCGCAGTCTCTTTGAATCACCCTAAAAACATCAAATTACCTGTGAACTCAGTGATACCTTGCACACCACCAAAAATTCATTTTGCAATGCTTAAAATAATCGATGTAATGCAGTTAGCATTTCTCCATAATCTCCTAAATAAACCTAAATCCACTGTTAAAATATCTCTAATTTCCAGCTGCAGTTTGGTAGCGGTGTCCCAACATATTTTAAAACCTCCTCCTCCTCCCCACATATTTCTTTTTAGAAAAGACCAGTGGAGAAGCCAATAGATTTCTATAAATCACTGCTGGATGAAAACAAGCATAAAAAGGAGGCTTGAAGTTGTTTAATATTACAGATGTTTTGGAGCTCTATTCAGTAGTTGGCAAGTCACATGAAGCTGCTCTGAATTCTTTACAATCTAGACACAAAGATCATTGAACTCTGAAAGAACCTCTGGGCTTTTATTCAAAAATATGTTGGCTTCTATTTACCTCTTTCTTCATTTATATCTATCAAATGGCTCAATATATAAATAAAGCCCGGGTGTTCTTATTAGCTAAGGCAGTATTTCATGCAGATTAATGCCAGCAGGTTTTGTAGAATACATCTCTATTCAAAGCTGGAGTATGTTTTGAATTAATTTTCATCCTGTATATGAATCAGGTATATTCTACTCCTTTTCTTATACAGACCTCAGCAGCAGCACATAGGAGGAACCTGTAGTGTTTAACTCTAGTCCCATCATCGTTCTCCAGCAAAGCACTTTTAGCTCTAAGCGTCTGCATAATCCCATTGACTTTAATGGGAATACTCACATGCTCAGGTATATTAAAATTATAATTGAAAACAGCACCTTGCTTTCTCGGGGTCTAAGTGACATACCTAGCATTTTATTGAACAGTCTTATTTAAATATTACCTCATGTATATGTTATGAGCAAATCTTTCTAGTTCAATAAAATCAGGCTTTTTGTTACTGAGTTTAAAAAAATCTTTACTTTTCTTTGCCTCCAAAGCCGGCTAAAACTCTCACACTAAACTGAAAATATTGTGTTGGCTAAAGGTATTTTGCCAGCTGAGCCAAAACACAGCAAGATGTTCATCTGCTGTTGGTCTTAATAGAATAATGGGCAAGAAGATTCAATGGGATTGATAAACTTATTTTTTTAAAGAATGCCTGGGTCCACTACCGGCTAGAAATTCAGCGTCCCACATAAGACATCTCAGCTTTTGGCTAATTTTGCCAAAGTTAAAATGATTGCTCGAATGACCCCAGCTTTCAAGTGGTTGAGTGGGGTTTTTTTCTGTGTAATATAAACACCCTCACAAGCAAAATCCCTCCACTGAGGCAGTAAGACTGTGATGAAACCAGAGAATGGAGAAAATAGATATGTGAGATTATAGTGGATCACACGCAAACTGTTTGAGGCGCTCCAGCGTGATTTCATTCCCATCCTACGGAGACTCTGCCTAGCGTGTTCTAATAATGGAAATGTTTGGATTAGTCTATGTTCAATCCATTTACCTCAGCACCTCACCAAATGCGAGCTACGCCATCAGTCTAGATGACTAACTATTTGTAATTTAGTTGTAGCTTTCTTGTAGCTGTGGCGGTCCGGGGTCATTAGGGAGGCACGGTTTGCATTACTAATGCATTAGACCGACTGATCTGGTTGGAAAAGCTCATGTAGCTTTCTGCATACACAAGCTGTTCACTAGGATAGACCAGAAGTGTACCTAGAAGTTCTCTGCTCACATCCTCCTTTGAGCCCACTTGAAAGGGCAAAGTCACTGTGAGGGCTGAAGTCCTAGGCTGAAAGTCAGCAGTGACTTTATTTTCAGACACAGCAGAGCTGTGAGACTCTTGCTGGGCACTACTTGGGCTATAACGCTGCTGAAGGGGGAAAAAAGTATCACTTAGGCTTCTTACAATCAAAACATAGGGAACAAAGCAGTCAGGGACATGTTAGCAGGCAAGGAATCAGGAGAAAAAGAGGAATACAATAGACTATTGTTAAAGAAAAGAGCAGTAACTGAGAGACGCAGAGACACAGACCTCACCATGTTTTATACCCACTGGTGCCCTCTTTAGTGTAGCAGCTACAGGTTTCCCTACAGACTGACTAGCAAATGCATGCTCAGTTTTGGGTCTGCCTTCCTGGACTCTTTCACAATGCTGAGAATAAATATACACATCTAGATTTCGGGTTTTGTTCTAATGCTAGAAATTTCAGCTTTCTCTGGCACTTTCTCTAGCACTGTAAGTCCCCACAAGTCTCAGAGATGAGTACTGCCTCACTGCTGCTGTGATTAGAAGCCTCAGTATGCTGGATCTCTAACAGAGAATTTATTTTTCTGAAATGTGGAGTATTTGGGTATGTTCAATGGCTGTTAACAAGCGTTAAAAGATGCAGGGAATTTTTAACTGTATGGCTAAAATGTAAATACCTTGTCCTCACAGTGGCATAGCTCTTGGTCATGACTCTCACTGGCTCTGCAGCCACTGGAGTTCTTTAGACTAAACAAGGGCTGAATTCCTAGGGTAGAAGGTACTGCAATAAAATCAAATATCAAAACAAAATCAGATCAAATTAACTTAAAAATCTGTCCACTTTCTTTCCTCCCTGTCATTTAAGTCACCCTTAAATTCAGAAGAAAGAGTTTGAGCTCTTTTTACTGGCAGCACCCAGAAACATACTGATGTCTAAAGAGTACTACTTCTGAAACGTCCTTTGTTCGAGAGGCTTTAACGGGGAAAAGGCAACCTTAATAGTCTTAAATCACCAAGGGAAAACACAGAAGTCCAAAACCAAAGGATGCCCTAGAAAATCCTTCCCCTTCCTTAGGAGACCAGCCCCTGGGAGCATTATTCACATCTTCTGGCATATAACAGCACTCAGAAGGTGGGGGAAAAAAATAATAATAATTTAAAGAAAAAAAAAATCTCTGTGACAACGTTGTGCGGAGCTGCCGGAGCCCGGCGCGCTGCGGGCCGGGGCCGCTGGAGGGCACTGGCGCCCCGCGCCCGGCCGCCGGCAGGGAAAGGCAGTTTTTTTCTCTTTGAGGTCCTGTCATTCCTGTGTAAACAAGTTACGTTCAAGTGTTTAGGATATAAATTACGACCATGCAGGCTTGCCTCGGAAAGAATGTAAACACAGCACTGTGGTCGGAGCAAACGCTGAAACTGACTTTATAATTTATCACAGGCCCTGAGAAGCTCAGGGAAGAAAAGGGCATGTCTGAGCATAAATATGTATTTTAAAGATGAAGAGTTTTATGTCTATGTATAATTACATAGATATTATATATATATATGTATATATGTATATGGGGGTGTGTGTGTGTGCACGGATATATATATATGTGTGTGTGTGTGTATATATAGATATATATATATATATGTATATATGTATATGGGGGTGTGTGTGTGTGCACGGATATATATATATGTGTGTGTGTGTGTATATATAGATATATATATATATATTTGTATGTGTGCACACATGCACAGAGCATTTTGCTGAAACTCTCTCCCCTTTTTCAGCGCCCGGGCGCGGGGCTGGGCAGAGTCGGGCTCCGGTGCGCGTTGAGGTACGGGGACCATTCCGTGTCCCCGTCCGACGGGACGGGCTGCGCGGGGGGTGGTGGCCGTGCCGAGCTGCCCCGGGCCGGGCCCTGCGGGGTGGGTTCGGAGCGCACTCCCGGCCGTGGGGCTGGCGCGGCCCTGGGCGCTGCAGGATGCCCAGACCAGCAGCTCCTGGCGCCCGGCTCCGACTCTTTGGCCGCTCGCCATCCACGGGGCATCGTGGGGACAGGGGTCGCTTTGCTTGGGGTGCTTCGGGGGCCCCTTTTTGGTTTTTTTTGTACTTTTTTTTCTCTTTTTCTCCCCTCCGGCCCGGTTCGCTGCCCTCACCTTTGTCGGTGCTTGCCCCAGACCTTATCAAGCCACGGTTTTATCGCCGCCCCGCCGTGACATACCCTCTCGGGTCCAAGCCCGCATTGCACAGGGGCTCCTGCCCCCACACCTGGCAAAGTCCCGTCGGGGCACAAAGGCACTCCGAGGGGGTTATGGGGAAAGGGGACACGGGGACACCCAGACGCATCCCCAAAGAGCGGGGAGGGCGTTTCAGACCATGCAGTCCCGACCCTCCTGCTTTTGTGTCCTCTGCCTCGGTTATTTCAAAGTCTATCCAGCAGCGGTGGAGAGCTGGGTGGGAAGTGGGTGACGGCGGGAGGTGCAGCCCAGAGAGCATGGCACTGGCCTCATCGGGTCATTCTCTCTCTCCCCTCCTCTGCCTGCAGTGACTGGAGGATTTGGGGTTGCATCTTTAACTCTCTCGGGTGCTGGGATGGAAGAGTTTTCTCAGAAGGAGCCAAGGGAAAATAAGTGCCTGTCCAGTGATAGTCGTTATATACATTTTATTGGAAAAAAATTTTTACATCAAAATATTTTGGCAAACTGTAAAAAGTATACATAAGTGCAAATATATTCTCCTTTTAAAGCAATAGTGTGTGAGTATACACGAAATTTATTTAAAATAATTTTTTAAAAAATATTGTGGTAGAAAACAACTTCTGTAAAAATAAAAAACAAAATGTTGTATTGCTGCAATACTGGAAAAAAATTGAACTTTTCTTACAGTCTATACACGAAAGGGCTAAACAATATTGTTTTAATAATATCAATTGGTCGGTGCTGAAGTCCATACAAAATGTCCTTGGTGGGGCTCGGGGAGAGAACACAATAAAAAAGTACATTTCCCGTTAACGCAGTAACAGAAGGGGGAGTCCTCGCAGGTGCAGAGACATTTATTTTTCTTATGCAAAGACACTTTCTCGTATAAAAATATGTCGAATTGTTCCCTTTCCCAAAGCTCGGTTCTTTAGGAGATTGCAGAAAGGCGGTCTATGATTAAGGTGGTCAGACTTGGCATAAGGACACTTACGTCCCCCCAAACCCAAAACATCACGCAAGGCATTTTTCTTTTAGTAAGACCTTTGGAGCATTATATCGTCTGTACGTGTCCTTCAGGAGGTGGAGTGGGACCGAAAACACTGCTTCCTTAAGCAAATTTGCTAAGTGACTCGTGTACTATCAATGCTATCAGAGTGCACATTATATTTAATCTGCGTGGGTCCGTCTACACCTCGTCTCTGTTCAGTGACACCTGATTGTCTCTGCTGGGGCGCGGCCTTCACATCACGCAGGGCTTGATGTCTTGACAGACGCTTTGGTGGTGGTGATGGTGGTAGTAAGATCCACTAGCGGACGGGTGAAACGAAGAAATGCCATTAAAATTGAGGACAAAATCTTTCCTGTCACACACCGGGGAGGGATGATGCTGGTAGCGAGGCAGTCCCACTGCAAGAGAAGGAAATAACAAGAGCTGCTCAGAAGTCGGAGAGCTTTGCCCGGGTGGAGCAGTCCTTCCTCCCTCACCCGCAGGGAGGAGAGGCTGCCTGCACAGGGCTGGCACACCGCTCCCTTACCCGCTCTCGGCTCCCCCTGCGAGTTTTGGTAACTCCTCTTTGGCTTTCCTGGCAAAGGACTTGGACGCTCCCCCAGGGGCAGAGCCTGACCTGCTGCAGGGCAGAGAGACCCGGGGTTCCATTGCCCCGAGCGAGGAGGGGAAGTGGATTCCCCGGAGCCCCTCATCGCCAGCAGGTCAGCTTGGAGCTGCAGCCGTGCTCGTACGAGCCCCCGGGCCTGCTCTGCGGGGAGGTTCTAGACTACACAGCCGTGTGGCACGCAGGCTGAGGAGAGGAAGGATGCGGAGGTGGATGCCCACCGCACGTGCCCGACCGCATCCCGGGCTCGCGAACATCTCTGAGCATCCCTCCTGCGTGGGCACACACGCATTGCTGTCTGTCTGCCCTCTGCCTCGGTGCTTATCAGGGTGGAGGGGTAGTTCAGCCTCTGCCTGGAGGGTAGATGAGGGAGGGTGCGTTTTGTGCGTGTGCGTGTGAGAGGGAAAGAGGAGACGATGCCACTTGCGTATTTTCCTGCGTGCACCACAGCCATTTGAACCCGATTCCCATCTTTCCTCGCTCTTCCCGCTCCCTACCCCGTTCCTGGCAGGATTTTGCTTCTGACTTGAGCGGCTGCAGGTTGAATTCCAGTCGGGATCCATTAGTATGTTGATACAGTATGTATTTATTTATGTGTGTGTGTGTGTGTGTGTGTGTGTAAGAGCGTTCACGCCTTTTCGGTGTGTGCTTCCATAAACATAAGATACATCCTACGGTTCATCAACAACCACAAGCCAAGTACATCCGTGGCACCGACATGTAAATGACCTTGCAAATTCCCATTGTAATTTCCCACAGCCTAAGGCAGCCTTTCGGGGGCCGCATGGGAGACGTCACCCCACCCCCAACACCGAGCCGTAGGACGGTGCTGGGATCTTTGGTCTGGCAGGGTTCCTACTGGATCCAGCGGGGAGGAGAGCATTGCCCGAGCAAGGCCCGCAGGGTAGAGCCAGAGAAGGTTTTGGTTTGGCGTGTGGATGTCAAACTCGGCTAGCGGGATCCTGTCAAATGTGACCGAGGGTCAAGGAAAAAACAAAA